>JAGIQG010000001.1:159494937-159952087 GCA_024679065.1 Sphyrna mokarran
TTGACTTACTCCTCCTCCTAAGCTCTATGCTCCTAAGATTGGAGCTCTCATATTTACAACCTGTGCCTTTTTCCTTGCAAGTCTCTAGATTTGTGCAAAGAGTTTATCTAATTTGGCACATCATTCTGCCATATGCTAGGTGTTTGGATGAGATTGCAGAACATCAGGGAATTCTATTTAGCTCCTAAGCCACCTGAAGACTTCAATGTTACAGCTTCTGTTTCTGCTCCCTTTTTTCCCAGCTATTGGACATGGCCTCCAAATACGGGTGGTACATTTCAGATTTCATTCTTCACTCTATGATAATTCTTTCAGTGTAAATTTGAGGAAGGTGGAATCTTTTAGCACTCAGGTGCAAAGCATTTGATGCCTCCTACACACTGAATAAATACTGCTGCATTTTAGAAAGGTTGCAGAAGTCAAGCTGTGCCTTGTACTGCCAGGAATAACAACATTGGCATCGTTTTCTTGCCTGAATTTTGAAGGACTAGTGCTTTTCTGCTCAGAGAGAGAAAAAAAAACTTCTCCCAGCGGTCTAGTTGGTAAAGATGATCACCAATTCAGTACAGAACCATACAGTTCATGTGATCCCATTACCTATTCGAAGCTCATGGAATTAGTTGACCTTCATTAGGACAATAACTGGGGCATAAAAGTCATGCCAAGAGTATTCATTTAGGGTTCTCATTTCTCAGTGTGAACATTACCCCAGTAAATCTTAAAATGAGGGCATACACACCTCATGTGAGACTAGGTTCAAGTTTACTACTGAGGGTCCACAGCAGAGAATACCCTGCCACCAGTCACTGAATGCACTGTCACTTCAGAGAGATTCCCCATGAAGAATCTTCAGTACCTAAAGATATATAGGCCGGAAGGTCGGAGTGGATGAGGGGTGAATCATGGAAAGGTTTTTTCGGTTCCAGAGCGAGCGAGGCTATTAAGTGCCACTCCATACTCTGAGAAGATTGAGTGCTTTGAGGAGGGAAGGGAAAAAAAGCAAAATGATGATGCAATTAATTTCTTACAACAACAGTCTCTCATATCTCTCAATGGTCCACACTAGCAACACTCATCTAGCCACGTTCTCTGGTGCTCAAAGAACCAGATTCAATTCCCCACTTGGGTCACTATCTGAGCAGAGTCTGCACATTTCCCACCCCACCCCCAACTATATGTGTTTCCTTTGGGTGCTCCGGTTTCCTCCCACAGTCCCAAAGACGTGTTGGTTTGGTGGATTCTCCCTCAGTGAATCCAAACAGGTGCTGGAGTGAGACAACCAAAAGATTTTCACACTAACTTTAAACTTTAACATCTAAATCGTCTACCTCCTCCACCCTCAAAAACTGCTGATCTTTCTCTTTCTTTATGGACTGCTTTTATCATCTCAAAAAGGATTCTGGGTACTTTATCAAAGAATCACAGGATTGCAGAATCCCTACAGTGCAGAAGGAGGGCATTCGACCTATCGAGTCTGCACTGACCCCAATCTCACCCACACCCGATCCTTGTAACACCACATATTTACCTCCCTAATCACTCCAACCTATACATCCCAGGGCACAAAGGGGGAATTTAGCATGGTCAATCAACCTAACCCACACACCTTTGGACCATAGGAGGGAAGTGCAGCGCCAGGAGGAAACCCATGCAGACACGAGGAGAATGTGCAAACTCCACATACACAGTGACTGAAGCCAGGAATCAAACCCAGTCCCTGGAGCTGTGAGGCAGCAGTGCTAACCACTGTGTTACCATGCTGCCCACTGATATGGATGATTATTTATGGATGACTTAGAAATAGGAATCCACATCTGCCTTTTGATTTTTTGGAAAGTATAACTGAATGATCTACATGCATGTTATTTTACCCATCCATTGAATGTCTTTGCTTGTTATCTTTATAAAAGCTGAGAACACACAGCCAAATGGTATGTAAGATGTATCAACTGGAGCTATATTTCAGTGAGAATGGATATAAGCATCATTTGGATGCGGTCCAGTATTTTAATGGTGAGGGAGAGTTTAGATGGCAGTAAAGGGACAATCTCAGGTTTCGATGATATTAGGGAGTAGATTGGGTTCTGGTTGAATAGGGACAGGGTTCCTGGGCTTCAGCTGTACTATTCTGCAACTGTGATATGGAGATGCTGGCACTGGGCTGGGGTAAGCACCTGTAAGAAGTCTCACAACACAAGCTTAAAGTCCAACTGGTTTATTAGGAATCACATGCTTTCTGAGTGCTGCTCCTTCATCAGGTGAGTGGAAAAGTAGGTTTCACAAAGATGACATTAATAGAAGGATAATCACAGGTTTTTGAATCTCAAAAAAAGATTCTGGATATTTTGTGGATGATTTGGGAATAGAATTTCACACCTACTTTTTGATTTTGTGGAAAATATTACTGAACGGTCCATATACGCACTATCTATTGAATGTGATCATCCCTCTCTCCACTCGCACTGACTGGACCTGTAAAGATTTGATTAACTGAAAAGACTCACATTCCAACCATCATCTTGCAATTGAGTTTGTGTCCGCATATGCGGTGTTTGTGAACCCAACTCTCCACTGATGAAGGAGCAGCGCTTGGAAAGCTCATGATTCCAAATAAATCTATTGGACTTTAACCTGGTGTGGTGAGTTACTTATGACTGTTCTGGAACTGTCAGAGTCTAGCAGCCTGGGGAGTCCTTTGCTTGGGCACTGCTGAGAAGAAGTAACCTGGGATTTGGCGGATGACGTGAGGGCGGTGGCCATGATAGTGGTGGTGATTGCGGTGGGGGATTGTGTGGGAGGCTTGGCTAATTGTGGATTCCTGCCAGCCACTGGAGGAAATGCATGCCCTTGACGGTATATATTAAGTTGAGAGCTCCATGTCTTAACAGCATCTTAACAGGATTAGTTTTGACCTTTCTCTCTCCAGCACGCAGCTATAAAAAACTGTAAACGTTCTAATTACTCACTAACAACAATGCATAGGCGGTAATTAGATCTTTCAAAATTCAGCTTGTTTGTGTTTTATTTGAGGAAAAAAACACACATCAAATGAGGAAATGGAATGAGATGGCTCAGGTTTAAGTTAATTGGGAGAAAACAGAATGGAGACATGAAGAGAAACTTCTTCCACACAGCAAGTTGTTAGGGTCAGGAATATTTTGCCTGTGAGTGTGGTGGAGACAGATTTAATTGAGGTTGAAGGGGGAGTTGGATTCTTATCTGAAAAGTGAGAACGTGCAGGGTTATGGAGAGCAGGTGGGGAGGTAGCACTCGAGGAATTGCCCATTCGAAGAGTTGGCCAAATGACTTCCTTCTGTGTTTTAAGTGACTGGGTGAAATTCAATCTGTGTATCTCTTGCTGGCAGTTGTTAGGAATTATAACATTTGCAAATTAACATCTCAAATAATGAGAGGCTTATTTGTTTAGAAACTTCACTTCATTTTGAACAATTAGAATGAAGACACCATGTAAACTTTCTGTGAGCTTTGGTGTATTATTTGGAGGTTACAGAACATAAAAGTATAATCATCACTTCTTGCATTCTACTCAATCTCTGCTTTAAAAAAAGAACTTGCAGTAAAAGTTGACCTGAATCACAAGTTTGATATTTGTCCTTTAGCTTTTCTTCAAATCTTTTAGTAAAAATTGAGAAGAAACTGCACAAATATTCCATCAGTGCGATTAACTGGACAGTCATAGTCTATCCTGCGTGCACAACCAAGGTAGTCACTTTCAAACATGCAGCAACATTTTAATAGCTTGTCTTGCAAAGCCTCCTCATTGTTCTTTGTAATAGTGTGGCACCCCTCAGATGATGTCAAGACACTTCAGATTTTCTTAGGAACAAAAGATATTTATTGATAAAGATATATCAGGTATAGGGAACACAGCCCAAGGCTGCCTGTAACAAAATACCAGCCTTTACATGTTGACTACATGGCTTCTAGATAATTCTTCATGAGGGAGGACTCCACCCTCTATGGTGATCACTTGCTCTCAGTTCCCTTGGTCCCTCAAGCCAGGTGACTCTCTTCTGCTGTGTTGTCTTAACAGGCACTGCAATCACTGCACTCTTCATTGCAAATGAAGTGCACCATGCAAAAGCAGGAAGCAGTGAACTATGCCAAATGTTCATTTTAGTAAATTCACAGCCTTATTCATGTCTTTTTGTGGCACGTTTTGTCAGTAACAAATAACAAATATTTTATCAAAACATGCCTTTTTACTGCTATGCTGCCTTATGTCTACAAGTCCACATTAGATCACAAGTCTCCTGGCCACTGAGGTGGAACATTTTCCAATTCCCTTTCCAATGTATGTTACCTGGCTGGAGGCAGTACAACAGAACACGAAGTGACAAGACTACCTAGGGTGTCACTGTGATACTTACCTCCATATGAGAATATGGACAACGAGGAAGAGGACATGCAGTCACTAAAGGATCTGAACAAAGTGGCATTGAAGGCTCCCCACACTTCATGCATTGAAGTAGCCATCAATTCTCAGCACATTCCTTTTTATCAATTTCTTCATTCCCACTCAAGGAAAGCATCATAGGAGCACTCCAATGCTGAAATAGAACATAGAACATAGACATAGAACATAGAACAATACAGCACAAATAGGCCCTTCAGCCCACGAGTTGCGCCGATCACATCTACCAATCCACAGACCTATCTATAACCCCCTATCCTATTCTTTTCCATATACTCATCCAGAAGTCTCTTAAAAGACCCCAGTGAGTTTGCCTCAACAACCTCCGACGGCAGTCGGTTCCATTCACTCACCACCCTCTGAGTGAAAAACCTACCCCTGACATCTCCTTTGTATTTGCTTCCCTGCACCTTAAATCTGTGTCCTCTCGTAGTGACCATTTCAGCTCGGGGAAATAGTCTCTGAGAGTCCACCCTATCTATTCCTCTCAACATTTTATAAACCTCTATCAGGTCGCCTCTCAACCTACGTCTCTCCAGTGAGAAGAGTCCCAGCTCCCTCAACCTATCTTCATAAGGCCTGCCTCCCAATCCAGGCAGCATCCTTGTAAATCTCCTCTGAACTCTCTCAATAGCCTCTACATCCTTCCTATAATGAGGCGACTAGAACTGCGCACAATACTCCAACTGGGGTCTGACAAGAGTCTTATAGAGCTGCATCATTACCTCCTGACTCCTAAACTCTATTCCTCAAATACTTTTATCACGTAATGTTTCACCCTAAATGTTTGATATATATTCTTCTCTTAACAACTGGGTCCAATAAGGAGCTGCAACAGAGTGACCCACATCACATCTCAAAGACTCACATTGAAGACTCAGAGGCGAATTTCATTCCTGGCACACATCAACAGGCTGTAGATGGAGAGACCAAGACACTGGTGTGAGGCAAGGGGCCTCAACTGGTTTCCTAGCCTGTTTTTTTTTAACAATAGCATTGGTCACAAACTCGCTGCCTTGGTGGAGGTGAAGGATTGAGAGGCTGGGGTGATCTTGAGGGGATAGGGAGATGGGAGGGGGTAATGGGCAGTGAAAATTCTAGTGATTCATTTCTAAAATCAGAAATAGGGTATTGGAGAGAATCCACAAGATCATTCCATGACCATGAGAAGATTTTTATTAGAGTTTGGACAAGCACTCATGCAAACACAGACCATCTCTTTGAATACTTACTTCTAATGCTTGGAAAATGTTGACCATACAATCCTGCTGGCTTCACACTGACTGTTGGAATGGGGCCTCATTTGGAAGTTCTTGACCCACAATTGTCAGTCAATCAGATGTCACAACACTCGTGCAGACTGGTATGAAAGGTGAAGTCACATATGATCAGAGGAGAGCTGGCAAGATGAATGAAAACTGGCTGGCAATATAAAACAGAGGATAGCAGTAGAGGGGTGATTTTCTGAATAGAAGGCTGTGACTAACGATGTTCCACAGGGATTAGCTCTGTGATCTTTATTGTTCATAGTATATATAAATGATTTGGAGGAAAATACAGCTGGTCTGATTAGTAAGTTCGCAGGAGGCACAAAATTTAGTGGTGTTGCGTATAGTGAAGAAATTTATTGGCGAATACAGCAACATGTAGACCAGATGAAGACTTGGGCGGGGAAATGTCAGGTGGAGTTTCGTCCAGACAAGTGTGAGGTAAAGCATTTTGGAAAGTCCAATGCATGTAAGAATTATATAGTTAATAGTAGAACCCTTCAGAGTACTGACAGGCAGAGTATGTACATGTCCACCGATCACTGATAGGTTTACTTAAGAAGGCATATCGCATGTCTGCTTTTATCAGTCAGGGCTTCAAGTATAAAAATTGTCAGGTCATGCTGCAGCTGTTCAGAACCTTAGTTAGGCCCCATTTAGATATTGTGTATAATTCCAGTCACTGCATTACCAGAAGGATGTGGATGCTTTGGAAAGAATATAGAAGAGGTTTAGCAAAATATTGCCTGGTCTGGAGGCACTGGCTATGAAGAGAGGTTGGAGAAACTTGGTTTGTTCTTGTTGGAACGATGGAGATTGAAGGGTGAACTGATAGATGTCCATTATGAGTGACATGGACAGAGTGGATAATCAGAAGCTCATTCCTAGGGTAGAAAATTCAAGTACTAGGGGACATAGGTCTAAGATGCAAAGGGAAAACTTTAGGGGAGATGTGCAAAGCAAGTATTTTACACATGGCATGGCAAATGTCTGGAATACACTACCCGGGGAGGTGGTGGGAGCAGGTAGGATAGTGGTATTTAAGGGGCAACTAAATAAATACATGAATAGGATGGGAATGGAAGGCTATGGACTCCGTAAGTGCGTTCAGTTTTATTTTAGGCAGACACTATGAACAGTGCAGGCCTGGTAGGCTATAGGGCCTGTTCCTGTAAGTACTGTTGTTTGTTTTTTGTATTCCCTCCCTCAAACTTGACCTAAAACTTTGCCCCAGGTCCATCAGCCAGTCAATAACATTACCCTGCAATATAAATCACATATAATGCTTGGAAATGAATGGAATTCATTAATCTCTACCAGACACTCTGCAAATACCTGCTAGATAATTCATCATTCAGGCATATTGTCCGTAGCCAAAGGTTACATACAAAGGCCATCTAAAGCTAGATGAGTTCTTGCCTTAAGGTGAGATGAAGTATTTGAGTGCAACTCCAGTTCAATCCAGCTCGTGGAAAATACTGAGTAATCCAAGGATTTGTGTGTGGAGACAATGGTCAGCAAATTGATGGCCAAAGAGGATAGGAATACTTCATCCCTGTCACGAGGCTAACAAAGTATTTCTAACCTCAGAAACTCACTGTTTCTCGTTGATTAATAAATGAAGTAACCAAGGACAGACTGGCACTATTGTAATCCATTACATTAGGAAATGCAATAAGATTCTTACAACATCATACATTGTCTAGGATATAATTCAGCCAAACTTCATTTGAAACAGACTAAATTCTGTTTTCACAAAAAATACTTAATCTGAGCATTGCAATCTATCTGCCATGGTCATCTTTTTTGCACTATCGTAAAGATCCTAAAATATCAAATCATTGAATAGCAACCTCATAGCACTTACCACTCCATATTCAAAGCTAGCTAACAATAGTAACATGTGCATCTCCGGGCATGTTTAGTTCTTATGTGACTGACAGATAAAGAGAACACTGGTACCTGATGTACAGCATCTCTTTACACAAGGAAGACAGGTTTTTTGTCTCAGAACATCCCTTTTGGGGAATTTTTCAGTTCATCAGCACTCGCCCCGTTTTAACAGAAATATTTTTCACATGATTTTACACAACCGGATTATCAGAAATATATTATGTTACTGAACGATTACTGGGACGGTACACTGGCATAATGATTAGCACTGCTGCCACAGAACCGGATTTGATTCCAGCATTCTGTCTGCATGCTCTTCCACGTTTGCATGGGTTTCCTCCAGGTGATCCCGGTTTCCTCCCACAGTCCAAAGAAGTGTGGTTAGGTGGACTGGCAATACTAAGTTGCTCTTTCGTGTTCAAAGATGTGTAAGTTTGATAGATGTGCGGGGTTACGGGGAGAGGGCAGGAAAAAGGGTAAAATGCTCATTTGGAAAGTCAGCGCAGACTCGATGGGCTGAATGGCCTCTTTGATACTGTAGGGAATCTACAATTCTATGATTTAGCTACTTCAGCAGTCTGGAAAGACCATTATAGGAAGAGTTGTCACACTTGGTCAGTTTTCTATTGTTTCTGCTTTCATCCAGTTTGTTCATCAAATTGATTGCAGAAATTTGTTCCAACTTCCATTTTGATTGGTAATTGGGGTCAATAATTCTCTTTTAAAAAAAAGACAATATAAAATATTCCTGTGTAAAGGTGGAATGCAATTTATAACAGCCAATTGAATGTATAAATCTGATTACAGCCTTGGAATCACTTCCTTTTATGTGATAACACCTTCCTTTTATGTGATAGCTTATTTCAATTTGATGTGTAGCTATGGTTCCATTTCTATCCCTGCAGTAATGCATGCTCCCTACATTTCTGGTAGCTGTTACTAATGACATGTGCAAAAGGAGAGTTCATGACAAATCTTACAGGCTAATTGCAAAGCAATCATTTATTAATTACCACGAAATACTAAATATAGTTGACACTAATTAAGTTTTGTTTTAGTGAGGGTATTACAAATGCTGAGCCAAGCAAAAGGCATGTCATTAACACATCTATTCCACCATTAACAACTCAATGAGCAGAAAAAGTAGAACTTTTCTCATTCTGGCATGCGTGGGGCAATCTTGCTTTCTAAATGAAAATAAGTATGCACGAAGTCACTGAAATCGAGATTAAGATGTGCAGTGGCTATGTTATTATCAGATCTACACGTAATTTTTAATAATCTCTTTGTAGTAATTAAGATAAAGTACATCAGTGCTGAAGCACGGAGGAGAATTTTCTACTTTAATTCAGCACCAAACATGATTCTGTCTACACTTCCTGCTGCCTCAGAAAAGCAGTCAGCATAATCAAGACTCCATGTACACAGACATACTCTCTTTCACCTTCTTCCTACGGAAAAAAGATACAAAAATCTGAGGACATGTACCAACAGACTCAAGAACAGCTTCTTCGCTCCTGCCATCAGACTTTTGAATAGACCCACCTTATAGTAAGCTGATCTTTCTCTACACCCTAGCAATGACTGTAACACTACATTATGCACCATCTCTTTTCATTCTCCCCAATCCACTCTATAAAGACGCATTGTCGATGGAACAATACTTTTCACTGCACACCAATACTTGTGACAATAATAAAACAAGTAAAATCAAGTGCTGTTCATCCAAGTAAACAGCATTGCTACCTGCCCCTAAGCTCTGACCTAGGAAAAGAAAGGTCTTCTTGACCACTGCAAACTTCCTTTTTCCAAACCAGCCACATTTCTTGGAGTGAGATTACAAACTAAACTTCATTGCAATGTGAACACTACACGTGAACCCCCTCAAAAAAGAATTTAAACTGAAATGCTCATTTCTGCCGAGTTATGAAGGGGCAGTAGGAGTGATGTCTTTAACCTCATCAAATGCTAAGAACTAATGTCGAGAATCTGCCTGGTGTCTGGTTCACTGCCACTAATTTTCCACTCTCTCCACGTTAAAAATTACTTTTGTGGAAATTCTTGCAACCAGAGAAAGAAAGTATCTTTCCTTATCAGTCTGCACTGAATACAAATCCATATTTCTCAGGTGAAAGAACGAAGATTTAAATCACAGCAGAATTCAGGAGGTGGCTTTCATTTGGAGAAATAATGACCTTGCTGAAGGATCTACCTTCCTGTTGCAAGCCAGCCCCAAATTGAGATTCAGATTTAAATTCAATTACCCAAATATAGATTGATTGGCTTCAATAAATCTTTCAGATTTCTCATGGGTGAGTAATACCCAAGTGAAAATTAACCATCCACCCTGTTGGCCCCCTCCCCTCCAGCAGTAGTTAGCCCCTTTAGAGTCATGTGACACTTCCAACGCATGCTCCATAAAGAATCTAGTCTGAAAAATAAAAAGATGCACGCTAAATTCACCATCAGTGTACCAGAACAGGCACTGGAGTATGGCGACTAGGGGATTTTCACAGTAACTTCATTGCAGTGATAATGTAAGCCTATTTATGACACTAATAAATGAATAATAGTTATTAAATAACTTCATTTACTACACCTTGTGTCTCACAGCTGTATCTATCTGAAGCAGACACCACCTTCCTTAACCTACAGCAAAGTATAATTCTTAAGTTCTGAATAGTGGCTCATTCTTTTTCATCAGCAAGAAGATTTTGATGAGATAAAATATAAATTGCTTTAAAATATATATTGCTTTAAGGCAATGAGACAAATTTGTGGAATTAAAAAGATTACTTAATTGAAACAAACATACAGTTGGGAACATAAGTATAAAATGAATGCTTAAGTGAGCCTAGGTGGATGGTTTTATTATCCATGGACTGGATATGTGAAACAGATGCCCATTATTTATGCTTCATCCATTCATCCTTTCATAAAGAGTTGAAAAGTAAAAATTGGGGAAGTGTTGAAGAAAATTGTTGTTTCCAGTAAAATAAAGAATGCAAGATCTGTTTGAAGGGAGGACCAAATGACAGAAGCTCGATGTTCTAGCACTGATGATGCCTGGAGGGACCTTTTGGTCCAAGTCCTATTAATTGGTACCATGAAGCTTTTTAACAATGCTATAACTCTGGGAAAGATTACAATGCAAGAGTTTACAGTGGGTATGAGTGTTGTAATACTTGGTAAGGGTGTACTTTATGATCTTTCATCCAAATGGGTGACAATAAATCAACAGCCTCTTTCATCCACCTATAATGATGCATGCGTACAGATCGCAAGGAACACAAAGGGTCAAATTTTTCCATTCCATCCACTACGATTCCTATAGCAATCCCAGAATAGTCCCTTGATCTCATGTGGGGTTTCCAGGTGAGCGCGGTTGGAAAATCACTGCAAGATTCAGTGCCATCTGTTTTTATTACACCGTTGTTTTTTTTTTAAACAGTTTAACTTCTTCCTTTTAAACAGATTGGGATGCTTCTCTTTTCTCCAAGAGTTCCAAACTTTGGTGCCTGCAATCCCTCAGTGCAGGGAATACGATCTGGACTTCCTCCCCAACCCTTCCCCACCCTCCCACTGGGAGTCCAGCAATCTCAGCTTCTGCATACTCTCACACCTTTTGAAATCTCACTATAACTCCTTAGGACACTTCTTTCTCTTTAAACAGTGTTGGCTGAGGGTGAGGACAGTTGAGAACCGGCACGTCTAACTCTGTCACACATGGTCATCAACTTGAGGGTGAGTCTGTAGGGTTCATGAGATGATGAATGCTGATCTGGAGTCAAAAATGCTGACCATTCCGGCCCCACCATCTAGCAACACTGATGAGGTTCTCTAAACCTTTCACCCTAATGGCCAAAGTAGGCATCCATCGCTCAGAGTCTGGCAATATCCCAGTATCCAACTGGATCTATTTATCCAAAGATGGATTTGGGTGAGTATTTCTTTCTTTTCTTCAGACTTTAATTAAAAAATATACTCACACATATTGGGTCATAGGCAGTGTCATCAATAATCCATCCCATCCTCGTTGTCAATGTCATGATGTAGACTTATGATGCATACTCACAGACTTCATCAGAAACATAGAGGATATTTATTAATAAAGAAAACCAGTACAGAGGCCGATAGCTCCTTAGCTGCCCTGGAACAACCCACCAGCTGTTCCAGTCCCTACATGGCTTCTAGGTCTGTGCTGGGTTCCCTATTATTCACCATTTATATAAAAGGCATAAATGATTATGTGAGGGGGTGGAATTAGTCAGTATGCCAATGACATAAAGATTGGTTGGATTGTTAACAGCGGGGTTGAATGTCTTGGACTGCTATAAGATATAGATGGAATAGTCAGCTGGGTGGATAAGTGGCAGGCGAAATTTGATCCTTAAAATGGTGAGGTGATGCACTTTAGAAGGAATAATTTGACAAGGAAGTATTCAATGAATGACAAGATGCTAGGAAGTTCTGTAGAACAAAGGAGCCTTTGTGTGTTTTTCCACAGATCTCTGAAAACAAAAAGGGGTGGTGAAAAAGACATATGGGACATTTGCATTTATCAATCAAGGCCGAGGTTACAAAAACAGGGAAATCATGTTGGAGTTGTATCGTGGTGAGGCCACAGCTGAAGTATTGTGCGGCACATTGTAGGAAGGATGTGATTGAACTGGAGAGGGTGCAGAAAAGATTCATCAGGATGCTGTCTGGGATGCAACATTTAAGTTATGAAGAGAGACCAGATAGGCTTGGGTTATTTTCTTTGGAGCAGAGAAGACTGTTGGATGATCTGATCAAGGTGTACAAGATTATGAGGGACTTGGATAGAATGGATAAGGAGCAGTTATTCCCCTTAGCTGAACGGTCAGTTATGAAGGGATATTGGATCAAGATGAGGGGCAGGAAGTTGGTGGGGGGGATGTGAGGAAAAACTGTTTTCCCAGAGTGTGGTGACAGCCTGTAATATGTTACCTGGGAGGATGATATAGGTGAGTTGCTTCACATCCTTTACAAAGTATCTGGATGCGCACTTAGCATGTCATAACATTCAGGGCTATGGGCTAAGAACTGGTAGATGGGATTCGCTTGTGGGGTCAGGTGTTTCTTGTGTGTGGATGTTGATTCGAAGGGCCAAAGGGCCTCTTCTTCACCGTAAGATTCTATGATTCCAGATGCCTTTTGCCAGAGAGAGGCACTCCAACCCCTGGAGTGATTACCCTGTCTCGGTCATAATTGGCCCTCAAGCCAAGTGACCCTCTTTTACTGTGTTGTCCTCAAAGGGGCAATTACCACACCTCCCCTCACAATTTTCTTCAACCAACGAGCCTGTTATGACTCTGGAACTGCCCACTTGTTATCTACAACTCGTGTCTTATGGATACTTAAACACTCAGTGGAGCTTTGCCATCATGAATGCTTTGTATACGTTTGTTTATCCACCTCAACAAACGCGGTGAAGGTAAATTGCAAAACATGGCAAACAGATTATGGTTTCTGGAAGGGACCAATTCCACTTTTCCAAGGTGACACTTGATATTCAATGTGCCCAGAATTAGGAATTCCCTTTCAATAATGCACCATTTTTTATAGTTTAAGAACAAATGCAGATAGGAGAATTGGTGGATTAACAAAAATATGGCGACTATTGGTAAAATTGCACTTTGCAACTAACTGCAGAAGTCTTAGAATCATAGAATCCCTACAGGGCAAATGAAGGCCATTCGGCCCATCAAGTCTGCACTGACCACAACCCACCTATTCTCTTAACCCCATGCATTTACCCAAGCCTATCCCCTGACATCAAGGGGCATCTTAGCATGTTCAATCCACCTAACCTGCACATCTTTGAACTGTGGGAGGAAACTGGTGCAGCTGGAGGAAACCCATGCAGACACGAGAAGTGTGTGCAAATTCCACACAGCTGTGGCCCAAGCCAGGAATTGAACCCAGGTTCCCAGCACTGAAAGGCAGCAGTGCTAACCACTGTGCCATCATGCCTCCCCTATTTTATATATCTCAAAATGCCCTGGGTAATTCAGCAAGAAGGTGAGCTTGTAAATTCAAGTGTACTTTGACCAGACACTCTTTAATCTATTCTTGATATCATGTCATTTTAATTCATTCATTTCCATTCTCTGCAGACTGGTTCATTCCCACCAACTGCGCAATATGTAAATGCCCAAAAGTCTTTTTTAAATTTAACTTATTTTCCATGCTTACCTGTGGAGTTTTCTAAAAGCAGGGTCGTTTTAACACCATTACCATTTCATTATAATGTATTTTTCTCTGTTCAGGAGGCATCTTGATAACATCTTGGTTTCACTGGATATTCAAGCCTGTACCTATAAGTATCTTCGCTCTCCTTAAGTACAATAGCTACTGACATACTTTGAGCACTTTTGACTAAGTGGATTTGGTATACTATCAAATAAAGCTATTTTGTTGCTTAGTACCTAAGAGTGCTAAATGCAGGTCCGATTTGAATCCAAAATAAAAAAATTGAATATGTTTTAAATACATAAGATGTCAAACTGCATCTAAAAGACCCAGGTCAAGGTGCCACCTGCAATCCCCACAGCGCCAGAGACCCAGGTTCAATTCTGGCCTTGGGTGACTGTGGAGTTTGCATCTTCTCCCTGTGTCTGTTTGGGTTTCCTCCGGTGTTCCAGTTTCCTCCCACATCCTAAAGAGGTATAGATGGATTTGTCATGCTAAGTTTCCCCTTGATGTCCCAAGATGTGTAGGTTAGATGGTTTAGCCAAGATAAATGTATGAGGCTTCAGGGATAGGAAGGGGGAGAGGGTCTGGGTAAGATATTCTGTCAGAGAGTTGGTGCAGATTCCATGGGCCAAACGACCTCTCCTGCACTGTTGCAAATCCATCTTTTGCCTTCTGACTTTAGATTTCTTCTTGTTAAAATCCCCTGATAAATGTTTAAAATAAGTATGCATGAACATTTACAAAAAGGCAGAACCGTCAAAAAATCTTTACATCATACTTAGCAGTGATAGAATTGAATTGAGGAGGCCATTCAGCCCATTCACTCTGCATTTTGTACACTGTGCAACAGCTAGTCATTCCATGTAATTACTTGCAAGAATTTATGAACCCGTCTTCCTCCTTCAAAGCTCATCAACCTGGCTAGTATTTACAGCCTATTTTAGAAAACACCAACTTGTATTTATATAATTTCTTCAATGCAGCAAAACATCCCACAGGAGTGCTACCAAACAAAATCTGATGTCGTAGAGGCATTGGGATAGGTGAACAAAAGTTTGGTTCAAGGAACAAATTTGAGGGAGCATCCTAAAGGAAGAGAGGTAGAACAGTAGCACAGAGAAATCTCAAGCTTAGGTTCAAACCAGTTGAAGACACAGATGTTGATAATGGAGCCATTGTGAATGGGAAAATGTTATAGGAGAGAATTGGAGGATCACAAAGAATTCAGATGATTGTAGATTCAGAAGAAATCACAAAGATAAGGAGAGGTGAAGCCATGGAGGACCCCAAGAAAAGGATGACAATTCCAAAAGTGAAGCATTGGTCAATTGGGAGCTATTGCTGATCAGCAATCACAGGAGCAATGGACTAAATGTACTTGGGCGTAAGTTGGGATATTGATAGCAAAATCTTGGAGGAGATAAAAAAATCTAAAATTTGTTTGGCGGAGGGAATTATTTTATCTTCACAATATGAACCTACAGTTGTTTTGTTAGGAAAGGTGTTAAATTAGTTTGCATATCTTTGAATCAATCAGATAGGAGTCATCAACTCAAATTGTCTTCAATATTGTGGCATCAAGGTGCACATCACTCTGAGCTTCAGTTAATACAAGATCAAAAGACTCCTTTTCTCTTTGAATCTTAAACCCAGATTAAAGTTTGTGTTTAAATTAAATCATCGCACTACAGCTTTTATTACTAAATTAGTTTGAACACTCATGATGCCAAACTCATTCTTTATTTACCTGTGGGCCATGGGCGTCACTGGTTGGCTAACATTTGTTGCCCATTCCTAGTTGCCTTTGTTGAGACGGCAACTGAGAGTCAACTACATTGCTGTAGTTCTGGAATCACAAGTAGGCCAGATCAGATAAGGACAGTATATTTTCTTCCCTAGAGGACACAAGTGAACCTGATGGATTTTTCCAACAATCAACTATGGTTTCATGGTCATCAGTAGACCATACACTTGCAAAAATTGTTGTGCCCTTTGAGATTTAGTATTTTTGCATCTGTCCTGATGAGTGCAAAATGAAAAACTTTGACAGCATGTCTCTTATTTACACAACACCTCATTTTTGTACTACCAAGCAGTTATTCTTTTCTTTCCAATAAAATGAACAGGCATAACAGGAATAATCAAACCACATGTGCTGAGAATCCTGACCTGAGCGTCTAAGCTGGTTAGGTGCATTGGCCATGTTAAATCCTCCCTCAGTGTAGACGAACAGAAGTGTGCTGACTAGGGGATTGTCACAGTAACTTCATTGCAAAGTTAATACAAGTCTACTTGTGACACTAATAAATAAACTAAACTTTAAACTTCTGCACTTAATATGGGAGTGACTATTTTACTCCATCTGCTTGTGTTTGTTTCAAAATAATGAGTATTTTCCACAATCTGCTGACTTAGTGCGAAACAAAACTGCATGCTATTATTTGAAGTAGATTATCTGTTTTGCTCAGATGTATCTACTTAGAAAATAATCCCCCATGACCTTTTACCATGCTGTACTGCAGAGCCCTCAGATAACCTGCATTCATACAGCAACCTCAGGATAACTCTCGAGATGCTTTGGAATAAATGATAAGAGGTTAGCTGTGCACTTTACCAAATCTCAGGAGAAAGAAAGCTCAATATTTCAGAAACAAAACCTTGCTTGTGACTGGACAACCTTGGCAGTTGAAGTCAGACCTTGTCCATTGGGAACCCTCTTGACTGTTTTCCCATGATACATCGGTTTTGTTTATGGTTAAACATTTTCAAGCCTCTGCGAAAGAGGCCTGTAAAAGCTAACAGCTGACATGGACGTCACAATGGTTAGCACGTAGCGCCAGGGACCCGGATTCGAATCTGGCCTTTGTTGTCTGTCTGTATGGAGTCTGCACATTCCTTCCTGGGTCTATCTGTTTCGGTTTCCTCCCATAGTCCAAAAGACGTGCTGGTTAGGTGCATTGGCCAAGCTAAATTCTCCCTTAGTGCACCTGAACAGGCACCAGATGGGGATTTTCATGGTAACTTCATTGCAGTGTTAATGTAAACCCACTTAGAACCATAGGCCATAGAAAATTACAGCTCAGAAATAGGCCTTTTGGCCATTCTTGTCTGTGCCGAGCCATTTTTTGCCTAGTTCCACTGACCTGCACATGTCCGTCTCCACCCCTGTCCAAGTTTTTCTTAAATGTTAAAAGTGACCCCACATTTACCACTTTATCCAGCAGCTCATTCCACACTCCCACCACTCTCTGCATGAAGAAACCCACCCCCCCCAATATTCCCTTTAAACTTTTCTCCTTTCACACTTAATCCATGCCGTCTGTTTTTCTTTTCTCCCCTAGCCTCAATGAAAAAGCCTGCTTGCATTCACTCTATCTATACCCATCAAAATCTTATATACCTCTTTCAAATCTCCCCTCATTCTTCTATGCTCCCAGGAATAAAGTTCTAATCTATTCAATCTCACTCTGAAACTCAGCTTCTTAAGTCCCGGCAATATCCTTATGAACCTTCTCTGCACTCTTTCAATCTTATTTATATCCTTGCTGTAAGTAGGTGATCAAAACTGTACACAACACTCTAAATTTGGCCTCACCAATGCCTTATATAACCTTACCATAACACTCCAATTTTCATTCTCGATACTCCGATTTACAAAGGAGTACTTGTGACACTAATAAATAAATCTTAAACTTTAAATTGTTGCTAGAATCTCACAGGTTTGTTTCCAAGGCTGTGCTATTCCCCAATCTCAGCTAGAATAAAAGTGGAGAAAGGTTGGGTTTGGGGTTGGGATGGGAAGTGAGGGCCAGATTATTGGCCAAAGCACCTAAGTTACAGTGGGCTGGATCTGTCCAGGGTCCCTGCATCTAATTTCTGTCTTACACATAGAGAACTTGGATGGCCTCCTGCTGTAAGATTGTAACTTTTATAACTCACAGCCAAGGCACACTCAGTGGGCCATTTGTTCAAAGCCAAAACGGTATGCTGCAAACCATTTTCAGTTCCTTTTTTAAAAAATGCTTAAGAGCTGGAAGAAGCTTAGCAAGTGGCATTTGAAAATGAATATGCAAACTATTCATAGTATGTGCTTTATATCTCAGTCACACCTGCGATGTCTGCTAGTTACGCAGACCGGAGCTAATTAATGATTTATTTTCCATAATTCGCAACTTCCCATGTTCCAAAGCTGTGAACACACACACAAAAAAACATATTTCCATATTCATGCCATCACACTGAAATAGTTATATCTCCAGATGGTTCACTTCTCTTGCTGAAATATCTCATAAGTCAAAATGGCATTTTCAGATGGGCTACTTGCTTAAGAAGGTATCATCACAACATTGGATAGGTCACAATGCAGATTTGAAGGTTAGAATAAAGGACATATTTTACATAGCATCTTCCAGTTTGATAGGATTTTGTATTTATGGTTGGAGAGAGGGACGGGGAGATGGCTATTTCTACTTTTGATCGGTTTTATGCCAGCAAGCAGCAAATGTCAAATGGTGGCACAGTGTTTCGCACGACTGCCTTACAGGAAATTGGGCCACTTGCAGTAAACCTAAGCTGACATGGGCAGGGCACACAGACAATGACCCAAGCTGGGAATTGGACCTGGGTTCAATTCCCAGCTTGGGTCATTGTCTGTGTGCCCTGCCCATGTCGGCTTAGGTTTACTGCAAGTGGCCCAATTTCCTCTCACAGTCTGAAAGATGTGCTGATTAGGTGCATTGACCCGTCTAAATTTTCCCTCTGTGTACCCAAACAGGCACCAGAGTGTGGCAACTAGGGGATTCTCACAGTAACTTCATTGCAGTGTTCATGTAAGCTGCCTCCGCCACCAGAGATGTAGCATTACATTAAAAGTTGGGAACATAATTTCTGTATATTTGCATATAATTATCAAGTCTCTGTGCCTGAATCATGCCCTTCTCTTTCCTCTGCAACCCCTACCCCCTCCCTTCCCCATAAGAAAGTTCATTCACGTTGGCGTGAGGGAAGACTGACTTAAAGTACAACTTATCATCCAAGGCATGCACTGGTGAGCAAACATCGCAGAGAAACTCAGGTGAGTGCATTGCTCTGGGATGGGGTGTAAAGAGTCTTGTCCAGGTACTGCCCAGCAAGTACCGGGACCGTGTTGGGGGGAGAGCAGGACAGTGCTCAGGCAATCCTCCAAAGTGAAGTTCCAGGAGTGTTTGCGAGGGACCGGGGGAGGGACAGTGAGTGTCTGGTAAACTAATGTGCACTATGAAGGCCTTTAAAAATGACACATCAACCTTTGGAAAACAAAGTTACTGGCGTGGTGAGCTCAATCAGAGTCTGCCCCACCAGTGTGGTAATCAGTCCCTTGCTGTTCTTATGTCCTAAACCAAGTGTGAGAAAGCCATTATTGGTGCCAACAGCTTCAACACTCCTTTTCCCGCCAGCTATGTCCACTGCTGAATTGAGGGAAAATTGCTGATTTTCATGCAAATAATATTTAGGCACAGTATTTTTTTTCCTGAACTATAGAGAAGGCAGTGGCCACTGTCATTGCAACACCCATTCAATTCATCACATCAAGGAGGCATGGATGACAGATGGCAGGAAATGGTTCAAGGTCTGGGGGTCATAGAGGAGGAATGGGAAAGAAGGATAGCAAGGGTTGGGGGTTACTTGCAATGGAACCTCCTACAGCACCCACCCACCCTTCCCATAGCCAGGTTCTTCAAGCAGGCACTGATACCTGGGAATGATGGATCCTGCCCTGTGAGGCCAAGAAGAATATTGTCGGAGTTTGGTTGCCAGGCTCCCTGCATGGTAACTAACTGAGTACTGACTTTCCTGTCTGTCATTAGATTCATTCCATTGGCAGCTGGATGAGGCCCTCATGTGTAGGTATTGATTGACAACGTACGGGTGTCAAGCAGCAGCAGGGCGAGCAGACGCTCCATGGGCCTTCTTGCCCTGGACTAAATCAGGGCAAAGACATGAAGGTGGCAGAGTTCCCCACAAACTAAATGCCCCCTCCCCCAACCCCGCCAAAGCCATTCTACGAGACTAGAATAAAATCAGGATGGGAGACATTCGGCTCCCAGCACTTCTCATGTGGTAAAGTATTCATGTGTTTGGTAAGGACTTTTTCCAAATTATTATTTATTTATCAGTCATGACTAGGCTTACATTAACACTGCAATGAAGTTATTGTGAAAATCTCCCAGTCATCATTCTCCGGTGCCTGCTTGGGTACTCTAAGGGAGAATTTAGCATGGCCAATGCACATCTTTTGTACTGCAGGAGGAAATTGGAACACCCAGGAGAAAACCACGCAAATACGGGGAGAACATACAGTCTCTGCACGGACAGTCACCCAAGCCAGGAATTGAAGCCAGGTCACTGGCTTGTGAGACGGCAATACTAACCACTGCGCCACCATCCTGAATGGACTCATTAACACCAATTATTGAATAATCCCCCAACCATCAGCAGCTGAAGACTGGCACCTGAGGAAAGCAGGGGATAACTGGGAATCACAAACTTAATTCTGAAAAGGTGCTAGATTTTGTGTCTCAATCACAATTTAGCAATTTATCAATCTTGTAAACTGCTTGTGGAAAGAAAGTCGGTACTCAGTTAGATGTGTTTTACCAGTTTTGTTAGAGATGGACAGTGTAAAATATTAATGGCATAGTGTACACATGGACAGAATGAAACAAACTGCGACTTGCCAATTTACTTTGGGTTTTATACTCAGTAACCTTTTTCTTTTGCTCAGTTTTCAAGCAAGACATTGTGGGATGTGTGATCAGCCAGTGAATCATCAGTCTGGGATACATGCTTTCCTACATAAAAGCTGGAGGATGATTTTTGGCAAATTCTCTTGGAGCTATTGCTTCAAAGTTAATTACTAAAACTTGATTTAGGTTTAGGATGAAAATGGATAAGAGTGCCAACAGAGCACAACAATAATTTTCACAGTGTATAAAACTGGGGCACACAGCTTCAAACAAAAGTATTTCTACACGTTGTATTCAATTCAGATACACAGTCTTGCATCTACACTGCTGCATTCTGAAACACAAGTAATACTGCTCACAGTGAGATTTTTAAAAAAATCTTGCAACGCATATTGGGCCAAAGATTATTTCTCAACTAATATGCAACATTGACAGTATAATCCTAAATTCCTTTTGTACGAAGATGGTCACAGATCAAAAACGTTGGCCAGGATTTTACAGGGTGATAGTGAACAAGGCCATGATTTATATATTGATCAGGCACCTGTTTGCCTGCAGTCGTAGCTTCCCACCTCTTAAAGTATGATGTTCCGTCTCTAAAAGCCACTCCTGAATTGGATAGTCAAACCGCTTTGGTCCCAGCAGAATGACTGTGGAGTGGTGGTCACTACTGGAATTCCAACACACTCGAATCAGCAGTGGGATAGGAGAGAAATCAATCATGAGGACATGGAAGACGTCTATCAGCTGGGAAGTGCCCCTCAGTGGGCCACAGGGTGCTCAATCAGGAAATCCCCTCCCCAAAAACCCAAGGAAATTCTCAGCCATAGCTGGAAAATACCAGCGACTGTGGGAAAAGGCCCTTAAATAGTCCTTACCTGACGACTCAAAGGCCTAAATTGGTCGGTGTTTTTATGAGGTGAGGGAGAATGAGAGTTGGGTGGGGCTTGAGTTGGGGGCTGTGTGGCTGCCATCCATCACCTTCCTGCCACTGGTAAAATGCCAACTGTGGTAGAAAGATGACAAGTATGCACCACCCAACATTTCACTTGATTCTATCCCAAACTCTAGCATGGTTTCTGGCATCCTGAAAAAGCCCAAACAGGTGAAACACTGATCTGATGTGATTTGATTTGATTTATTATTGGCACTTGTATAGGTATACATTGAAAAGTATTATTTCTTACACGCCATGCTGATGTCCGTAGGGTAGGAAAAGAGAGAGTGCAGAATGTGATGTAGAGAATGATCAACTGATTGAAAGGTCAATCCATTCCAAAGTCTGAGAGCAGTAGTGAAGAAGCTGTTCTTGTATTGGTTGCTACGTATCCTCAGACTTTTATATGTTTTTCCCAATGGAAGAAGGTGGAAGGGAGTATGTCCGGGTTGCGAGTGGTCCTTAATTCTGCTGGCTGCTTTTGTGAGGCAACAGGAAATGTAGAAGTGTGAATGGGTGGGAGGTTTGTTTGCGTGAAGGATTGGGCTTCGTTCATGGCTCTTTGGAGTTTCTTGTGATCTTGGATAGAACAGGTGCCAAACCAAACTGTGATACAACCAGAAAGAATTTTTTTTTATTCTGTATCCGTAAAAGTTGGTGAGAGTTGTAGTGGATATACCAAATTTCCTTAGTCAACTGAGATGGTTGGTAGGCTTTCTTAACTATAGTGTCAGCATGGCGGGACCAGGACAGGTTGTTGGTGATCTGACGTCTAGCAACTTGAAACTATCAACCCTTTCTACCTCGTCCCTGTTGATGTAGAAAGGGGCATGTTCTCCACTACCCTACCTGAAGTCGATGACAATCTCCTTCATTTTGTTGACATTGAGAGAGAGAGATTCTTGCTGCTGCATCAATTCACCAAATTCTCTGTCTCATCATTGTTTGAGATCCAGCCCACTACGGTGGTGTCATCAGCAAACTTGAAAATCGAGCTGGTGGGGAATTTAGCCTGACAGTCATAGGTGTATAAAGAGTATAGTGAGGCGGCGATGATGCAGCCTTGTGAGACACCAGTGTTCAGAGTGATCATGGAGAAGGTGGGGTTGTCGCCAATTACTTGATTGCGGTCTGAGGGTTAGGAAGTTCAGGATCCAGTTGCAGAGAGAGAAGCCGAGCTCCAGGTCACAGAGCTTGGAGATGAATATTGGAGTTGAAATCTGAGCTGTAGTCAGTAAGTAGGAATCTGACTATACAGTTTAATGACTGTAGTATAAATGTACCCCATCAGACGGCTGATTGAAACTTCATAGAGGGATACAAATGGATGGCCTAGTTAGGAACACATGATCAGTGCAGACTTGGAGGACCGAAGAACCTGTTCCTGTGCTGTATTCTTTGTTCATTGCCAGTAGCGCACAGCACTGTACAAAACTGGAATTTTGTTGCCCCTTTGAGTACAAAACTGGAATAGCCACCTCCTTATCATTCCCACAGTTTCAGAGGGAAATAATCTCACTCCCAGATAAATAATTCAAGCAATGACATTTCAGTTAGACATCCGATTGGGTAGATATAAACAACAGTCATTAAGCTGTACAAGGAACTCTCATGCCTTGATTGTTTTCATTTGAAAGATGGAGTTGAGGGGAGACCAAAGGTCTACAAAATTATAAGAGGCATAGACAGAGTGGAGAGTCAGATGGTTTTCCCCAGAGTAGAAGAGTCAATTACAAGGAGGCACAGGTTCAAGGTGAGAGGGGGAAAGTTGATGTGTGGAGGATATTTTTCACGTGTGGAGTGTGGTGGGTACCTGGAACGTACTGCCAGAGAAGATGGTGCATCCATGCACATTAACAACATTTAAGAGGCATCTGGATGGGTACATGGATAAGGAGGGAATAGAGGGATATGAACCGAGTAAGGGCAGAATTTTCTTTTGTAGTTGTGTTCGGGCATCATGATCGGTACAGGCTTGAAGGGCTGAAGGGCCTGTTCCTGTGCTGTACTTTTATTTGTTCTTTGTTCAAGCAGATGTAGGTTTCCATTGGCAGGTCTGCCTGCATTGATTCAGGCTCCAGGCTATTTTCATGATGCTTCCTAAAGTGCGGTGCCAGCTGGGGCCAAAGTAGTGTTTTATCAGTGTTCAGAATAACCTCCTTGCTCATGTGCCTCTGTTTATGAATTTCATGATCCCAATTACACTTCTAACCACTTTCCCAACCTGCTGTGCCACCTTCACTGATCTGTGCACATATACTCTCGGTTCCTTTGTTACTCCTCACTTTTAATACTTTTATCCATCATTTTATATTGCCCCTTCTTCTTCCTCCCAAAATGTACCACGTCATACTTCTCTCCATAAATTTAATCTGTCACCTGTCTGCCTGTACCACTATCTTGAATGTTCCCTTCCTGTCTGCTTGTAACACTATCCTGTATGTTCTCTTCCTGTCTGCCCGTAACACTATCCTGAATGTCCCCTTCCTGTCTGCCTGTAACACTATTCTGTATGTCCCCTTCTTATCTGCCCGTAACACTATTCTGAATATCCTCTTCCTGTCTGCCTGTAACACTAGCCTATATGTCCTCTTTCCGTTCAACTGTACCATTCGCCTGTAGGTCATCTTCCTCTCCACCTGTACCACTAGCCTGTATATCCTCTTCCTGTCCACCTATACCATTAGCCTGTACAGCCTTTTCCTGTTTATCTGTATCACTAGCCTTTATGTCCTCTTCCTGTCTGCCTACACTATGAGACGTTATGTTCTCTTCTTGTCACCTGCACCACTAGCCTATATGTTCTTTTGAAGTCTATAACTATCAATCTCCCATTTCACAATACCCCCTAAATTTTGTGTCATCCACAGGCCTAAGTTTTCCTGTCCCACCTATCATAGGAATCACTGCAGGCAGGAAAGAAAGTCTGACAGACCAACAAAAGGTTCGTTGGCCTCACGTGAAAATTGCTGGAGTGGATTTTCCTATCTTGCTCATCCAGAAATTGGAAAACCCCACCTGAGATCAAAAGACCTTTCCATGGTCTGTCCCCTTCATCTGCCCGATTCCCATGATAGGCAGAATGGTAAAATTACAGCTTAAAATAGATCAAGCAAAGCATTGATCCTATTTGCCTCCGGTCTGAACTTCCTGTTCACCACTCCTCTCTCTTTCCTATCACTCAGCCAACTTTGTATCCACGCTGCCGCTGTCCCTTTTATTCCATGGGCTTTGACTTCGCTAACAAGACTGTTATGTGGCATTTTATCAAATGCATTTTGGAAGTCCATCCACACCGTATCAAACCAATTACTGTCAGCAACCCTCATTGCTATCTTACGATAAACTCAATCAACTTTATTAAAGACTTTGCCTTTGGCACATCCATGCTGGCTCTCCAATCCACATTTGTCCAAGTGACCATTAATTTTATCCTAAACTATCACACTCTACCTCGGCATACATGTTCTCAGTTCTATACAATCCTTCAGCAGTATGATGACCTCTTTGATCCAACATTCCCAGGTTACAATTTCAAAGTTGGATCATTCAAGACTATTATCAACATGTGACATGTAAAAACCTCCATAATACAAAGGTCATCTTCCCCTCCCCATATACCAAAAATAAACCTGTTCAGCTGCATTAAAAAATTGATGACTTTGAAAGCCTTTGCTTAACCTGAATATCTGGCAATTACTGTAAAGCAGCTTAAACTATCCTGAAGAAGTCAATTTTTTTTTTACTTTTCACAGCATTTGCCAATTTTGGGAGGTACAATAAGCTGCAACTTTCACTCATGCTGGAGGTTGATTCCACTTTGCACTAGATTTCCCAGTGGAACTGGTCTGATCAAGTTCCACCAGCACATTATTCTAGTCACACTAATATAGAAAGGATATTGTTAAACTAGAAAGAGTGCAGAAAAGATTTACTAAGATGTTACTGGGACTTGATGGTTTGAGTTATAAAGAGAGCTGGATAGACGAGGGCTTTTTTCTCTGGAGTGTAGGAGGTGTGGGAGGTGATCTTATAGAAGTCTATAAAATTACAAGAGGCATACATCAGCTAGAGAGTCAATATCTTTTCCTAAAGGTAGGGCAGTCTAAACTAGAGGACATAGGTTTAAAATCAAAGAGAAGAAAGACAAGAGGCAATTTTTTCACTCAGAGATTGGTGAGTGTCGTGAGTGAGCTGCGAGTAGATGTGGGTACAATTTTGTCTTTTAGAAAGCATTTAGACATTTATATGGGTAAAATAGTATAGAAGGATATGGGCGAAGTGAGGGCAAATGGAACTAGCTTTGTGGTAAAAACTGGGCACATGGATAGGTTGGGCCAAAAGCCTGTTTCCATGCAATAAACCTCTATGACTCCATTATTCCATAAATTACTGTGGAGGAATTGTACACCACAAAGGTGTTCATATATATGTTGACCCACAATGAGAATGAAACTGCCCTTGATTAATTTGCATGCTGTGTTCTAGATGGTCTTCTAGGGGAGGATGTAGTTGTTAAGTCACAGATTAGCCCTACTATTGTGGTAACAGTCCAGAACCTCTTCACAACTGACAGCATGTACTACATTCTCTGTCAACTGCGCCTATCTGCCCACAAGACTGTCATCTGCCCCAAGGCCATAACTATTCTGTGATGGATTTGATTCCAAGGCACCTTGCAACATAACCCACATTGCAGGAATAGCTTGTGTACCTGCTCTCCACCGGAGAAGGTTGCTGGCATATGATTGCTCATTGAAACCTACAAGATGACTGGCAAGGTGGCACAGTGATTAGCACTATTGCCTCAGAGTGTCGGCGACCCAGGTTTGATTCCTGGCTTGGATCACTGTCTGCATGGAGTCTGCACGTTCTCCCTGTGTCTGTGTGGATTTCCTTCAGATGATCCAGTTTCCCCTCACAATCTAATGACGTGAAGTTTATATGGATTGTTCATGTTAATTCTCCCTCAGCATACCCAAACAGGTGCTGGAGTGTAGCGACTCAGGGAATTTCACACTAATTTCTTCTCAGTGTTAATGTAAGTTTACTTGTGACTAATAAATAAACTTTGCTTTTGAGAGATGTTCCTCAGTGTATCTCATACATTGCCCCTTTTGGAAGTCATTACTGGCAGACCTGTGATTGTCCAGTGAAAGGATCAAGAAAACAAATCTCTGTACAAGCTTCTAAATGGCGTAATCTGCTTTTCATCCACTAAAACCATTATCTATGCCTGTGCAGATGATCACCTCTGGTTTGTCACAGATGGTGGGTTAAGAAGTCTGGCATCAAATCTGCCTTGCATGTGGACCTAGTTTATCAGTGCCGAACTCTGTGCTGATCAAATCACCAGGCTGCCTTGTTACATTGTAACTCTGTCCATCGCAACTCCTATCAAGCATTTTAGTCCATATTGTGCCATCCAAGTATTGCCCTTGTGTCCTCATGAACAGCAAATGCAGTGTTCAGGCCTCTGTGAAAGAGTGCAGAGCAGAACGTTCTGCCAGTTGATATGTCACAATCTTCCTATCTATGGTCAGTCACCTGTCTAAACCCTGTGAATAACCCACTGGATTTTGCCAGTTGCAATACACCTGACTGTGAGGATGCCTATTTCTGCTTCTCTGTACACTGGATCTCACATTGCACACTTCACTGGGCATCCGAGTATGGCTAACTGTCCAGTCTGGATGTCTCCTTCTTCATTGCATGCTTGCTGACCTGTTGCAATGTCCTCTGAGGGTGCAGCCAACACTTACCACAGTTCATACTGTTGATCTGGTTTAGCTTCATATCTATCGCAAGAAGTAACAGGCATTGACAGGCCTGTCAATGCTACTTAGTTACCTCTGTCAACGATGGCTGGTGAAATATTCGCAAATTCATTGGATCCCAGCAATCCCTTGTAGCAGTCCTTGACCTGCAATCCATTCCATTTCTGGCTCCAATTCCAACCATCCTGCAAACCTTAGCATATCAGCTGAACTGTCTACATCTTCCACAGCTCCATTAATGTCTACTATGCAAACCACGTGGTCTATGATGAATGGAATAGAACAGAATCATAGAATTCCTACAGTGCAGATGGAAGCCATTCAACCCATCGAGCCTGGACTGACCACAATCCCACTCAGCCCTTATTTCTATAACCCCACGCATTTACCTGCTAATCCCTTGACAGTAGGGTCAAATTAGCACGGCCAATGAACCTAACCCGCACATCTTTGGACTAGAATAGAACTGCAATGGACAGAGCTACATCTAGAATAGAATTCCTACAGTACAGAAAAAGTGTTGAAGAGATTTAGTGAAAGGGAAGAACTGAGGGAGATCAATATTTGTAGAGAAATGGTGCTGGGAGGATTGATGATATTGAAGACAGATAAATCCCCAGGGCCTGATAATCTACATCCCAGAGTACTTAAGGAAGTGGCTCTAGAAATAGTGGATGCATTAGTGGTCATCTTCCAGAATTCTATAGACTCTGGAACAGTCCGTGCAAATTGGAAGGTGACGAATGCCACTCCAATATTCAAAACGGGAGGTAGAGAGAAAACAAGGAATTATAAACCAGTGAACTTAACATTGGTAGTGTGAAAAATTCTCGAATCCATTATCAAGGACTTTATAGCAGAGTATTTAGAAAGCAGTGGCAGGATCAGACAGAGTCAGCATGGATTTATGAAGGGGAAGTCATGCTTGACAACTTTTGCTGGAATTCTTTGAAGATGTAATTAGCAGAGTTGACAAAGGGGAACCAGCAGATGTGGTATATTTGAATTTCCAGGAAGCGTTTGGCAAAGTCCTGCATGAGAGATTATCATAGAAGATTAAAGCACATGTAATTGGGGGAAATGTATTGAGATGTATAAAAGACTGGTTGGCAGAGAGGAAACAAAGACTAGGGATTAATGGGTGTTTTCAATTTGACATGCAGTAACTAGTGAGGTGCCACCGGAATCAGTGCTGGGACCATAGTTATTCATAATATATATAAATGATTTAGATGAGGGAACAAAGTGTAACATCTCAAAGTTTGCTGATGACACCAAGTTGGTTGGGAGGATGAACTGTGATGAACATGCAGAGATCCTTCAGAATGGCCTCGGCAGGTTGGGTGAGTGGGCAAATCAATGGCAGATGCAAGATAATTTGGATGAGTGAGGTTATTTAATTTGGAAGCAGAAACAAGAAGGCAGATTACTACATGAATGGCTGTGAATTGGGAGAGGGGAGTGTGCAGCGGGACCTGGGTGGCCTTGTGCACTAGTCACTGAAGATAAGCAGGAAGTAAACAAGGCAAGTGGCATGTTGTGAGAGGTTTTGAGTACAGAAGTAGAGATGTGTTGTTGCAATTATATAGGGTCTTGGTGAGGCCATTCCTAGAGTATTGTGTGCAGTTTTGGTTGTCTTTTCTGAGGAAGGATGTTCTTGCTCTTGAGGGAGTGTGGCGAAGATTTACCAGGCTGATTCTGGTGATGGCGGGGCTGATGTATGAGGCGAGATTCACGAGGTTAGGATTGTTTTTGCTGGATTTCAGACAAATGAGGGGAAGTGGGGATCAGATCTTTGGATCTCATAGAGACTTATAAATTTCTAACAGGACTACATAGGATAGATGCAGGGAGGATGTTCTGATGATGGGGGAGTCCGGGTCAGAGATCACAGGGCCCGATTTTACCATTTTCCAGAGACAAAGAACCTGCTGCATTAATCCTGAGTACAGTGGAAGCATATGGAAGGGCAATCTTTCCTCAGTATAAAACTGAGCAGTTAAGAGAACAGTCTATGATGTGTGACTTGGGTAAAGCCAGTATATGTTCCACATGCAGACACTTCATTCTGATAATAGTAACGTTTATTTATTGGAAGGCTTACATTATCACTGCAATGAAGTTACTGTGAACTTTCCTGAGTCGCCACAATTTTGCGCTTGTTTGTGTCAATGCATCTAACCAGCACGTCTTTCAGACTGTGGGAGGAAACCAGAGTACCCAGACGAAACCCACTCAGACACAGAGAATACGTGCAAATTCTGCACAGACAGTAGCCAAAGCCAGGAATCTAAACCTGGGACCTGGAACTGTGAGACAGTCATGCTAACTCCCGTGCTACTGTGCACTATTGATTCATCATGGCCATTCTCACTAAAATAAATGCACAGCATAACAATGCCTCCATAACAATTCACCTTTGCTCATTTTGTATGTGCAAGGCTACATAATGATTCAGGGATAGAGTAAATTCCTCTATCCCTCTAATCTAGTAAATTCCTCTAAAGGGGTACAATAAATGCCCTTTATTTAAATGACTAAAATAGGTTGCAGAGGTGCAAGTTTTATCAACAGCATGAGGATAACTGAGGTGATTTGTGGTGATTGCCCCTTTTAGAACAACATAGCAGAGTAAGGGTCACCTAGTTTAAGGGATAAATTGGGGCTGGGATTGGATAATCACCCCAAGGAACTGGAATCCTCTCTTAAGTAAAAGACATTTAGGGGACTAAGGGCGGCTGTGCTTACTGCTGTACCCTTGTATAAATTTTCTTATTAATAAACACATTTTGTGTTTCCATGAAGTCTGCATTGTTGCAGTGACCTGCCTAAACAAGACAGTTTATGCAAAAGGCAGTGACTGTTATTGCATTCACATATGAACAAACCGTTAACATTATCTCATTAGTTAGAATCATTTAACTCATTCTCACTATAAACTAAAGATCTGCCTGTGGGTCTGACTAGCTGACCTAAAATCCCTCTCCACATCTTGTGTGGGTTCTTTGAGTTACTTGCCAATGACTAATGCAACTCAAGCACCAACCTGCTGAAGAGGCCAGGTGTTTCAGCCAAAGACTTGCCACATTTGGACAGTGTTGTGTCAAGTCCTAAAGGGACTATTGAAGGATCACTTGGCACAAAAACAACTTTTGAATGGTCAGGAGGAATGTTTAGGAGAAGCAATAGGCCCCATGAAGAACTCCCACCCAAAGGGGTGAATCCCCCATTACTTACACCCAAAAAACATTTATGTCAGGGTTGTCATTTGTCACCCAATGGTGTGAATTTGTGCATAAAATGTAGATGAAAGGGTCACAAGTCGGATTAGTGAAAATGATGTATAAATTCCTCCAATGTTCCTGTGTGTACGATTACACATGCATTAACCCATTTTAAAATAAACAGGCTAATGAGGTACACAATAATAAATCCACCAAGTAGAATCTCTGCCATTTAGTTTACAGCTTTGGGTATTACAATGCACAACACCATAATGAGATAATTAGCCTTCCTGAATAACACTTTTGGTTCTCTTCAGATCCACAAATTTTATTCAAACTTAACATTTAATGATCTTGCTATGTGGAGCTGAATGGAATTGAATTATTACATTTCTAATGTGAAGCTCCCAACATGGAACTTTCAGTAGATCTAATTGCTGGCACCCAAATGGGGACAGCAACACTTGCATGTTCCCCTCTAAGTCACATAGAATCCTAAGCTGAAAGGTTTTTGGGTCTTTATACCTGCAGGGAAATATTTCCCACCAGGACTGAATAATGTCTCATCGTTACACAGCAGTGTCTTTGGGATGCTTACAATTGGGTTTCATGGCCATGTAAACATTGGTTCTGAATATAAAAGGGAAGATGGATTCACCGTATCATGAGACTCTGTCTAATTTTAGCCCTTCCTATGCTCCACCCTTGCTGAGCGAGGCTGTGCAAAAAGCAAGACCTCCCTGGAAAGATTAAAACTCAGCGAGATGATTGATAACTCCACTGACATTCAAACCAATCAGCATTTCATACAAGTTAATATTTTAACTTAATCCTTTATAGAAGTGATCCACTCTGAAATTTGGTTCAAAGGTTCTTTTCAACTCTGGATTAGAAGTTACAATCTTAACCTTGAAGATAGAGGTGTAAGCACTTTCAACACCTATCATGAGACAAAAATGTTGTTATTATTTGGAGTTCATGGCATGTGAGTATCACTGGCAAGTCCAATGCCTGTCCTTAATTGTCCTTGAGAAGATGGTAGCGAACTGCCCGCAGTCCACAGTGCTGTTGGGGAGGGAGTGCCAAGGTATTGACCCAGACACAGTGGAGGAACAGCAATATTGTTCCAGAGCAGCTACTGTATGACTTGGAGTGGAACATGCAAGTGGTACCACCCTGTGTGGCTGCTGCCCTTGTTCTTGTGTGATAAAGATCACACGTTTCAAAGGTACTTAAAATCATAAAGTTTAACAATGTTATACTGAAAAATTGGGATTACTCAATAATCCTGTAAGGAAAATACAAAAATAATATGGGCATAGTTAACAAGTGAAGAAGACACACAGTCAAGCACATACCTTCATCATGCTGCATTAACTTAACATTATTACAATTATGCAGCTCTTCCAAAAGCTTTTTCCTGCCTGATTGATGCTCTGTAAATAAACATCTAAAAAAACTAAATCTTTTCATTAAGAGTGTTTATATCACTGATGCTTTAGGTGAGTCATCATCCAACAATCTGCCTTGAAAACTCTGCTCATAATTTTACAGCTGAGATGTGCCATAGCAGCGGAGACTATCCACCACATTCTAGAAGAATCAACAACACTCAAAAAAACAATCTGTCTCCCAATGTTAATATGTCATACTGAAAAAAATCGGTGATCCATATCTGCATTTTTGCCAAAAACTAATCAATTCTCCTCTGGATCATAACCTGTGTGTACCAAGTTTCATTAAAAGCCAACCAGTAGTTTTGGAGATACGTTATTTACAGATAAACAGACTAACAGTCCAGAGGCAACATCATCACTTTCAGTGATGAGGGCAATGTTAATAGAGGAACTCAATAGCATATCTATAAAAATTTGTATTTTGTAATGTTAGGTCATTTGAAAATCACTTCTGTTAGATATTAGATATCTAATAAATTATTTAAAAACTTTTTAAGATTTTTTACTTCTACCACCTGCATCAAAGTCAACACAATTTAATGGAATACTTTAATCCTATTAGTATTAGCACATTATTAGTATTAGTACAGAGCATTAAGAGAAAATGATACCTATTAACACCATATCTCAAATAGTGTGGAGCTTGTACATTCTCCAGCTGTCTGCTTGGGTTTTCTCCAGATGCTTCAGTTTCCTCCCACACTTCAAAGGTGTGAAGGTTATGTTGATTTTCCACTGCTAAGTTGCCCCTTAGGGGCTTTGATTTGATTTGATTTGATTCGTTATTGTCACTTGTATTGGCACACAGTGAAAAGTATTGTTACTTGCACGTTGTTATAGACAAAGAATAGAGAAGGGAAGGAGACAGTGCAGAATGTAGTGTTACAGTCATATGTAGGTCATAAAGAAAGATCAACTTAATGCGAGACAGGTCAGTCAAAAGTTTGACAGCAGCAGGAAAGAAGCGGTTCTTGAATTGGTTGGTAATGTCCTCAGACTTCTCTTTCTCCCAACGGGGAAGGTGGAAGAGAGAATGTCTAGGATGCATGGGGTACTTAATTATGCTGACTGCTTTTCCAAGGCAGCGGGAAGCATAAACAGTGTCAATGGGTGGGAGGCTGGTTTCAATAATGGATTGTGGTTTCTTACGGTCTTGGAAAGAGCAGGAACCATATCAAGTTGTGATACAATCAGAAAGAATGCTTTCTGTGGTGCATCTGTAAAAGTTGGTGAGAGTTGTAATGAACATACCAAAAGGGGATTCAGGGGTAAATATTTGGGCTTATGAGGATAGGATCTGGATGGGATTGTGGTCGGTGCAGACTCAATGGGCTGAATAGCCTCCTTCCATCCAGTAGGGAGACTATTCTATTCTGTTCTATTTTGTGTGTCCAGAATTTAAAGGATAATATCCTGAATGGATTCCACTTGATGTCAAAGGTGTCACCTCATGCACAGAATATAGGATCACTATCTATAAGAGAGATTTTTAAAGTCACAGTTGAGATGTCTAAATTCCATCCACAATGAAAGAGTGCAAAACAACATTATTGTCTGTTTCCAACATAATTATAATGGCTAGTAAAGCAGTTAATCAGCCACGTCTTCAGCAACTTTAAACAGGGTATGACACCGTGATTTAAATATCAATACGGAAATATGCATTTCCCACAGCAACTAGAATAATATCATAATCCATTTTTAGCACTGCGGTGCAATAAACTATTCTTTGCACCGGGCCAGATGTGAATTACAGAATAAAAATCAAATCATATTGTTACAAAATGATAAAATCCAATCAAATGAAGAGAAGAATGCTTAGCACAGAGCGTTCACACATCACATCTCTGTTCACTTATTTTTCAAATCGGAGTTCTATTGGGTGAGGACATGATCCTTAAATATCGCAACACATTTATAAATGATTTAAAATCAGTGTTAATCAAATGAATAACAAGTTACAGAAGGAAATCAAGCATTTAAAATGGGTTGTGAACCTGCATCTGTAAGTTTACTGTGAGAGCACTAATTATTCTAATGGCACAACAGTTTATTTAATAAATATGTGTTAATTATTGATAGCATTATTATTGGTGTTGCCTAACTCTGGGCTATATTTTCACTCCGTTGCAACAGCATAAACATGACAAGCCGCCTGCCACTTCTGCAAATAGAAATTAGTGTTTAAGTTATGGCCTCATCTCCCAATTCAAACTGGATGTGACAGCACAGCAATTCTTTCCCCATTTGAATCTTGCTCCCCCCACACACCCCCTCCCTTCCCAACCCCCCACTCCCCACTCCCCCATTCAACCCCAACACCAGTTGAAAGCACTGATTCACTATTGGAGTATGGTTCTGCTAAGGGTTATATTCCCTCCAGTATTCAACCATGTTAGCAAGCTCCTTGCAGAGAATCTCATTCAGCTGGATGCAACGCAGATGTAGAACCCCTGGGATGTGCACAGAGGCACAGTGGTTAGCACTGTGACCAGGGGCCCAGGTTCAATTCCCGCATCTGGTCACTGTCTCTGTGGAGTTTGCATATTCTCCTCGTGTCTGCATGGGTTTCCTCCCACAGTGCAAAATTATGCAAGCTAGGTTGATTGGCCATTCTAAATCGACCCTAGTGTCAGCAGGACCAGCAGGATAAATATGTGGAGTTACAGGAATATGGCCTGGGTAAGATTAGCCTGGGTAAGGATGTTTCGTGCAGGGTTGATGGGCCGGATGTAGAGATTCTATAATTTTATTCTGCCCTCTCTGCGGGAGAGTTATAAATAAAGATAGTTCAATAATATTTGCCTGCAGCTGAGCATGTGTTACTCTGTGCAATGCACAACAAAGAGATGGCAATGAGGATTGGATAGAATTCTTTTTTACTTTTCATTTGAGAACTGAAGACTAAAGAACATTGGGGCACACTTTTTGGGAATTCTCCAATGGATTCTGAGGAGCCTTAAAGCTTGCTGTGTATACACAGCATATTCCACAGTGAGTCAGCACGATACGCCATTGAAAAATGACACTGATGATATATTTTGGGGATAATGGTGAGTATTCAAATCTAACAAGGAAGACTCTGAATGGATGTTATGCATTTGGCAGAAAGCAAATTAAATAGAGGTAAGGATTCAGTAAATATTTTTCACTTCAGATATTTATCAGACGGTGACCAACTAGTGCCAAAAGGATGGGCTATTCTCAGATTAATGAGATTCTGGGTTCACATTATGACATGTCTGAGAAGTATATAGTGCTGTGAGTTACAGCCCATGAAAAGTGCCATTGCCAAGTGAGACTCTTACCAATGACACTCTCAAGTTAAAGTAAGTCTGTCATCACTGTGGGTGCGATGTGAAATCAATCTTAGAAGGGCCATAACATCAAGGCCAAGCTTTTGAGCAAAAGCAATGGGTCACTCTCTGCGTGGAGTTTACACATTCTTCCTGTGTTTGCTTGGGTTTCCTTCGGGTGCTGTGGTTTCCTCCCACAGTCCAAAGATGTGTAATTAGTTTGATTGACTTTGCTAAAATTGCCTTAATGTGCCCCGGGATGCATAGGTTAGAGAGATTAACGGGGCAAATATGTGGGATGACAAGGATAGGACCTGAGTGGGATCTTTGTTGTTGCAGACTCGATGGGCCTCCTTCTGCACTGTAGGCTTTTTATGATTTCTCTGATTTCTTCGAGCCACAGCCATGCAACTGGCAGATAGAGATAGTTGCAGATCATAAGGGAGTTCTTTTCCTGAACCAGCGGGGGATGTCTACCAGATTTCAGGGGATCCAGGCCATGGCAGCTGAGTTCATTGTCTCAGAGACAGAAACATAAATGCTAGCATTCCCATGGCGGCCACCAAACATTTAATTCCCAGTTAAAGTGCTGTGCCTGAGGGAATTGCGAATCACATGGAAGAGTGAAACAAACAGTATTGCGCTAGGTTGTGACAAAGCTCCATGCACAGGTTAAGGACGCAGTAGATTAAGGCACATTTGAGAATTCATAAATGAGCAGCTGATGGATACGGAAACAGAAGATAATGTTATCAAGCAGGATGATCAAGAGTTATACACATTCCGAAAGCATGAGAAATAGCATATGGGAGGTGAGTATAATAGACTGAAAATAAAATTGTAGCATCCACAGCAGAAATGAAAGTCGGATATTTACAAGTTATTTTCATCATCGACACAGATGCAGCTGTGTCTGTTACCTCGAGCGAGTCTACAAAATCCTTAAGTAACATTCCCTCATGCAAAATTGGTGTGAAACTGCCCTAATAACAGTATTCCATTGTGAAGTTAGTCTTCAGAATGGAATATGATGATATATCCTATTATTTGTCATTAGTAGTGGCAGAAGGAAACAAAGATTCCCTGATGGGAAGGAATAAAGAGAGGCTCGGCTGCACAGTGGTTAGCATTGTTGCTTCACAGGCCGGGGACCCAGGTTCAATTCCCGGTTTGGGTCACTGTCAGTGCAGAGTCTGCACATTCTCCCTGTATCTGCATTGGTTTCCTCCAGGTTCCTCCCACAGTCCAAAAGACATGCTGGTTTGGTGCATTGGCCATGCTAAATTCTCCCTCAGTTACCCAAACAGCCACCAGATTGTGGCGGCTAAGGGATTTTCACAGGAACTTCATTATAGTATTAATGTAAGCCTACTTGTGACACTAATAAATAAAATTGAAATGGCTTAAGAAAATACAGTTAAGTTGGATCGAGTTATTCACAGTCGGGGTCCGTGAGAGAAAGCGTTGAGAGCAATACGTGATCTACGAGAAATGAGGACAAAATGATAAAATTAGGCATTATCACAAGATAGAAGTCAAGATAAAGGACAGTCAACATTTTGCAAAGCTGGACCAGTGCCTTACACACAGTTAGAAGCAATAAGTAGAGAGCTGAATAGATTAGAAAGAACAGTGGCAATTAAGAAGGTGCAGCAATAAGCTACACCCCTTGTGAGGGTTGACAAAGCCAATGTTCAGAGATGTAGAAATTATAAATAAACAGTAAATAAGTTAATTGACATTAATGCTTACCATTGAATATTTGTGTACTAATTTAACCAATGGGAAGATGTTCAGTAGATAGATTGGCCAAATGCATCTTTGAAATTAGAATTAATTGACAAGATCAGGAATTGCTTACCATTCATACACACCAATCTGAAAGGTTACCATTTGGAATGTCTTTTGATCCTGCAGCGTTTGGAAGCAACCATGGATCAGGTGCTAAGTGGGATAAGAAGAACATGCTGCTTCTGAGATGATATTCTAATTAGCAACAAAACAGACAGAGGGCACATTGTAAGGCTGATCAAAGTCCAAGATTGACTTCCAGAAGATGGCATCGAAGCTAACAAGCAGAAGGCCAGAATTTTAAATTGCTCGACCCAAAAGTATGTGAAATCTTGCGGAAAGATGTCAGGCGCGCGTCCCAATGTCATCATGCAAGTGTGAGATCTTGAGGTCAGCAGCCATGCCCGCAAATTGGACACAGGCCCGCCGACAATTAAAGGGCCAATTAAGGCCATTGAAAATCCAGCTGACTGCAAGTTCACAAGTTCAGAGCAGAATTAGGTCATTCGGCCCATAGATCCACTACTCGATCATGGGTGATATGCTCCTCATTTCTATTTTCCTGCCTTCTCCCTTTAACCCTTCAACTCATTACCAATTAAAAATCTGTCTAACTCCTCCTTAGATTTACTCACTGTCTCAGCATCCACTGCACTTTGGAGTACTGAACTCCACAGATTCACACAACTCTTTGGGAGAAGTAGTGTCTTCTGTTTTAATTTTGCTACACCTTATCCTAACACTATGACCTTGCATCCTAGTTCACTTTGCCGAGGCAATGTGCTGAAAATTGGGTAGGCATTCATCAAGTTTTTTTGCATTTCCAAGCCCAGGAGTGGAGGCAAATTCGATAGGGTCTTTTCAGAGACTTCTGAATGAGTACATGGGACTTAATAAGCTTAATAGGTAGGGATATCATCGATGCAACTTGTGAGCCAAAGGGCCTGTTTGTGCTGTAGTTTTTCTATGTTCTATAAAGCTCCCCTGGAGCAATAGCAGTTTTTCTGTTGTTGAGTTCATAGCTGTGTGAGTAGTCTCCTAGTTATACTTAAGCATTTGAACCCTACCTTTCAGTATTTCAGAATTCCCTCAGAGTATTTCCCTGAGGACTGGAGTACAATGCTCCCTCATTTGCAAGGCACTAGTTCTCTGCATCTGATTCAATGAGCATAGTGTATTCTGGTGCTGGGACTTCCTCTGAAAGGCAAAGAAGGACAGGAAGGAGTGGATTCAAGGTGAATGCACAACATTCCAAGATGAGACCTGTAAGAGGAGAGGCATGGATTCAGTTTATGCAGGGCCAGTAGGGTGACCAACATTGGGAGAGGAGGGCCAAATGGCCTCCTCCTGCATTAATTATTGGCTCTTGCCCATTTCAGTCAAAGTACATTGGGTGAGTGGGCACCTACAGAAATGAGAGAGACAGGCCTGCACTGGCATCCCAGCAACTCAGAGGGTCTAAAGTTGCAGCGCAAAGTCGCCAAAGCACAGATGCCCCCTTCTCCATCAGCACCCATCAGGTTTGAGCCAAAGCCTGAAGCCAGGATGTATCGCCAGGCCTGAAAGAGACACAACTGAACATATTTTCCTCCTCAATGATTTCGTGCAAGTCCCAGTCAGTCAGTGGGACTTCAAGATGATATGAATATGAATGGCCAGAGGCAGGAAATGCTCGTTCTTAATCTGCCAAACAAAATAGGATTGTATCGGCAAGAATACCACTGACTAAAGGCCTCTGGCCCTTAACTGCCAAAGCAATCCTCAGCATGAAGAGTTAAGAAAGAATAAGGGGCAGAAGAAATGAACGTTACTTTTTTCTATAAACTTTTGAGTACATAACAGTGTTCAGAATCTAAAATGAAATGAATGAGCTAATATGTCAAGCTGACATCTTCTTCTGTGTAATCCTGAGTCTAAAAGCCAAAACAAGCAGTAAAATATTTGTTTGACACACTCAGAATTAACTAGTACTACATTGAGAGAATCTATCAAAGTAGTCTGTGGAACATCTGCTCTTTAACCACTGCACAATGGAAATTAGTTTAATGTTTCACAAAAAAATGGATTGGTGTATCATTCTAGAGATGGGGACCAGGAATTGAGAAATTTTCTAGGTGGGCATGCCTGGCTCAGGATTAAGCATCTGCAAAGATGGGATATTCATGCTGGTGGGACTGGGTGTTAACAGGAATTTATTCCAATCTATATCTCTTTCCAGGCACATCCCCATCAAAACAATCTATTACCTTCCAATTACTCTCCATGGCATCCCCGCAATTTCTCCATGTCAGCTTAGAATATGTCCATATGCCCATTTATCAAGTGTGCACTCTGTGTAAAAACAATGAACTCTCCAGGAAGACCATGTGTAAAAGAGCTTTAAAAAATTGTCACACATTTATAATTTTCCTACAAAGACTTGCTTTTACTCCGGCCCTTTTAAAGTGTCAATTAACCGGCTCTTTCAAGTATCAATAGCTGAAACTATAAGCACTTGGCACTTCTGTCACTTACAGCCTTCTTTCTTAGAGATCGATTTCCTAGCCCAATGTTTATTTACACAAGATAAGCTGATGTCAAGTGCTTACAGTTTCTTATCTCGGGCTGTCGAGAATTGGAAGCATTAAGAATGGGGCCAGGGATTACAGAATTGGTTCCCGGCTACCATTTTAAAGATCTGTGGCATTTTCCCTAGTCAACAAAAATTCAACCTCACATTGTAATAAAGTCTGAACATGGTTAGACATAACTGAAAGTTGTCACTTACAGGTAGAAAAACAAGAATCAGCACATTAATATAAGGGATGGTAGTACTCACACCCAGAAACCTGTGAAATTAATTTTGTCACGCATTTGCTTTCATGGTAAGATGAAAATAAATGAGTAAATTTCACAAGATGAGATACACTTATTTCTCATTTCCCAGCCTACCTTCCTGTTCCTCCATTGCTTTTTGATGTCAATGTAAAAGAACAATCTATCAGGGTGTTAATTCACATGTGCCTGTTGAACACCACCGGGCAAGACCAATTTTACCTGTTCATGTCAGGCTTGAAGATTCTTTGAGAAGTTGTAACTGTGTTCCGTTATCCGCTCTTCAAACATTTTGAATGAGACATAAAAAGCCTTGAAAAGCCTCGCATTTGATTGATTGAAGCACTTGTAAAATTTCAAGAACAAATTTCTTCTACAGAATGAAACGGGCAAATTAAAATGCTGCCAAACATGGTCAAGAAAAAATGTTTGAATGTCTCGTTAGTCTATTTTGTGTATTCTTCATGTTCTTTGAGAATTGGTTTCACATCCATTCAGTGCCGACTCCATTCACATCATTTTTTTTGCCAGCCCTTTGTGAAATGAAACTGGGGATTCAAACACTGGGGAGCAGGGTTTCACTCCCCACTGACACTGTTGAGAATTAACCAGATGATGCACAGCGAGTACTCAAAAACTACACTTTCATTTCTTGTACACAAGGGAAACTAACACAATGGCCGAATTTTACCATTTCACCCACCCTGGGGCAGGCGAGGATCTCGGAGCAGAAGCTCACAGAACAGCATTCTCCATTGGACTCGGGTGGGATTTTATGAGTCTTGAGTGGGTGAGGCAGTAAAATTCCAGCAAGTGGGTCTCACTATGACGTTCTGATCAGATTCTGTCAAACAATTTCAATTATAACATTTTGCAGCCAATACACACCAATTAAAACACCAGTAGTATTTTAGTTTGGTTTGCATCACACCTTTTACCTGCTAATGGCAGACTCCAACTCCCACAGCACTAAAGTCTCTCAGTTGGGGCACAAAGGCAATCAATGTGTGAAAGGGGAAGCATTTTGAGTACTACTGCTGTATAGAATCCTCTTGAAGCTGTATTAAAGCATGTTGCTTGAGGCTCCTACGAGTGTTGGAGTTAAGACGTTGTTGAGAAAAAATAGACAGTTTTAGTCTGTAACATGGTCAATGCTATATCTGACCTAGGTAACACTTCATATTTATGTTATTTCATTTTGCAACATTAACATGCCCCATCACGATTTTCAAACATTAGAAAGATTACAGTAAGATCAAAAAGAAATTAGTAATGCATCATTAAGGAGGTTTTCCTCTGGTTTATTTAAACTCGCTCTACATGATGCTCTGAGACTCATCCGTTTTACAAACTGTAATTAAGTTTATTTATTAAAGTGTTAATATAAACCTAAAGTTTAAGCTTATATTAACACTGCAATGAGGTTGCTGTGAAAATCCCCTAGTCACCACATTCTGGCATTTGTTTGCATAAACTGAAGAAGAATTTGACACGGCCAATGTCATTAACTAGCACATCTTTCAGGTTGTGGGAGAAAACCCGAGCATCCGTAGGAAACCCATGCAGGCACAAGGAGAATGTGCAGATTCCACACTGACAGTGATCCAAGCTGGGATTTGAACCTAGGACCCTGGTGTTGTGAGGCAGTAGTGCTGACCACTGTGCCACAATGCTAAATAATGTACTCAGGGAATACTGAGTTCCACAGAGTTGCATCCTGCCCCCTCCAGTGCAATCTTTTTGGAACAAAACCCCTCAATGACTTCATTAGTCGTAACTTCATATCCTGTCAAGGATATGATGCTGGCAGAACTGGACAGAGTAGATGCAGGGAGGATATTCCCAATGGTGGAGGTGTCGAGAACCAGAGGTCACAATCTAAGGAAATTGAGGTCAGACTATTTAGGACAGATATGAGGAGGCATTTCTTCATCCAAAGAGTGGTGAGTCTGTGGAATTCATTACCGCAGGGAGTAATTGATGCCAAAACATTGAATGTAGTCAAGAGGTGGCTGGATAAAACACTTGGGGTGAATTGGATCGAAAGTTATGTGGAGAAAGCAGGATTAGGCTATTGAGTTGGACAATCAGCTATTGTCGTGATGAATGGTGGAGCAGGCTCGAAGGGTCAAATGGTCTCTTCCTGCTCCTATTTTCTATGTTTCTATACTGCTATGATATTAAGGTTCAGAGATAATGTAGCCAAAGAAATCTTGGCATGAGAGATAAATTGTTCCTTGTTCCAACTTTGTAATTCTACCATGTCTTCATCAGGGCCAGTCTGTCTCTAAAGCAGCTGAAAATTGAATTTATCTTTTAGGCAACTTCTGCTATGTTCTGCGATTCACTCCAGGACACAGCCTGTTCTTGATCAGGCCAAAGCTTTCTCCTCACCTTCTACTGGATCTCTTTTGTTGCTTTCTTTTTACAATGTTATTATTTGCCTGTATCTCCTTTTTTTCATTGTGGAATTGCATTTGCTTTGAAAAATTTTCTATGCATTTTAGTGAGTTAGAAATACTGGACTTTAAGCTTGCCAATGTATTCTTACCCTACAATCAGAGAGGGAAACATTCACAAAACTATCACTGGAAAACAAAGGAACACCAAATCTGATTTAAATCTGACAAAAATGACTTGAAAAATGCACCTAAATATACGTGATAAATAAATGAAATATGGGGTGGCACAGTAGTTCAATTCTGGCCTCAGGGGACTGCTTGTGTGGAGTTTGCACATTCTCCCCATGTCGGTGTGGGTTTCCTCCAGGCACTCGGGTTTCCTCCTACAATCCAAAGATGTGTAATTTAGGTGGATTGGCCATACTAAATTGTCCCTTAGTATCAGAGGGATTAGTAGGGTAAATATATGGGGATAGGGTGGTATTGTTGTCAGTGTAGGCATGATGGGCTGAATGGTCTCTTCTGCAGTGTAGGATTGAATGATTCTATAATGTTTACCTGCTGCTAAGGCCATGATCTTTGACATTCTTCTTCTCTCTCTGTATCATGTCTCTGTAGTGTAGTAGCTATTATATTTGCTTTACATGAAAAGGTCCCTGGTTCAAAACCAGACAGTGACGTTGTTTATGGCTACAAGGTGGCACAGTTGTTAGCCAGGGATTCAGGTTTGATTCCCTGCTAGGGCCACTGTCTGTGTGGAGTTTGCACATTCTCTCCGTTTATGCTTGGGTTTTCTCCGGGTGCTCCAATTTCCTCCCACAGTCCAAAGATATGGGGGTTAATTGGATCGACTACGCTAAATTGTCTTCCAGTATCAGGGGGCTTAAAAAGATAACCACATGGTGTTGCGGGGATCAGGCCTGGGTGGGGTTATTTTCAGTGTAGACTTGATGGGCTGAATGGCCTCCTTCTGCATTAGGAATTCTACGAAAAGCATATACAGCTGATTTCAACACTTGCAAAGTTTAATCACATTCCAGCGTATTTAGTAAAAAATATTTTAGGAAAATATGAACAAACTTGGGCCACGCATTTCAATGCAGCACCAAGAATAAAGATGCCAAGAGAGTAGAAGACCTATTAACAAAACATCCATTGTGTTAGGAATGTTCTGTAATAACAGCAAAAGTGCATGGAAAATGGGTGAGATTTTCTGGCTGTTTGTTGCATGTTTTCCAACGGTGGAGAATGTCCCCCTCCCCGCATTGGCTGCCAGTGGAATATTCCAGTCCCGCCATTGTATTCTATGTGGCGTTGGGGTTGGATAAAACTGCAGCTTGTTTTGGAGGTAGGTTGTGCTGAAGCCATAAGGGCATTCAAAGATAAGAGGCATGATCTTACCAGCCATTCGTGCCATGCTACTGCTGCAAGCAAGGACGGGGGTTTGGCGCTCAGCCAAGTGTTCGTTCACTGTAACGGGACCAGAAAATCCCACCGGTGTGAATGGCCAGACAATTCTGCCCAATATCTTTAAATTTAATGGATTGGAGAGTGATGATCCTTGTGGGTCAGCAATGATGAATGAGTTTGGTCTGGGACTGGGATAGACAGAGTTTTGTTCCAATGTTTTGGAGAAGCGAATAGTCATTGCCATACATCTGGTATGAATGGGGAGGATCATTTTAACACATTTTAAAGTTTGTTTATTTATTTAATACTATTACAGGTAGGTTTACATTAACAAAAGCAATTAAGTTACAGTGAAAATCCCCTAGACACTACACTCTGGTGCCTGTTTGGGTACACTAAAGAAAATTTAACATAGCCAATATACCTTACCAGCACATCTTTGGACTGTAGGAGGAAACTGGAGCACCCAGAGGCAACCCACATAAACGTGGGAAGGACGTGCAAATTCTGCACTAATAGTGACCCAAGCTGAGAATTGGACCTGGGTCCCTGGCACCGTGAGGCAGCAGTGCTAATCACTGTGCCACCGTACCACCTGGGGCAGGACCCGAGAGATTTAAAGTATAAAAAGCAAACATCCAATTCCAACACGTCATGAACTTATGGTCAAACTGGAGGAGATTAGAGTTCAGCCAACAATCCATGCACAAACAGTATTTTAAAATGCCTTTAAGGAATGTTATCACTGGAAACAAACTGTGTTGTATGGTCCAGTCTGCATTTGCTTTGAGCAGCGCATACATGGTTCTTCATGTCTCCAAGCTATGCAACAAATACTTTTCTCATGAGACTCGTCTTAATAAATGGGCCCACAAAGTATTTGCCCAATGAGTGACTGACACCATGTGTCTTACACAACAAACAAACTCCAGGAATTTTATCAGTATACCACAAACAAAAGGTGGGTCAGTAATTACAATATGTTAATGAGACTGTGTGCCTTAGACTTCAGCAGTTTATTGATCTTATTGGCCTCATTCTTCATTCCCCAGCCCTCAAAAACCCGACAGCTAAAGGGGGTTGGGAAGCATCAAATCCAGTAGAAAAGTGTTTCCTCAGCACAGGTTATGGACTAATAGGAGCAGGAATGCTTCCATCCAACCTTTCAAGTTAATCTGCCGTGACCGACTCCTTCCCCACAGAGTGTAGACCCTTGGTTTTGACTCCTTCCTTAAAGTTACAAACCAGTTCTCAGAATGGACCGGGTAAACCCAAATCCATTCTTACTTGATCCAAAACCAAATTCAAAATCCAATTGAATCCAATTCATGGTCCCCGGAAGAGAGAGACAAACAAGATCCAAGCTGCCAACACAAGGTATTTCCAGGCGATCTCTCCCTCCAACTGGGCGTTTTCCTAAATGCCACCTTGTGTGGCAGATTTGCCTGTCCAGCAATGATTAGCCACTCAATCGGGTAGGTAGGAAAATTGGTTACAATTACAATGATTCTCTATTGTTAAATGTGGCAGTGCCTCAGCTCCCAGATTTGAAGGTTTCTCAGATGCTGACAGTTGTCCACCTTCTCAGGATATTGATTGTCTTTAAAATAGAAATAGATAGATTTTTGGTCAATAAGGGAATCAAGGATTACAGGGAGAAGTCAGGAGAGTGGGGATGAGAATCATATCTGCCACGATTGAATGGTGGACTAGACTCGATAGGCTGAATAACCTAATTTGGCACAGGGTGGCATGGTGGTACAGTAGTTAGCACTGCTGCCTCACTGTGCTACAGACCCAGGTTTGATTCCTGGATTGGGTCACTGTCTGTGCAGAGTCTGTAAGCACTCCCCATATCTGCATGGGTTTCCTCCAACTACTCCAGTTCACTCCCACTGTCCGAAAAACGTGCTGGTTAGGTAAATCAGCCGTGCTAAATTCTCCCTCAGTGTTCGCGAACAGGTGCTGGAGTGTGCCTACTAGGAGATTTTCATAGTAACTTCATTTTAACGTGAGCCTACTTGTGACACTAATAACTAATAAATAAACTCTAAACTTAAAAACTAATTCTGCTCCTACATTTTATGGTCTTATGGCCTTCCTCTTCACTTCCCTGTAAATATGGGTGCTATGGTGTTTGAATACAAGTTCAAAGTTGAATAGTAGATCAAATGTACAATAATTCCATTTCAATGCAAATCAATAGCCAGGGAGCATCAGAGTCCATACAGGTTGACTTTGGTCTTCCTGATGTTGAGCGCATTCAAAATTGGAAGAGTCTATCAGCAGAGAGGCAATCCAGGGATACCATTGGAAAACCACCCCCATGTCTGCAATTGACCACATCAATGGGCGACATACAGATAAGAGAGAGGAGAAAAGTCATGTGGAAAGTTCGGGCAGTCGACCAGCAAATATCAGAGGGAACTTTGTGTGGAAGGGACTAAGTCATAGGGAAGAGATTTTGCATCTTGTAAGGGGTAAGGATGAGGATAGGTAGTCCAAGGCAAGAAACCTCTAACGTTCCCCCTCATGGTCCCTCCAGGAGTAGCACTTGAACCTCTCCTAGTCTCCTTGAACTTTCTGATAGGGAAATGAAAAATACTCAACTCAAATATTTCTTAATATCTCAGATTGTCTTCCCACTGTCTTCACCCAGTTAAGAAGCCACATTCCTACTCATGTCACCTGATCCTGAGCAGCAAATACAAAGGATTTCACTGAACTTAGGCAGATGTCTTTTCCACCTTCTCTCTGAAGAGTAGCCCAAAATGCCAAGTGACAGGCTCTGATCTGGATATTAACAAGGAATCAGAGCAGAACTACCAACATGCCCATTTTACATTGGGTGGATGTAAGAGTGATTTAATCAGTTTAGTAAAAAGTGGAGAGATCTAACATCCCTGCATTAGAGTAAAATCACATGCTAATAGCTCAAGTTCCTGACATCAGCAGAACATGTCAGCGAGGTTATTTATTTTTAGAACCGACCATTTTCTAACAGGATTACAAGCAAGCATTTGGATGAAGGTTTAATTATAAGCCTACAAAGGCAAGGTCAGAATTTTAAACAATGTTCTGTGTACTAACTAACTGCACCGCAATCTGTATTCATATTCAAACTGAAAACTGAACCGGGATGCTGGGCCTATGATCACTATATTAGAGCTGTGAACCCTTATCAGAGGGTGAACCTCCAGAGATTTCTCTGGAGTAGTTCCCTCCATGTTTGAATCATGAACAAATTATTCTAACCTGCTCCTGGGTTACCAGGAAGGACTCCACCATAACAGCAGGCAAGAGTAGAACCACCTCCCCAGATGTAACATAAAAGTCAGGGAGTGGACTATTGTCAACTCATGGCTGCCCAATATCCACCAATAAAATGGGTAACTGATTGAGAAAAGTCGTAGCTTAGTTCAGTATGCCGAATCCTTGGCCCTGCCCTGCTTCAATTTTAGGCCAGTGCCCATCACTTCCTTCCAAAATGAACAGGAAACTGTTTAAATACGCAAATCACACACCCCTCTTGCAATTATACCATAGAACCCCTAAAGTGCAGAAAGAAGCCATTCAGCCCATCAAGCCCGCATGAAAGAGCATCCTACCCAAGCCCCTCACCTCTACCTATTTGAATAACCTATGCATTTTACCGTGGCTTATCCATTTGACTCTTTGAGTCTGCACCAAGTCTCCAACAGAGCATCCCACCCAGGCCCTATCCTCACAACTACATGCACTTGCCCAGCCAATCCCCAAAACCTACACGTCTTAAAATATTGATAGACAATTTAACATGACCCGTACATCTTTGGATTGCGGGAGAAAAACCAGAGCACATGGAGGAAACCCACCCAGTCACAAGGAGAACCTACAAACTCTACACAGACAATCACCCAAGGCCAGAATCGGACCTCGGTCCCTGGCATTGTGAGGCAGCAGTGCTAACCACTGTGGCACCGTAGCACCCTGATTACAATACGAATGACCAAATTACCAGAGCATGCATTGTACATTTTAGTCCCAGTTTGTCCACCATGAAGTTGTTGAGCATGCATTGCAGCCTGACTGCTGGTCATAATGAATGGTGGAGCACACTCAAAGGGCTGAATGGTCTACTCCTACTCCTATTTTCTATGTTGCTTGCAGGAAAACAGCAGCAGAATGGCAATCCTGTAGTGACTACCGGAAGATTCAACCCAAATTGTTAAGAATTGCTGGCAATTATATAGTGGGTGTTGGCTAGTTCAAGTAGTATTTTAGGGTTAGAATTAAGCAAATTTCAAGAGCTTAACCCTTGTCTAAAAGAGAGCAGGGAAGCATTTTAGACAAACGCTTTATGCATTCACTCACTATTTTAAGTAGTGCAATTTCAGGGCCATTAAACAGGTTCTTTCATTCTGGAGTTGCAGATCAGTGTTAGAAAAATGCCATGGTTAGCACAAAATTGTCAATGTGGAGAGCATTCCACTTCAAACACTGACAGCTTTCAGTTTGACGGCGACTGGGAAATTGCAAAGATTGAAATTGAAAGCATGAACATTATTACTCGCAAGTCTGCATCAACTGACTATGTCACTTTTTCGGAAAGAAACTTTTCTCTTCCACTTTTCTTTAATTTCTATTTAACACCACTGTTTGTTTCTCATAGAAAATAAAGTCATGCACTCATGCTGCACTTTTCCCACATCATGACTCCCTTACACTCTTTACAAGCAATGAAGCACATTTGAAGTATAGTCACTCTTCTGCCCTGCTTGTTAAATTATGTTTCTCAGTCTCTGTCATACAATGGATCTATCACTCAGATCAGGTACGTAAAGCGTCAAGTAACCACAACACTTTCAATAGTTCTGGTATTCATCGTATCATGAAGGAAAAAAGCTTGCATTGGTATAGCACCTTTCAGAATCTCAAGATGTCCCAAAGTAATTCAGAATGAAGTAATTTTTGGTGAGTAGTCGCTGTTATAATGTAGGGAAAAGAGCCATCCAACATATACACAACAACTTCTCAGCACACAAGGATGTGCTGACATGAGGGCTATAAGAACCAGTTCACACATTCATTACAATCATCATCAATCTTCTGTCACAATTCCTCTTTCTTGTCCCTTTTCTAACTTTTCAAAGCAGCCAATCGGCTGCTGAACTCAGACAGAACCTACAAGGGTGAGCAGAAGTGGGATGAAGATGGGGGAGGAGGTACATGGGTGTCTCTAGACTTGTCTGGAGCACAGGTCCAACATCTGCTGTGCAGAGGCCACCTCCAGGCAGTTGTACTGTCGCGTCGCTGCCTGCAGGGATATGGAGGCTAAATGAAAAATCCCAACTGGCCTCCAACACTTGGCCTTGATTGACCATTGACAGACACATGGCTTACTGCCTCTCCTATCACTAGGAAAATGCTGTAAGAAGTCTCATATACTCAGTTAAAGTCCAACAGGTTCATTTGGCAGCACAAGCTTTTGGAATCTCAGGTTCCTTCTTCAGTTGATTGAGGAGTTGTGTTCACAAATAAGGCATACATAGACACAAACTCAATTTACAAGATAATGGTTGGAATGCAAGCCTTTACAGGTAAGTCTTAAAGTTACACACAATGTGAGACGAGAGGGGGCCAAGCACAGGTTAAAGAGATGTGTATTGTCTCCAGCCAGGACCCCCCAGGCAAATCATGGGGGGTTCACAGATAGTGTGACATGAACGCAAGATCCTGGTAGAGACCATTCTCATGTGTGCAGAACTTGGAAATCAGTTTCTGCTCAGCAATTCTGCGTTGTCATGTGTCGTGAAGCTGCCTTGGAGAACACTTCCCAAAGATCAGAGGCTGAATGCCCGTGACTGCTGAAGTGTTCCCCAACTAGAACAGAACACTCCTGCCTGGTGATTGTTGAGCAGTGTTCATTCATCCATTGTCTGCATGTTCTCCCTTTAAGATTTGATTACCTGTAAAGACTCACATTCCAACCATTACCTTGTAAATTGAGTTTGTGGTCTGTATATGCCCTGTTTGTGAACATAACTCTTCACTCACCTGAAGAAGGAACCTGAGACTCCGAAAGCTTGTGCTGCCAAATAAACCTGTTGGACTTTAACCTGGTGTCGTGAGAGTCCTTATTGTGCCTACCCCAGTCCAACGTCGGCATCTCCATGTATGGGGAAAATGGCCAGAGGTAGGATAGAGCCAAGGAACTGCACATTAGCCAGTGCCATGGAACTCTATTCCCAGTTCCGTCTATTCCTATCCACAGTTAACATAAATATTCAAATCCAGGAATGTTCAGATATTGCATTCCAAACAAGGAATGCCTTCCTTACCTCAGTCAGATATGGAAAGATTAAACTTTTACAAAATGCAACACCAAATATGCCACAGAATGTTGCTCTGACAAAGTTAAAAGGCTTTATAAACTACTTGCCAGCAGTTACTTATCTCACACTCATCTTTGGAAACAAACATGCCTATTGCATGTAACAAACTTCTAACATGTGAAAACAATTCATGTCGGACTTATAGGGAGCATAAGTAAAGTCTAATTGATTGCTCTAACAACCTGCAGTTTTGCACTCAAAATGGTGTGGTTAGTTAATATTGACAACCATCAGTCACATTTTATAAAGGACTGATGTTTTTTGAGAAATACTGACAAACTGACATATGAAATAAAACTACAGAGTTGTCAGTTTGAAATCCCAATGGCTGTCATACACAGAGTACCACAGTTAGCTCCAATATCTCCAAGTCAACACATCAGTACAGTGTTGAGGAAACGCTGCACTGCCAGAATTGCTATTTTTTGGGTGAGATATTAAACTGAGGTTATCTCTATCCTCTTAGACAGATGTAAAAGATCCCATTGCATTATCTTGAAGAATTAATGGAGAAATTCTCCTGGCCATTATTTATCTCTCAAAAGAAAATTACCAAAACAGACATCTTGTCATTTATCTCATTCATTCTTGTGGGGAGGCTACTATGTGCAAATTGAGTGCCACACTTTCTCCATTATAACAGAGATTACATTTTATAAGCAGTTATTTCACAGTGAAATGATTTTGAGATACACCAAAGCCAGGACTGGGACAACATTAATGCAAGTACATTCATCATCTCTTTCTGAACTCGATACAGGGAAATTCAGCTGGAGTTCTACACCTTTTCAATTTTCAGTAAATTTTTGAACCCCAGCAATAGATGTCAAAGTTTGCGAGTTGCTATTTAGTGCAAAAATTGGGCAGAGCATTAGATGGTGAATCATTGTTATTCCATTAGACTATTTATTGCTATTCAAAAAAAGTAGATTGATCTTGATTCAGCTTTAGAGAAATATGTTTTAAAATGGACTTAAAAAAGACTTTATTCTAGTTTTCATCAGACATGAGGTTAACTGAATTTTACAATAAAAAGACATCCTGATGTGATACTTATTCATTAACATGGATGCCTTTGAGATTTTGTAGAAGCTTTTTCTTCTTTTACTTGTTAATATGTCTTGAGTTCTATGCAGCAGCAACAACCTTGAAGGGGACCACGACTTTGAGAAAGGTAGCCACGAATAGTTTCATTTGAGGTGTACCTGAGATGATGCCCGTCTCCCAAGAGAGCAGAAACAGCATTGCAGTAAAGCAAACAAAACAGAATTTTCTTTTTCACGGTGCACTCAGTTCCACAGTTTCACGCTAGGGAAACCATTACTGAAACAGAAAAAAAAAGGCTCTCAGAAGGTTCAGCATAAAATCCTCCCTGGTGCCAATCCAGAAAGCTAACAAAAGCTGACTAAAACCCTAGAAAAAAAGCTGACAATTCAAAAGAAGAATCTATGAACGTACACATTATTATGACAGATGTCGAGAAGGAGTCGCACTAGAAGTGCAATGGATGCATGGGCTTGTCATTAACTTAAACTGCATATATACTGGAAATTCTGTCACTTTGTATTGTAGCTTAGGTGAACCTGAAGTATTATAGTTGCAGCAGGAATGGATTTACTGAAGAGATACTCTTTCAGTATCTCTTTGTATGGCTCTGAGTTCAATTTTGCCTGATATTTTCCAGTGAAGTACCTTGGGACACTTTGCTGTGTTAAAGGTGAAATATAAATGCAAGTTGTTGAGGGTTGAAACACAAGATTTGTTTCCCTGGGAGGGATGTTTCAGCAGCTTTTAGTGGGAATTTAATACATGCTAATTTGTAAACTAAAGTGTTTTACAAAACCAATTGACAGTGCAATTTTCCTCCACAACCCACAATTGCTTGACTGTTGCTATTTTTATGTATCTTCAGAAAGGCTCGGCTTGAGTCAACTCTCTTGAAGTGAAATCTTAAAATAGTTTCTGATGAAAGGTCACCACTAAACCTTTTCTTCATTCTTTCACTTTTTTATGAGTATCCAACATTATGATTTTAAAACAAATTAATGGACTGCTTGTTCTCTTGACTTCATCCAAAAAAAAGTTTTATATTCTTGCACTGGGGACAGGTACGTTTGTGCATTTCAAGGTTCCTAAAGATGTCATAGAATCCTCACAGTGCAGAAGGAGGCCATTTGGCCCATCGGATCTGCTCTAATCCTCTGACAGAGCATCTTACCCCGGCCCTAACCTCATGACTCCACATATTTACCCCCCTAATTCCCCCTAACTTACACATGTTGGCACATTAAGGGGCAATTTATCATGGCCAATCCACCTAACCTGTGGATGTCACAAATACATTTTTAAAATGAACTGTTGCAATGCAACTTTTTAAAACTTTTTTTAATTGTAGCACATGAAAATGTGGTTTGCAGGAATAGTCATGGGCAGGTTTTATGCTCTTGACTACAGTTTCCTGAATTGACTCTAAAAAGGAATTGGCATTACACTTTTGTTGTGTTTTATTTAAGATGTGTACATGTTTACATCTCTCTGGGAGTGATGAGGTTCCTGGCATATTTGACGTGCATAGTCTTTCATTGGTTTACTGCATATTAATAGAAGGGCTTCTACAATAAGCAGCATGGTCAAAACCTCTTTCCAAGTTACAGAACAGAAACATGGGATGGTATGACGGCACAGTGATTAACACTGCTACCTTACGGTGCCAGGGACAGTGGTTCAATTCCCAACTTGGATCACTATCTGAGTGGAGTTTGCATGTTCTCCCTGTGTCTGTGTGGGTTTCCTCCAGGTGATCCAGTTTCCTCCCACAATCCTAAGATGTGCAGATCAATTGAATTGGCCATGCTAAAATTCTCCCTTAGTGTACATGAATAGGTACCGGAGTGTGGTGACTGGGAGATTTGCAGTGTATATGTAAGTCTAATTGTGACTAATAAACAATTTGAATTTGTGCTGGACTTGCATAAAAAGAGGACAACAGTCTTGCATAGAATATCATGACATTGCCTGTAAACTGAATTAACGAATATTATCACCTCAACCTGTTACATGGGTGTGATATATGATGAGGAGAAGATTGCATTGTTGGAGAATGGAGTTGTTCTATCCATGATTTCTATAGGCTATAGTATTTAAATTCTCTTGAAGGAAGTCACAGGAAGTCAGCCTTGTTATCAGTCACTGGATTAGCATATAAACAGAACAGTGGAGTGTATAGAATATCATAGCATTGCCTGCAAAATACTAAATGTAGGAATTTCAATTGACTTCCAATTAAGTGGGAGAAGTTGCAAGGTGTTGGTGTCTGAACAAATAGGCCGGATTCCTGACACTGAGTGGTGATGGGATGTGTGGGATGAATCCAATATCCAACTGCAGATCTCTTTTCACTGGAAGGTGTCTGATGAGGGGGAGCAGCTTTAATGTCTGAGGTTCGTTGGGGGTGGGTGGTGGGAGTTAGCCCTTCTGCTGATCCTTGCCCATGATAACAATGTGATGGCCCTTATCTTATCCCTTAATGAGGTTATGGACAGAAATGTGGGGTGGCATAGTGGTTAGCACTGCTGCTCCACAGTGCCAGCGACCCAAGTTCGATTCACAGCTTGAATCACTATCCATTTGGAGTCTACACTTTTTCCCCACGTCTGCATGGGTTTTCTCTGGGTGTTCCGGTCTTCTCCCATAGCCTGAAAAATGTGCTGCTTAGGTGCATTGGCCACACTAAATTTTCCCTCAGTGTACCTGAACAGGTGCCAGAGTACGCTAATGACAGGATTTTCATGGTAACTTCATTGCTGTGTTAATGTAAACCTACTTGTGACACTAATAAATAAACAAACAAATAAATAAAAATCTCCATTTGCTTTGAGGTGGTGATGGATTTTCTTTGAGATGGTGATGAATTATCTTCGAGGTGGTGATGAATTTTCTTCAACTTGCAAAGCCACTAATCCATCATGGATTTTCTTTGAGGTGGTGATGAATTTTCTTCGAGGTGGTGATGAATTTTCTTCAACTTGCAAAGCCACTAATCCATCACCACCTCAAAGCAACTGGAGATAGTTAAGACTCAACTACAACTGGAGATAGTTAAGAGTCAACTGCATTGATGTGAGACTGGAATCACATATCAAGGCAGAGTAAAAAATGAATGCTTCCTGCTCTGGAGGAAAGAACTAGTTGAGTTTTTATGACAATCTGACAGTTTCATTGTTGCTTTTACTAATATCAGCTTCCTCTTTCCAGATAAAAAACTGGGTTCAGAGAATTTACTCCACTTATTCATGTTAACTCTGAACATTAACATTAACTCACCAACTCCCACTCAAGAACTTCAGATGAGGGCAGAGAACACGTGTTGACTATGGCGATGACATGATTTCGTTGCAGAACTTAAAACCCTTGGGGATTGGGTCAGTGGAGTGATATGGAGACTTGGGAGCAAATTTTCCAATCACGACCGCCAGGAGGAGTCATAGAGAGAGGGGCGAATGGGGAGGCATGGACAGGTCTGTTGACCTCGGATGGGATTTTCCCATCTTGGGCAAGTGAGGCAGGAAAATTCTGCCTTTGGTCAGTGACAAAGACAATTGGAGCATTGTCTTTTCACGTCCATCCATAAATTAGTACTTGTTATGAAGCAGAAAGAGGACACTTGGCCCATCAAATGGGTGGGTGAACCATGAAGTGTAATTCCATTCTTCTGCCCCACTTCCATACATTTTAATAGTCTTTTTTTCCAAGCACCATCTTACTCCCTTTTAAAAAGAATTTATCAACCCCTGCTTCAACAATGTTTTTTGGCAGACAATTCCACATTCTAATTATCCTATGTATTGAATTTTTATCTAAGTCCCCTTTCAATTCTTTTTGTGATTATCTTGTATTTGTGTTCTCTCACTACCACCTTTCTAACCAATGGAAACAATCTAGTACAATTTACTTCAATATAATCCTTCACAATCTTGAAGACCTATATCATGTCACCCTTTAACCTTCCTGGCTCTGATGAAAGAAGTCCTAACGTTTCAAGACTCTCCTCATAATTGTAAATCCCCATCCTTTCTAATATCCCTTTGAATCTATGCTACATCTTTCTCCTTGCTTTCATATCCTTCGTATAATAGGGTGACCAAAAGTGCACAAAAGTTCCATGAACTAAGTTCTTATAGAAGTTCAGTATTATCCCCTTTGCTTTGTATTCAATTCCTTTAGCAAGAAGGCCAAATGTCAGAGTAACAAAATTGAGCCCGGTAATACACATTGCTTGAATAGGATGCGAACTGGCAATGGACCAAAATGGCACTCTCTGCACCCAGACACGGCTGGAGATACATTAAGCAGCATGAAGGACCACTTCCCACCGTCAGTTACATTTAAATTGATCAACTGTTTACAGACTATTCAATGGAGACTGTATATATCAGGCTTTGTCTTTTATTTTGCTATTTTTAAAATGGACTTTCAGCTGAATTGAACAAGATGGCTGCCACAAGTCACACGATCACAGGATTGGCCCTTTGTCCTGGATGCTTCCAACAGGAGCTACAAAAACAAAGGAATCTCCCACTCATCATCATAGAATCTCATACCCAATTGTAAGAGTATTATAACGATGAAACCAAGGTACTCAAAGATCAAAACTCATTCACCGGAATTTTGCTGTCCCGCGTGCCACAGAAATTGTAGCAATGGGGGCAAAGGTCCATTGACCTCGGGTGGGATTTTCCGGTTTTGGGGCAAGCATGGAAGGAAAATTCCACCCATTATTACTGCACAGTTGTTGGTATATCCAACTCAACCTTGGAACAATCTAGGTCCATTTCCAAATGGAAACCATTAGGATAATAGATATTTATTTGCATCACAATTAGCCTAGTAGAGTGAAAATCTGCTGGCTGTTAACACCAACAGGATTATCTGCTCCTGCTGCAGTGATCGGAGATTAGATTGAGTGTCAAATTCACTTGCGGCAGCTGCAGGACGTGACTGGTCAGTGAGATTGCGTCCACAGTGTCTGCTGAGGCAATGGTGCCCCAACACAAAAAAACTCAATATAGATGGCAACTATTTCAAAAGCTATCAGTTCTGAAACCAAAACCAGCCCAATCTTTTAGTTTAGTTTTAGTTTATTAGTATCACTAATGGGCTTATATTAACACTGCAATGAAGTTACTGTGAAATGACGCTAGATAGACGTTACTTTTGAAATCACTGTACCGAAGGAAGGTCACATGACTTGAGTGGCCATGTTAAAATCTCTATCTTTGAGAACTGAGAAACCTTCAGTCTGTTGAATTGCTACCAAATCGAACAAACTTACAGCAGGACTCCCAGATGACCAAGCACGAACTCACCAGGTATCAACGTTTCAAAGCCTGAGTAATTTTAAAAGTCTCTGATCATCGTTTGCAAGTAGTCTAAGCATAGAAATCCCACCGTGCTGCATCATCAATCATTTCAATGATTTCTGTGTCACTTTCACCACCCAAGAATTCATTCAGACTAAACCCTGCCATAAAGGAAACACCCGCTGGACTTTAGTTCTTCCAGATTTTGGAAATCACATGAACTAATATTCTTTCTATGGTTCTTTCCATGTTATTGCCAATATTCATAAACAGCCTCCACTTTTCTATCCCCCTCACTCTATATTTGTTGGTGTTTTTATTAATTTTTAAGGGATATGGGTGTCACTGGCTGGTCTAACATTTATTGTCCATCCTTATCTGCTCTCCAATTCATGTGACATTTGAGAGTCAACCACGTTGAGGTGGATCTGGTGTCACATGTAGGCGAGACCAGTAAGGATGGTAGATTTTCTTCCTTAAAGGATATTAATGGGTCTTTACAACAATGACAATGGTTTCATGGTTATCATTAGACTTTAAATTACAGATGCTTACTGAATTCAAGACCAGCTTTGTGATGGTGGATACCAAATAATCAAGCTCATAAGAACAATTTAATGATTTTTATTGCTGAACAGCTCCATGATATGCAGAAAGATACCTCAATTTCCAGGAATGGAAGGTACCTCATAAGTACCTCAATTTCCAAGAATGGAAGTAATGTTTCCAGCACTGTCTTCTCAGGTCTCTTCAGTTCAGTTCCATTCTAACCTATTCAGCTTAATTCAACAGTCAGCAAGTCTGCTCTGTTCTCTTCTAATCTATTCTATTTTATTCAATAATCAGGGAGTCTGCACTAAACTAATGGCATTTCCATTCAGTTCTGTTTCAACCTCGTCTGGCTTAGACCTGCTCTGACCTGACTAGTTGTCTCTATTTCAACAATCAGTTGTTATGCTACTTACTTTTCACCTTATTAATCACAGAGCCAAATAGTTATCATACAGTGTTTTACCCCTGTGTTTGGTTTGAGTTGATTTATTGTTATTGTCACATATATTAATATGATGTAAAGATGCCGGCGTTGGTACTATCGACACCGCATACTGCCGGATCCAAGTGGAGAGGATCTCCAAGAGGATTGCACATATCGACACAGACATCAAGTTTCTACAGAGATGCAAGAAAGCAGACAGGATACCAAAGGGACTACAGATCACGAACCCACTCAGGTCAACCTACTATCGACAACGCATACTGCCGGATCCAAGTGGAGAGGATCTCCAAGAGGATTGCACATATCGACACAGACATCAAGTTTCTACAGAGATGCAAGAAAGCAGACAGGATACCAAAGGGACTACAGATCACGAACCCACTCAGGTCAACCTATAACACGGACTACGCTGAGAGGCTTTGCCGTCGCACCTCTCTCACACTCCTCAATCACCTCATACACCAGCTCTATAGCAAACGCCGCACCCTGGAAAGTAAAATGGAATACATATTCTCAACTTGCACTCAGGACGCAGACCAGCTGCGAAACTTTGCCAAGCAGATGAGACAAAGAAACTACACCATTTACATGCACACCAAGAACAGGAAACTTGAAAAACTCGGCATCGCCACCAGCAACAACCAAACCTCCCTTGGCACCACAGTAGAAAACAACACTACCGCAGGGAGGTCCATTGTTAACTTGTCGGACTACACACTTCAATCAGAGGAAATCGAAGTTCTCAGCCGAGGGCTCAATTTCTGTCCCACCACCAAAATGGATCCCATCAGTCTCGCAGCAGATACAGAGGAATTCATCAGGCGAATGAGGCTGCGAGAGTTCTTCCACAAACCCCAAGAGGCCAATAGTGGACTCAATGAGATAGCGAATACATATATTAATATACAGTGAAAAGTATTGTTTTTTTCCATGGTATACAGTCAAATCATACTGTTCATAGACTTCATAGGGAAGACAGAAAGGAAAGGCTGCAGAACACAGTGTTACAATCATAGCTAAGGTGCAGAGGTTTAATGTAAGGTAAGTCCATTCAAAACTCTGAAGGCAGCAGGGGAGAAGATGGTCTTGAATCAGTTGGTACGTGATCTTAGACTTCTGTAATTTTTTTCCAACAGAAAAGAAGTGGAAGAGAATATTTCCGGACTGTGTGCGGTCCTTTTTCCAAGGCAAGGGGAAGATCAGAATGAATCAATGGATGGGAGACTCGTTTGTGTAATGGACTGGGCTATATTCACAACCTTTTGTAGTTTCTTGCGGTCTTGGTCAGAGCAGGAGCCATATCAAGCTGTGATAATTTGGGAAGGATGCTTTGTATGGCGCATCTCTAAAAATTGGTGACAATTGTGGTAGACATACTAAATTTCCTTAGCCTCCTAAAAAATTAGAGGCATTGGTGAGCTTTCTTAAATACAGTATCAACATGGAGGGACCAGGGCATGTTGTTGGTACACCACTTCATCTACAAAGAATGGGTTCGACCCTGGCTAGATCAGGGCACATCAGAGCCTGTGCAGTTAATTCAGCTTTTTCCAGCATGTGTCAGTTCAAACAAACTGAGTAACTCGAGTAGCCTGAGATGTGAGCTGATACAAGTGGGGTGAGGGCAATGTAACATCTGGTTTCTGACTGAACGATACAACCAATGGCATTAAAAGACTGAGAAAAAAAAATAGGTGAATTTGAGTCAGTGAATTCAATATTAACTCAGGTACACATAGGAGAAAAATAAAAGGACAGGGTTGGACAGAAAGAAAGATTGGATTAACAGAGGAAGGAAATAAAGAAGAAAGAAAAATTAAGAAAAAAGTTTAAAATGACAATTTTAAAATATTTCATTATTATTTCCTGCAAACAGCAATGAGATTTAGCAGTTTAAGTAGTCCCTTTTGGGCCAGAGAGATTGATTGGCATTGTTAAAATTATCAGACAGTTAAAAGAGTACTTAAGCTATTAATTATGAGCCCAAACTGTCTGTGGTGTATTTAATGGGCAATTAGCATGCAAATCCAGCAAGTTCTTTAAAATAATTGGAGGGCTAAGGGCGAAGTGCCATTAGAGTGAGGCAAACAGCAGAACGATGTCTAACAACCAGCAAGTTCTGGAGATAGCTTCACTGCCTTGAACCTCCTGGCCGATTTACGCATCATTAATAGCGTACATTAACAAATGCCAATGTTTAGATGGCAAGGTTTGGTCCATTATCTCTACATATGGACTATCATTCCATATAACTGATACAGAAATGACACGGGACATTAGGTACTGTCAAATATCCATGTCGACATTGTAACTTTAGCAATGCTATCACTTTACCTAATGATATTGCCAACACTTTCTCTGGTCAAAAAAATTGAGTATACTTGAAAACATCAGCAAAATGATGTATAATAACATTAAGGCCAGCTTAACAGAATCTCTGTGGGCTACAGCAATTTGCAATAATCGCAAAATGTTAGCATTTTCAAATATGGAGGCCTGGAGCTCATCTCCTCCCTCTGTGGCTGGATCCTAGACTTCCTAACCCAGACTGAATCATTAAGGATAGATAATAACACCTTCTCCACGATCATCTTCAATATTGGCATTGCACAAGGCTACGACCTCACCTCCTTACTATACTTGTTATTCACTTACAACCTATGTGACCAAGTTTCCCTCCAGTCAGTGTTCAAGTTTGCTGACGACACCACCGTCAGTGGGTCAGAACTCAAACAATGATGAGACCGAGTACAGGAAAGAGATAGAAGGCGGAATTTTACTGGCATGTCCGTATGATCCGATCTGAGGCCAACAGAGAATGCCGTTCTCCAAACCTTGTCCACCTCTGGAATGGTGACAATAATCTCTCCCTCAATGTCAATAAAATGAAGGAGATAATCATTGACTTCAGGAAGCGTAGTGGAGGGCATACCCTTGTCTACATCAACATGGATGAAGTGGAAATGGTCGAGAGCTTCAAATTTCCAGGTGTCCAGATCACCAACAACATGTCCTGGTCCTTCCAGGTCAACTTTATAATTAAGAAAGCCCATTAATGTCTCTATTTTCTCAGGAGGCTAAGGAAATCTGGCATATCTGCCATGATGGGGAATGTATAATAAAAGACAAAGAAATGGTCAAGCAACTGAATACATAATTTTGCTCTGTCTTCACAAAAGAGGACACAAATCAGATGCCAGAAATATTGAAGAATGCAAGATTTAGTGAGAGGGGAGAACTGAGGGAGATCAATATTAGTAGACAAATGGTGCTGGGAAAATTGATGGAATTGAAGGCAGATAAATCCCCAGGATAATCTACATCCCCGGGCACTTAACGAAGTGGTTCCAAAAACAGTGGATGCACTTCTAGGATTCTATAGACTCTAAAACAGTCCCTGCAGATTGCAGGGTAGCTAATGTCATTCCAATATTCAAAAAGATAGGTAAAGAGAAAACAAGGAATTGTAGACCAGTAAACTTAACATCGGTAGTGGGAAATTTCTCAAATCCATTATCGAGGAATTTATAGCAAAGCATTTAGAAAGCAGTGGCAGGATTAGAGTCAGTATGGATTTATGAAGGGAAAATCTTATTTGAAAAATCTGTTGGAATTTTTTGAAGATGTAACTAGTAGAGTTGACAAGGGGGAACCAGTATATGTAATGCATCTGGACTTTCAGAAAGCATTTGACAAAGTCCTACACAAGAGATTACCGTGCAAGATTAAAGCGCATGAGATTGGGGAAATGCATTGAGATGAATAGAAAATCGGCTAGCAGAGAGGAAACAAACAGTAGGAATTAATGAGTGCTTTTCAAATTGGCAGGTAGTAACTAGTTATGTGCCACAGGGATCAGTTTTGGGACCTCAGCTATTCACAATATATATTAATGATTTGGATGAGAGAACAAAATGTAGCATCTCAAAGTTTGCTAATGATATCAGATTGGGTGGGAAGATGGACTGTGATGAGCATGCAGAGATCCTTCAGAATGACCTGGACAGTTGATTGGGCAAATCAATGGCAGATGCAAGATAATTTGGATAAATGTGAGGTTATTCACTTAGAAGCAAAAACAAGAAAGCAGATTACTATCTGAATGGCTGTAAATTAAGAGGGGAGTGTGCAATGGGACCTGGGTGTTTCTGTGCACCAGTCACTGAAGGTAAGCATACAGGTGCTGTAGGCAGTAAAGAAGGCAAATAAATGTTAGCCTTCATTACGAGAGGTTTCGAGTACAGGAGCAGGGAGATATTGTTGCAATTATATAGGGCCTTGGTGAGGCCACACCTAGAGTATTGTGTGAAGTTTTGGTCTCCTTTTTTCTCGAGAGAGTGCAGTGAAGGTTTACCAGGCTGATTCTGGGGATGGCAGAACTAATGTATGAGGAAACATTGACTAGGTTAGTATTGTTTTCACTGGAGTTCGGACGAATGAGAGGGGATCTCATAGAGACTTATAAAATTCTAACTGGACTAGATAGAGAAGATGCAGGGAGGATATTCCCAATGGTGAGAGAGTCCAGAACCAGGGATCACAGTCTGAGGATTCAGGATAGACTACTTAAGATGAAAGTGAGAAGACATTTCTTCACCCAAAGAGTGGTGAGCCAGTGGAATTTATTACCACAAGAAGTAGTTGATATAAAACATTGAATGTATTCATGAGGCAGCTAGATATAGCACTTGGGATGAATGGGATCAAAGTTTATGGGGAAAAGCAGGATTAGGCTATTGAATTGGATGATCAGCCATGATCGTAATACATGGTAGAGCAGGCTCACAGGGCCAAATAGTCTTGTCCCGCCCCTATCTTCTATATTGCAATGATGCTCACCGACTTTTACAGATGCACCATAGAAAGTATTCTTTCTGATTGTATCACAGCTTGGCATGACTCCTGCTCTGTCCAAACCTCAAGAAACTACAAAGTGTTGTGAACAAAGCCCAGTCCATCGTGCAAACTCACCTTCCATCCACTGACACTGCCTACACTTCCTGCTGCCTTGGAAAAGTGGTCAGCAAGGACCCCAACATCCCGGATACAGTCTCTTCTACGTTCTACCTTCAAGAAAAAAATAAAAAAGTCTGAGATTACATACCAACCGACTCAAAGGACAGCTTCTTCCCTACTCCTTCAGACTTTTGAATGGACCCACCTCGTATTAATTTTACCTTTCTCTGCGCCTTAGCTATATCTGTAACATTACATTCTGCACCCTCTCCTTTCCTTGTCTATGTGTGGGTATGCTTTGTCTGTATGGCTCATAAGGAATAATACTTTTCACAGCATCCCAATGTATGTGACCATAATAAATCAAATCAAATCAAAACTGAAGAGAGTTGTCTGTTGAAAGTGACATGTCCATACACCTTGCAACTTGATAGACACAGTAAGCTTCAAAATAACCCTTCATTTACTGGTATATTTTACTCAATACCACAAGTGTTTTCACAGTATGGCCTGACTATGGAAACTGAGCCCCTTTTAATGTTCATGTGTTTTATTACCCTTCCATTGTAGAATATAAAAAAAGGACAGAAAAATAATTCAATTCTCCATGAATTTCAAGGTTGGGCCGCAGTCAAAGATTATTTTTCCTGTTGCTTGTCTCTTTATTGCTGAATTCACTCAACGAACTTGTGATAAATTTTAGAAAACTCTCTGTTTCAGCTTGGAAAGAACATCAATCAAAGGACATACAGGCTATTGAACTTCCATCCTCCCTATTTCCTTAATTGTTTTACATATTTATATCCCAACATTCATTGCTATATTTCTGATCAATTCTCACTTGCGCTACACATAAAATTGTCAGGCGCTTTTGCGTCTAAGCAGTCACACTCAAATGTTGGCAGTTTTCTGTAAGTAGGTAGAATAGATAAATCACTGCGAAATTATGGTAACAGGAACAGCACAAAGTGACTGCCTTATTTTACAGTTATTGTACATAAAAGAGTGAAGAAACCTACATCACACTGTATTGAAACATTTGGTTATTGTCAATTTATCCATATTGTCACTCTACTTAGCTTATAAACTGAAAATGGCAATGAAAGGTGTTGTAATATTCGGAATATTTATACACAGAGACTATATGAGCTGATAGCTTCATTTCTTTTTCTTTCTGACAGTCCATTTATATTAAATTTTGGCCTCAGTTGCCTTTGCAGCATGACACAGAGGCACAGTAGCTAGCACTGCTCTCTCCCAGCACCAGGGACCCAGGTTTGATTCTTGGCTTGAATCAATGTCTGTGTGGACTCTGCACGTTTGCCCCGTGTCTGCATGGGTTTCCTTGGGATGTTGCAGTTTCTTCCCAAAGACATGATAGTTAGGTACACTGGCCATGCTAAATTCTCTCTCAGTGTACCCGAACAGGTGCCGGAGTGTGGTGACCCCTAAGGGCTTTTCACAGTGATTTAATTGCAGCGTGAATGTAAGCTACTTCATAGAATCCTTATAGTGAAGAAGGAGGCTATTCAGCCCATCAAGTTTGCACCAACCACAATCCACCCAGCCCATATCCACCATTGCCTCACATATTTACCCTGTTAATCCCCCGACACTAAGTGACAATTTAGCATGGCCAATCAACCTAACCTGCTCATCTTTGGACTGTGGGAGGAAACTGGAACACCCGGAGGTAACCCACGCAGACACAGGGAGAATGTGCAAACTTCTAATAGATAGTGACCCAAGACGGGAATAAAACCTGGGTCCCTGACACTGTGAGGCAGCCATGCTAACCACTGTGCCCCTGAGATACTAATAAAATAAACCTTAAACTTCAAATGCACAGTTTGTACGTGTACACATGACAGGGTTAATTGCATGTTCCTGTTTTTATTTTTATTCTCCTGCATGCAGTGACAGAAAGATTGAGGCTGAGAGGAAAGGAGCAGATTCCAATTCCCACAAGGTCAGAAATCCAGTGTTGGGTTGAAAGAGTTGGAAAACAGAATGGATATAAAACCAGGCCTGGTCTGTGACTTGACTCCATACACAGCACACATCACAACTGCACTTGTTACCAAGTTTCTACACAGTACTGCACTTACAGAGTCACAAGGACAAAACAGAACCAATATCTTAAAAGGGATTTTGACCATCTGAACAATTTAGAATCTGTTAGGAAACAAGTTGTGCCATATTTAGTGATTTTGAAGCAATGAAGTGCAAGACCTTTTCCTGTTATGTAGAGGTCTTTAGCACTCAATGATATCTTGTGTGCTTCATTCAGGCTTATGTCTTCCTATTTGACAAATACAAGAAATCAATAAGATGTGATATATCAGGACTGTAGAACATCAGTGTGAAGTCTCTCATGTACAAGACCCATTTATGTTCTTTTTTTTTAAAAAACTGCACTATTCCTGGAACATCATGATAAGGTATTACAAGTTCCTGTCACTTTATCTGAATGAAACAGCCTTCCAGGCTAAAAAGAATGAAATTAAAATTCTCAGACTTCACAAAAGATAAAGGAACTTCATTCCACCAATTAATTAATATACTTGCGCTGACGTAAACTTCATGCCAATTGAATACGGGCAATCAATAAAAATGAAGCATTTCACTGTGCATTTATGGAGCTATTGCAAAAAGAAATGTCTGAATTCATCCCATTAAAGGATAAAGACCAAACTACCTCCTGCCTCCCTCCTCTGCGCTTAGTTCAACTGGTAAGAGCAGACCACCAAGGCTTATCATTTTCACAATGCTAAAGACATGTAACTATTTCAGAAGGGCAGTGTGTGCAGTAAGCATTAGAGAAATTGGGTGAGATTTTACAGCTTCACCCAGGCAAGACCTGAAATTCTAGTCTGACGTCAACAGAGATTTCCATTTTTGGACCCTCACCCGCTCTGATTCCGGCCAAAGTGGTAAAGTTCCGGCCATCGTCATTCATTTAGATTTTATATTAAGTGCAATTAAATGAACATTTCATTAAAAGGTGGACAGTAAGCTTTTATTTTCTCAGAAGAGAGATGTTATATAGCAGCAATGCTTGTCCAAAGCATCTTAGCATAGAATAAATGGCCTTGCACTTTTGTGTATTGTAATCACTACGCACTTCAATCATTCTATACAATGCAAAGTTCCCATAAATAGCAGTAAGATGAATAACTAATTAAATTGGAAATGCTGGAAAATCTCAGCAGGTCTGGCAGCATCTTTCAAATGGATTGGGGTGGACACATGATGAAGGAGCAATGCTCCGAAAGCTCATGATTCCAAATAAATCTGTTGGACATAAACCTGGTGTTGTGAGACTTCTTACTGCAACTTTGGAGAGACATTTGAGCCAATGTTTCAAATCAGAATGAATCTTACATCAAGATGTTTCAGCATTTTTTGTTTTAGTTTCCAGCATCCGCTGTATTTTGCCTTTAACTAATTAAATTGTTCTTTCTGGCGTTTGTTGAGAGCAGAGTGTAAGCAGGATCACTAGTCTCAAGCCTCCTTCTGGAACAAGGAACAATATTGGTTGAAAAACAACAGCTGTGAGTGCCTAAACATTCAGTTACACGGAGCTTGAAAATACAAAGCAGAATTCTCCCTACAGACAGAGCCGGGAATGAGGAGAGTTTCCCACTGTGACGTTGGCAGGAAAAGTACCAATTCTACTCGCCAATATTTCTTTAATTATGCAAATGGTGTTCTACGCTGTACTCAGTGATGGAGCCATGTCATCTGCCATTATATCCGGACGCCATGTTGAAAAAGTGCCCAGCATCACTGACCCATCATTGAAGAAAGAAGGTGGACTTTCTGAAAATACGGATCTCTGGGAATATTCTGAGGCTGGGAGATGGATCTCCTGAGTAGGAGGATGGATCTTAAGGAATATTCTGAGGCTGCAAGATGTCCATCCCACTTCCAGAACACCGAATCTGAACATGTAGGTACTGCTTGCAACCCAGTGCTGTGGTGTTCTGTGGTCCAGGGTTACCAGTGGCCTCAATCATCCTCAACACAGGAGGCAACTCCAGGCATTGTTCAAGTGAGTCCCAACATCTGCAAGCCATGTTGTTCCAAACATGTTTCGCTCTGGCTTATTTTCCACCGGCACCATCAAGAAATGGGTGTTGGTGGTCAGGCCATCATCTGCATCCCATTAAAAGGCTGCAAATAAGTTACACATCAGTGTCCAGCAGGTTTCCCAATCTCACTGTAAATTCATCTCGGTGTAAAATCGATTTTTGGACCTCCTGCCGAATTCTACACTCCTGCCCCACCCCCATGCTTGCCATAGAACCCATCAGTGGGGGCTTGAGGGAATTCCATCCACAACTCTCTGATATAGAAGTGCAATTATTTACAATGAAACCAAGCTGACACTTAACAGGATGAAAAGCTTCAAGAGTTAATTTTATTATGATGACTTGATTCACAAATGACAGAATGGTACTCTTATCCTATCACCGTTATACTGATCCAAAATGATTTTGGGCATACAAAAAGACTTAGGAAGCGAGTGGACAGCCCATCACAAATGAAGTTGTGAGATTACCATGTGTAGGTAGCCTTCCATTACTGGAGCCTCCAGTGGGATGCAGGATGATATGTGGAGCTGCATTTTAAAAGTGCCTGCCTCCATATTCCACCAAATTTCCTGGAATTTGGATAGTTTACAGTGTTTTTTTTTGTAGCATTTGGAAAGATGCAATGCTGTGGAACATGGCCTCAGAACATTGGGAATAAACAATTGAGGCAACTCCATCAACACCTCTAAATTGCATATGCCCGTGGCTAAGTTGTCACTTCTATGTACTATGAGATTATTACTTCAGCATAAGTCTTCCAGGTTCACATTCCACAATGCAGAAACTGGTTTCCATGATAGGGAAGGAACTTTACCACGGGCATGCCAAGAGTTTATAAACAAGGGATTTTTCCCTTCACTTTTCCATGATGATTATTTCCTTTAAACCCAACGAATGAGCCCACAATTTGATACAAACTGCTTGCTTATTGATCACAGAGCTTCACTCTATATATTGGCATATTTCAATTTGTCAGCATTCTCTGAAAGCCCACTTACCCATGTCAAAGTTGATCAAAATTATCAGTTTTCTATCTGTAATGAAACATGTTCACAGGCTTTGTCAGAAACACAAAGGCGTTTATTAAAAATGAAAACCTGTACAGAGGCCAACAGCCCCCAGGCTGCCCCAGTCCATCCATGTCTATTATATTCCCCTCTAAATTTTTCCTATCCATGGATGTGTCCAAATGTCTTTTAAATGCACAGGCACCTGCTCGGCATGGACAAGTTGGACCGAAGGGTGCTGTATATCTCTATGATCCTATGACTCCATGCTTTTGGTGCCTTCTACATTCGTGAGAATTCTATCCCTGGTTAGATAACCCACTCTCAGACCCAACTGGTCTCCCAAGCCAGGTGACCTCTTCTGCTGTTTTTTTCTTAAAGGAACAATCACTACAAATACCTCATCTGTCTCCCTTTAACTCCTTTATACAATCTTCAATCACCAAGTTATTTCATTTTAAACTCTAAACATCATACACAAGAGTTGGACAATCATAAATCAACTTTTTGAGGGTCTTTTTCTGTTTCTTGCAGAGAGGTGTAATTTTCCAATAGACATTAACAGGAACTGCACTAATGGGTACCTCTTCTGGCACAGGTAGTTAATTACTATTTGCTTCCTTGGGGGTATCAGTTATGTCAATAACAGGTCAATCAGGTAATTTGCTGTTTACAGGTTTGAAAACATTCCTTGATCGCTGTTTATTGGAGCTTTTCTCTACACCACCATATGCTTATGCCCTCTCTCCATGTTAACTGGAAATGACAGGAGTCTGGTCTGAGAGACAATAATTCCAGGAATCTAACTTCATCCGCTAACAAAGTTTCTTCTGATGACAACTTGTCATATTATATACTTAATAAGGGTTTTTTAATTGTTGCTATGATGATGCCTCATTGGTGAGATATTAAGGCTTATGTGTCCAAACATAAATGCTTTTATTGGTTGGCTTTAACTGTGTACACTTCCAAATATGATTTTGCAAGGAGTTCTTCCATGCTGTCTTGATTCTTATCATTCATGAGACCATTTCAGCAATCTTGTTCTGGCATGTAATCTCAGATTCCTTCTCTGTCTGAATTGTTGCGTCTGCTGTCAATTTCACTGCTTTTACCTTGTCACTTAATTTCTCATTGTCAAGTTTCCTTCCTTCAAGCTCTTTTTCTCTTGCTTTAATTCTTCATTGGACTTGTTCTTTTAGTTGCATTTTTCATGAAATTCAGCTTGTTCTCCATTGCCTTATCAAGTTCTCCTTCATCTTAACTTCATTTTGTCAACTTCAGTAAGTTTTTTCAAAGGTGTTGTCAGTCATTTGATCTTGTTGTAAAGTCATCTCTAAAGCTTTCATTCTTTTTGCTGATCTCTCTTTAAATTCAATCATTCTTCATTTCTTTTGAAGTCATTCATTCCTATATTTCTTCCGAAGGGAATCCATCATGTTCTTACCAGATATATGCATTTTCCAAATGAATCCTTCATTTCTGCTTGTCTTAACATCAATCAAGTCCTTTTTAGTTTCACTGTTGGTCATGTCTGTTATGGACAAAGTGTTGACTAATTTCCAATTTGCAATTCTCTCATTGCATTTTATTTGGTTATTTAGTGTCTTTCATTGGTGTCATTCTGGGAATTCTCATCATTATCTTTCTTTTTGGGGACTTTCAATGCCCTCCTTTCAGGGTTTTTCACTGCCCTTTCTCGGGGCAGTGTCCTCTTTCTGATATATTTCATTGCCCCTTTCCTGGGCAACCATTTTCTGGTTCTTCAATTGCCTCCTCTGAGGACTTCCATTGCCCTTGCTTTTCCTTGAAATTTTCATTCCTTTTAGAACTTTCTTGAGAGTTGTTCTTTTTCTGATGTCTTCTCCAATTATCCTATCCATAGTCATGTATTTGTCCTTGTGCTTGCCACATTAAGTTGTGACATTAGAATACTTTTAAGAATTTATTTTTGAATCATGTTCTCTGCAGTTGTAAGTAGACATTTTCAAACTTTTTTTCATTGTTCTTGAGCTATTTGCTAGAAGTCCTTTAATTGTTACTTCAATGGCTTAAATGGAGTTTTGTTTATTTTTACTCTGGGATCTTTTATGACTGTGCATTGTTAGAGGGAGGATTGACTGACAAGTCAAAGTCAAGCTGTTCTTCTGCAGGAAGATATCTAAGGATTCATTTTCAATTTTAGTTCAGAAGGATGGACATCAAACTGAAAAGCAGTGTTTTTCTCTCTCTCTCTCTAGTTTTGGAAATTCTGCCGTTAGCTAGAAACAAGGTTCTTCACCTTCCTGGAGTGGAAAGTCTTCTCTAGATGGTTAGCTTGTATAGAATCTCTCTCTTTCTCTCTTCCTGGTGTTTTGGGAAGTTGTTCTGACTTCAAGCTATTCCAGGTGTATATCCAGAGGGCTGCTAGAAGCTACAAGGTTGGGAAGTCAGAATTTCAAATCTTCACCCAAAGAACTGGGTTCCAGCATCAGATGAGCATTCATATTTTATGTCTTAAATCTGTGGCAAAGATTTTGTTTGTGGGTTTATTTCATTGGAACAGCATTTAAGGTTTATACAATGTCGTGATTTTTTTCTTGTTTGTAATTGGTAAAAGTTATTGCTAATTTTCTTTCTATACAAGTTAACTGTATACTTAAATAAACTTTGTTTGATAAAAGCTCCCTGTGGATCATTTGAATCATACCTGAAGAGAAGCATCTCATGCTCACCCTAGCCAAATTCAAAGTGTAAAACTTATGATCCAGGCTGGTTTTATAAAACACTTTTTGACCTGAATTATGACAAAGTGCATCCCTACAATAAGTGCATTACCAATGTAAGTGCATTACTGATTTAAGATTGTCAACTCTTTTGGTAGCTAATAGCTGTTGCTGGTTTTATGCTTTTCCCACGCTTTTGACATCTTGGCGCAAATCCTGGTTGCTCCTTTTCGAACCTTTTTCTGACTTTTAAAACTTATCTTTTACAGTTAGAAAATCCTTCTGCAACTTTTTTTTTCCTTTGACCATCTGGAGAGTGCATTTTTTCTCTCTTTTGACATGCCCGTAATTTTTGTTGACTGGACAGGAAGATCCCACATTTTCTCAAGGTCTCGGGGCCATTTTTGAAACTTTCTAACTTGTCTTTTAAACAAGTTGAGGAATTTTTTAAAAAATTTCAGAACCTTGGTGTCTGAAATTCCTCAGTGCAAATCGGGAGTCCTTAGATTGGGAGCCTGGCAATCTCAACTTATTCATTTTCCCGCACCCCTGGAAACCACCCTACAACTACCTGAAGCATTTTGCCCCTTTTTCACCAAAACACTAGTCTTTGCGCTCTCTTTTCTTCCCCACATCTTAAATTTTGCAGAACTCTGTTTTTTTTTCCTTTGAGTTCATTTTTTTTTAACTAAACTCAAGCCCTTGCTTCTGAGGATCATCGTCTTTATTTTATTTTCTTTCACGCGTTTCTAAATATTACTGCGTACTGGCCAAGTCAGGCTTATTCTGTATCCATCCCTCAGGATCTGACAAATGGGCCCGATTTTACCATCGTATTGCACCTACGTACAGCCACCAAAACTTGGTAAAGTCAGGCGTGAGGTGAGTAGTGCAATCCATACCCGCTTCAATGCCAGTTCCCCCTTTACCAAGGCCCAAAAGTGGCCACGATCAAGTCTGCACCTGAATGGGATGGGATAGTCATTTAAATGTATTTGCATGCATTTTAATTGACTGAATGCACTGCAAGTCCAACTTTTTACCAGCACTTCACCCTTTACCAACACATTCGCCCATCCAGAATCGAAAAAACAGAAATGTGCCATATGAGTCCAATTTGAGCACTCCAGTTAATGGGGAGGTAAGTGGTGAATTCTCTGTTTGAGATCAGTGGGGATGAGGGGAAGGTCGGTTTGCTGCCACTCTGCTTGAGATTGGTGGAGGGGAAGAGGGGGGAATCGTTCATTCTGCCTGAGATTGGTGGGAATGAAGGGGGAAGCATTCATAATTGGTCTGGGTGCTGGGGGTGGGGGGATAAAGGGATCAGTAATGTTGTGGAGGTGAGGCAATGTTTGTGGGGGGCAGGGGGAGGCATTATTTGGCGTGGGAGGGAGCAACATTTTATCATTTTCTTTCCTGTGCATGCACAGTTGAAGGTGCCGATTGGAGCTGCAGGGTTTCGGGTACATTAAGCCCCGCCCACAGACTTGTGCAGCACAACTCGGACTCACTGATATTTTTCCAGGCAGAGTGTGTATCGGGGCACCTCAGAGCAGGACTAAAAGTCGGATCTGAAAGACTCCCAGTTTCAAGTTCAGCCAGAACTTAGAATCAAAATGGTAAAATAGGACACAATATCTTAATATCTCAGGTAAGTCTATTATCCCAAAGACAGGCATTTGAATTAATATTTTTTACTTCAGACTTTGATCAAAATAGGATATTCACGTGTTGGACCAGAGGCTGTGCCCTCAAAATCCATCCGATCCTTGTCATCAGTTGTAATAACGCATGTTTACAGATTCCACCAGAAATACAAAAGGCATTTAATAAAAAGGAAAAACTATGCCCAGGCAGACACAGCCTTATAGCAGCCCATCAACTCCCCCAATCTCTTCATGTCTTTTTAGATGTCTTCAGCCTAAGTGAGGGCTCCAATCCCTGAGGTGATTACCCACTCTCAATCCCAATTGGTCTCCCAAGCCAGGTGAATCTCTTCTGCTGAGTTGTCCTGAAAGGGAGACTCACCACTAAGACCACATTCCTCACTCTTTAACTCCTTTATACAATCTTCAATTACCAAGTTACTTAGTCACCACGGTCACCACACCATCCCAGTTTGAAGTTACCCAAGCGACTGCTAAATGTATCATTTATGAAGGTGCTTTCCAAGTACACATATCTTCACATTGAAAGGTATTTAATGAAACTTTGTGTTTTATGGAGACCCCTAGCAAATTCTTGACCTTTATTCAGCTGCATACTGAAGATTTATGTTGTCCAACTTCTCTGTTACCAATTTTTCATTGCTGTTGCCATTAACTACTTCTGCTGGCAAAATAAGACAATCTTTCAATTTTATTGTTGCATAATAAAATTCCTTAATGTGAAATGGTTGTCGCACAATTCACTCCACTTTCTTTTTGCTATGCTTTCATCCAAATTATCCCCATTTCATTAAGGATGTACGTGGAAAAAAGGTAAAGGAAACATTGTTGTATTGCATATAAAAGTAAAAATGAAAACCCACAGACGCCTTATCATATCGGGAAAAACATTCCCATATATTTTCAGTGCGCTATTCTAAACAGTGATTGGAATCAATTTCAGGATTTTTATACCACTGATCCATTTTAAAATATACTCCTGGAATGGTGCCTGTTACAGACAGGAATGACAATGAACTGAAACCCCTGTTCCTTTCCTGAATTTTCTGTAACCTGTATGCTTTAAGCAAGGAAGATATTTTCTTAACCCCCAAGTATACAGTCAATTTGAACAACCAGCATGTTTTTCATGTATTTAAATAAATGGGGCAATTTTTTCACTCGCTAACTGTAAAAATGTCATGATACGTCACTTGCATGACGTACAAACATGAATGCACGTACACACACACACACACACACACACACACGCATACACAGAAATACAGCTAAAGTGGAAAGCGCACTTTTATAAATTACTAACAAGTTGTGCAATTAGCTAACCTCAGTATAGATCTGGTGATGAAGGAACTTTTTTACACTCTTGAAGTGTAGATTGATGAATTCAACAACCAAAGTTAAATATCAAAGTTGTTGCAGGATTCCCTCAAACATCTGGATTTCCAGGAGTTCACTAATTAGTTGTTTGTGGTCTTATCACAAAGAGATTGGTTCTGTCTGTTGATGGGACTTGAAAAGAGTCAGGCTTGGAGTACTTGCAATGTTGATATTTTCAGTTTTAAGGCAAAGATATTACTGTTTCGCTGCTGCTTGTTGTGTTGTTGCTGACTAATTGGTTTCTCCCTGGTGCTTAAAGCAAGTAAGATCAGATATCTGAAGGCAGTTTCAATCAGGTGACCACATGATAGATATTCTAGTGTCCCTTTTGATTGATTTGGATTACAAAGCGTTGAGAGGTGACTATTCACACCTATTTATGATTTGGCCGGGTTTTTTTTTTAAACAGCTCTTTATAGAGCTTAGAGACGTTCAGCCAGATTCTCTGACCTCGGTCACAGCCAGGATTCTCCAGTCTCGCTGCTAAGCGTGAAAGGCAGGAGAATTCTGGCCACTGAGTCTGGGGGTGAATTCTCCCATTCTGTCCACCACAGGAATCGTCGCAGATGAGGGGCAGAAAAAAGTCCATTGACCTTGACACAGATTTTCTAGTTTTCGGATGAACATGGCAGAAAATCCCACCCTAGAAGATTTTAAGTTTTGATTAACTCCACGAACAATAAGAGGTGCGAAATCCACAAATGGATTTGTCTTAGTAAGTCCACTCAAGGACAGCACACTGCTCATGATCATTAAATAAAACTTTCCAGAGAACTGCAATACTTCTGACTCTATGCATAAATTGACCTCACTATCAGCATCCATTTTAGCAGCCTATTAATGTCCATTCTTAAAAGATAGTTGTAGTAAGTCATATACTGAATATGGTGCATATTTAAAGTTAAAAACATAACACCTCTTTACTGGGAATTACAATGTTGCATGGAAATATTACTTTGGAAATGATCCTATTTAGTTAATGAGGTTAATATTAAATCCAGCAAGAGAACCTGCCAATAGTGCTGTCAAAGCTGCCATCTGGCTTTGCAAGACACAATAAGATGACAATGAGGATAGGGACGCAAGGACAGGAATCTCAGGAGGTGAGTAATGAACAGAGTTGAGAGACATAGAATTCAAGACATAGAATTCATGTCGGACAAGTATATATGGATGTTCAGGCTTTCCAGGAATACAATTACTGGAGGATTTGAAATGTAGCCTTGTGTCTGGGCTTCAATTAGAACTGTCCCACTGCTGGTTTGGTGAAAGTACAATGAAAATAATGTTTCACCCCCGTATCATTTCCAATAATCGGAAGACAATTTGAATACAACAACAGAAGAGGCGGGAACAGGAGTAGGCCATTCAGCCTTTTGAGTTGACTCTACCAATCAATGAGATCATGGATGACTTTTTACTTCAACACCATTTTTTTCTGCACTATCCTTGTATAATTTATATATTGTATACATCCACCTCATTGTGACTGGTTTAAGCATCCAAAGAAATGTGGCTTTCACTTAGTGAAATCAGAGGCAGAACCCAAGTTTGAATCCCAATATCCAGTTTATAAGACGCCCTACTTTATTCCAGTGGGCTCTGCTAATTGCCACATGGCCAGATTTAACAGTTACTTGCCAAAAAAAAAACACTGCTTCTTTGTAAACCTTACTTTACTGTTTTTAGCCAGTTAATTCTAGTCTAATTGTCACCCATGTGTCCACTATCATGCGAAACTATTTCTGATCAAAATACTATGCAGTTTTATCGTCCTCCATGACATTGTTTAGAAACAATTAATATGAAAAGCATCCATGGTGCATGTTGTGTCGCCAAGCTTAATTACCAAACTGCATCTAGGGTCTCCTTACAATGAACCAAATACATACAAGGAACCTTCCTGGATACAGCATTGAAACTGAATTCAGAGAGAGGAAATGATCTTAGGATCTCCTGAGCTTTAAAGGAATGAGCACCATTAAAAGAGGCACAAGGCATGAAAGCCCCAAAAGGAAAAACAGAAGGACTGGAGATATCCACTCCAGATGAAGATCTGCAGTATTAAAAACAGAGGCTTGCATTTACGTAAAGTTTCTCACAAGCTTGGGAAATCCCAAAACACTTCACGGTCAATGGAGTAGAATTATTGTTGTAATGTCAGAAACAAGGCAGTAATTAACTTGTGCACAGTAACATTCCCAATCCAACAATGTGGTAATGACAGAAATCTGTTTTTGTCATAGTGATTGAAGGATAAAGTTGTCTGGATGCCTGAGTAACATAACCCTTTTTGCTCCATTTCCTATAGTGTCCCATGATCACTTTTATGCCCAATTAGTAGAGTGGACAGCTCCTCTCTAGTTTAACATTTTGATATGATTTGATTTATTATTGTCACACATATTGGGATACAGGAAAAGTATTGTTTCTTGTGCTCTGTTCATGGTGTACATAGGGGAGAAGGAGAGGAGGGATGCAGAATATAGTGTTATAATCATAGCTAGGGTGCAGAGAAAAATCAACTTAATATAAGATAGGTCCATTCAAAAGTCTGACAGCAGCAGGGAAGAAGCTGCTCATCAACCAGTTGGTCCATAACCTCAGACTTATGTATTATTTCCCGATGGAAAAAGGTGAAAGAGAATATGTGCGTGGAATCCTTGATTATGCTGGCTGCTTTTCCTAGGTAGCAGGAAGTGTCAACGGAATCAATGGATGGGAGGCTGGTTCGCATGATAGACTGCACGACGTTCACATTCTTTGTAGTTTTATGCAGACTTGGTCAGAGCAGGAACTACACCAAGCTGTGATATACCCAGAAAGGATGCTTTCTATGGTGCATCTGTAAAAATTGGTGAAAGCTGTGGCAGAGATGTGAAATTTCCTTGGCCCCTTGAGAAAGTAGTGGAGATAGCGACACTGCGAAGGGATCAGGATAAGTTATTGGTTACCTGGACGCCTAGAAATTTGAAGCTGTTGACCATTTCCACTTCATCACCACTGACATAGACAGGGGCATGTTCTCCACTTCGTTTTCGAAAGTCGATGATTATGTTCTGACATTTATATCTGAGTACAGCACCTCCAGTAGTGCAGCATTCCTTCAGTGCCCCAATAGGATGTTAGCTGGATTTTGTGCGCAAGTGTCAAGACTGAGACATGAACACCAACCATCTGGCTCAGCGCTACCAACTGAGCTACAGCTAACACCTAACGTGGCACCTTTTTGATTTGCTCACCATCTGACAAAGAGAGTAAGTTTGTCATTTGTTTTTGCACATGACAGATGGTGTGACTTTCAACTCAGTGGCATTATGCGCAATGTGAAAGTTTAGTTCCCTTCAGCCATTCATGGTATTGCCAGTGTTTGGATTGGCAACAGGAGTGGTCCAGTCATGGGGGTTTGCTGGGATGATGTTGATTTTGAGCAGACAGTGGTCAAAGGGATCCGAGAGGTGGAGAATATTGATGTTCCTGAAGGGCACATTCCTCCTTCCCCTAGCCCAGGAAGAGTGTTGTAAAAACACTTACCTCATGAATTCAGCCCTTCCTGCCTCCTGTCACCTTTCCCAAGGCCAGGGAAACCCAATCAATTATGGTAAAGAAAAGGGGGTCATTATTATCATTAAGATATTCAGAAGTGCAACCCAAGTCTATGGAGCAGTTTGCTTGCCTACCCTTCTCCTGGCCTCCATGAAATCAAAGGTATACGGAGTCAAGAGAGGGCTGGTGTCCTATTTCAGATTTTTACTTATTTAAATCACTTGCTGAAACCTAACCCACTTTATTTTTATTCTTTCATGGGATGTGGGTGTTGTCGGCCAGGCTAACATTTATTATCTGCTCCTAACATGACCTGATGTAGAGATGCTGCCAACATCGGACTGGGGTAAACACAATAAGAAACTTCACAACACCAGGTTAAAGTTCAACAGGTTTATCTGGTAGCAAAAGCCACTAGGTTTTGGAGCACTGCTCCTTCATTAGGCTTGAAGCAGCACTCCAAAAGCTAGTGGCATTTGCTACCAAGTAAACCTGTTGGACTTTAACCTAAAATGACCCCCAAAGAGTGCATGATATTGCCTCCATCATCCAGTGTAAAATACTGACAGGGTGGCAAGATGGCGTAGTGGTTAGCACTGCTGCCTCACAGCGCCAGGGACCCAGGTTCAATTCCCAGTTTGGATATGTGTGGAGTTTGCACATTGCCCCCTTGTCTTGCGTGGGTTTCCTCCGGGTGCTCTCACAGTCAAAGGATGTGGGGGTTGTGTAGATTGGCCATGCTAAATTGCCCCTTAGGGGGCCAGCTACAGTAGGAGCTATGGGGATAGGGCCTTGGTGAGATTGTGGTAGGTGCAGAACTGATGGGTCAAATGGCTTTGTTGTGCACTGTATGATTGTATTCTGCAGCAAGCACAAAGTAAAAATATTTTTATTCAAAATGTTGATATCTGGAGGTGTCCAGAGCATTCTTTCAGACCAGAGAGAAAGTAAATTAGAGTAGGGGACAAACCTGTCACTTCTCGAACTTGATATGAGCAAACTGAGAATGCAGTGAGGGGAACATGCAAATAAGTTTTAGAAATAAGAGGAACGGCAGAGAAATGGATTGCTTAAAAAGGTTAGTTGCAAGATTGATCAAGAAATTCAATTTTTGCTCATGAATGTGGTAACTCGTGATAATGGTTACTGGGCTGTGAGTGGGGATTTAACTTCATGTACAGTATAAAATACAGTTTGTCCACTGATATGTGGTTATTAGTTAGCAGCTACAGTCACAAAGAATAGCTCAAATTCTGCCATTGTAATGATGATGAAACTGTCAGTGTTAGCTGTCATTATTCTGTGAAATAAGCAGCGATGTTTGGCGTTCACTTATACACAACTAAGTGCAGAAATCTCAATGTAAGTGAGTTCCTTGTCCTTCAACACGATGCACCATTGAAGTCCTCAATGATGTTATTTCAATAGAAATCACTGATTGACAAGAATGTCAACTTCTTATGTTCTTTCTCACTATAAAATTCCTTGAAAATGCTATTCCTTATTAAAGAGGTGTAACTGAGTTTTTAACAGCATACCAAGTTATAATTGTTGCTGTGTAACATTAATGCTGCTGAAAAGGTGTAATATTATATTTATGAAATGTTAGATTTCTCCACTTCATAACCAAAAGTCCACTTATTGTTCAAATAGTTCTTATAAAATGAGCTTTTACCTTAATCCCAAGTGTATTCCCCAATTTTTATTCAACTTTCTGAAAAATTATTTTAAAAAATGCAAATGATAAAACGCGCTTGATACTTCCTGGTTTGCGGTCTGTGAGAATCCTTCACTGTAATTGGCTGCTTGGCATGCTTTATGACGTCACCGCTGCTGGGTGTCAGAGATGATGTCAAAATAAAGTTAATACCAGAAAAGCCAAAATCAAAAGGACAGAAATTGTTAGTGCTGTTGTTTCTGCAGGATACAGACCAGTAGTTTTTGCAAGCACCATGCATTTCTATGTGTTTGTGAATTACACATTAGCTCACACAATTTCCGCCTCAAAGACCCCAATAAATGGCATAAAGAAGCTTGCCTTGTGCACATCATTTTTTTTTTACCGTTTCTGTACGATTAATGTTCAAAGCAGAGAAGCGAAACCAGTTTTCTCTGGCTTTAGTTATTATTGGTGCACAAATTACTTTCTCTTTTTCCTCTTCCCATTCTTATTGATTGTAATTTCGCACTCTACATCCTCTCGCACTCTGGGTTTCACTGATCATCCATTCATCTGGATGAAATATGCTCATAAAGTTCTCACACAAATCTGAACTTGGCAGGACTCCAAGGAACAATGAGATGACACCTAATCCATTATAGAGTGATTTAAAATGCTTTTTCCTTCCCCTTTCTTTTTTGTGTTGATTCTGCTTCAGTGCATTTTCAATCAAAAGATGCTTTATACTGCCTACCATTTATACATATTGCCTTTGTATCCATCCGGCTAGCAAAGCCTCAGCCCCACATTTGGTTGTGGGATTACAAATACTTCCATGAAGCGGATAAATTTTAAATTATCTACAAAGTTGAAGAAGCAGTGTTAAATTTTAGATCTGTTTTATAGATGTAGCCCTATCCAACACACATTAATTTGTTTCTGCTCACCATATGCAGTCCATCTCATTCAAGTAACTAATACTCACCAGCTACTTAAAGGAAAAAGTAAAACAATGTTAAGATTTGCATTGATATGTGATCCTGATTCAGCTATTTCCATATCAGAATAATTGTTCTTGGCTGATGTTCTGAGCGACACAGGAGCTCCCATTCCAGAAATTGAGCATATAATCGAGGTTGGCGCTCCTCAGCTGCATGAGTGGGAGCGTTGTCTTTGAAATTAAATGGGCCATGTCAGACAGAGATAGAATATTCCATGGCACCACGTAAAGAACAGCAAGGGATTCCTCCATGGTACCCTGCCCAACATTTATCCTCTCAATAAAAATCACTTAGAAAAAAAAAGCTGGCCTATATCTCATTGCTATTTGTGGGACCGTGCTGTGTGCAAACTGGTTACCATGTTTCCTACATTACAATAGTTAGCACTGCTGCCTCATGGCGGCAGGGACCCAGATTCAATTCTAGCCTTGGGTGACTTTCTGTACAGAGTTTACACTTTCTCCCTGTGTCTGCATAGTTTTCCTCCAGGTGCTCCGGTTTCCTTCCACAGTACAAAGGTGTATGGGTTGAGTGGATTGGCCATGCTAAGTTGCCCTTAATGTCTAAAGGTGAGCAGCTTAAGTGGATTGGCCATGGTTAATGCACAGGGTTATGGAGCTAAAGCAGGTGGGTGGGTGCATGACCAGCAGCAGCCTCTATCTCCCCCGTGGCATTCCAAGCAATGAAAATGTTCCATCTTCTGATTGTCTGGCAGTTTTCCATCGATGGAACTGCTGCCTCCCTTTATCCTAAGGAAAGCCTACTGCTGCCTAGCTAAGTGCCTGATTTTAACTTAATGCTTCCTGATAGCAGGCAACATGAAATTCTCCCCGTCTCCAGACAAATCACGCATTGTCTACAGTAAATTCTGTCCAATCTTTCCTCGGACATATGCCCACAAATTTGTGGTATCGCCTTCTTTAACCCTGTCCAATGCTATCCAAATTAATTCGTGAAAGTCACTTTATGAATGCACGTTGAATCCAATCATAGAATCTTACAGTGCAGATGGAAGCCATTCAGCCCATCAAGCCTGCACCAACCATAATCTTACGTAGGCCCTATCCCCATAATCCCATGCATTTACCATCTGTAGTTCCCCTGACACCAAGAGGTAATTTAGCACGGCCAATCCACCTAACCTGCACACCTTTGGACTGTGGCAGAAAACCGGAGTGCCCAGAGGAAACTCACAAAGACACTGAATAAACACAGAAATCACAGAATCTTAGAAAGCCTACAGTGCAGAAAGAAGCCATTTGGCCCATCAAGTCTGCACCAGCCACCATCCCATCCAGCCCTACTCTCATATCTCTACATATTTACCCATTAATCCCTCTAACCTATACATCTAAGGAGCAATTTAGCACAGCCAATCAACCTAACCTGCACATCTTTCGACTGTGGGAGGAAACCAAAGCATCAGGAGAAAACTCACGAAGGCACTGGAAGAACGTTCAGTCTCTGTACAGACAGTGACCCAAGCTGGGAATCAAACCTGGGTCCCTGGCACTGTGAGGTAGCAATGCTAACCACTGTGCTAACTGTATCGCCCTATCTGTCTTTCTTTCCAGCTGCTGAGTTCACATAGTCTTTCAGCACTCAGCCAAGTAGCAAAGGGAAATAAGGTGTATGAGAAATTACAGAGAAGGGTTGATTACAGGGGAAAAAATTCATAATGATATTGTTGCAATTTTTGGGACTCCACTCGGTGCTGGAGTGGGAAACATGCATTTTGCATCCATCAATTATATGACACCCTATATCATTCTGAAGCGTTAAACAGAGGTTGATAACTCCGATTAATATGTTGGCCTCGTCTGAATTACAGACGTCAAATACTGAATGAAGGTAAACTTTATTCATATCTGTAAGCAACCATAAATATCCTGGTAAGGTTGAAGAATGTGACTTCATGAGCATTTTGTGAAGTATTACTTAAGTGGCTCATATTTACAACCATAGCAGAGAAGTGAGTCTGTCTGGTGGTTTGTATTTATTGGCAACCAGCTCCCTGTAGAAAACGAGATAAGCTCGGTTCACAATGCACTGTATTTTCTGCAGCTTCATTTTTTATAAACCTGTACTCTTTTAGGTTATTAATATTGATATAAGTTGTAGAACATGATTGTGTTTTAATTGACTGCCAGCATTTATAGATCACTAGCTAATACCTGTGTGGAGAATTGGTCCTCATCCATGCATGTCACACCTATTATTTAAAAATCACTGCTAACACCATCAATGCAGAAATTAATATCCCTTTACGTTACAAATGGAAGACACTAAACGTCTAAAAAAGAGAGCCTGGCTAACAGATTGTAGCCAACATTCTCTGTTGCTGCCCCTGCATGCAATAATGGAGAATTTGGCGCTCAGCCAAATTTCCGTTCACTGCAGCAGGACCAGAGAATCCGATTGATGTTAATAGCTGAAAAATCCCAGCTCGTATCTTTCTCACTCAGATGCTGACCAACCCAATGTACAGTCCCAGCATGTGGTACAGTAACCAGTCACAAGTAATCATTTTTTAAAAATGACTAATGCACCACAGAACTATTTTTCCTACACTACGACAAAAACTATTCTTCAAAAGTGTTTCATTGGCTGGAAGGTGCTTTGAGGCACCCAGTGATCAAAAAAGTCTGATTATAAAAATGAAAATTCTTTCTGTTTTATTGAGACGAAAGTGCTATGGAAGGGATTGGAGGAACTGTTATGGCATAAAATGGTTGATATTACACTGGGATATTAATAACGAACTGATTTGTAGGAAATTCATTTGCTATTCCAGCAAAGATGAGGAACGATTTATTTCAAACAGATGATCATCTTTGTTAAAACAGCAAAATCATCAACACATTTGACTGACATCTCACAACTAATTTCATACAATCATAGAATCCCTGCGATCAGAAAGACGCCATTCAGCTCATTGAGTGTGCAGTTACCACAATCCTACCCGGGCCCCATTCCCATATCCCCATATATTTACCCTCTAATCCCCTGACAGTAGAATCAATTTAGCGCAGCCAATCAACCTAATCCATACATCTTTGGCCTGTGGGAGGAAACAGGAGCACCCGGAGGAAACCCACGCAGACACGGACAGAATGAGCAAACTCCACACAGACAGTGACCTAAGGCCAGAATTGAACCTGGGTCCCTGGGGCTACGAGGCAGCAATGGTAACCACTATGCACATGCTTACATCCCACTAGCAAAGTATCATGCTCAACCTTTCCTACAACTTGCACTTAAGGAAATAAATTCTTTACTCAACAATTCAAAAAAAAAGCTAAAGAAAACTTTGCAAGCCTCATTGCGAGCAAAAGCTTCCAAGGTTAAACAAAGCAAGCAATTCATCTTTCAGACCATTCTCCCAGATTAATGCTTTATCTGTTATCTCAAGTGTGAAACATCTGAAGGGAAAGAGGCTCTTTGGGCAGCTTGAGAGGAAAACTTTGACGTAGCCTTAAAATAAAATTGCTGAAACAGAAATGATAATGCCTTTAAATTTTGCCACAATCATCAACTTGCACTATCCCTTACGTATATGAAGGTAAATAGAAAAGGACAAACAGAAAACAATATCATTACAACAGGCCTGTCCGAGGATAAAGAACCATAAATCTCTCAACAAGCTATCATTGGGAAAACATACTATTAGCTTTATAACACAAAGTCAATCACTTGCGTGTAAGCTATTGATTTACCGTCTGGTAGCAGAGGTCTGCAGCTCTTAAACAGCTAATAAATCATAGTCCTGCACCAACCTCAGCACTTCAGTTTTATTATATGACAGGGACATTTGTAAATTGCAGAGAGCAACTAGTGGTCATACTGAACGGCAGTAAAATCATTCAGCTTGTTGGCACAGTTCACTTACAGCCACAAGTCTTTTTAATTAAATGTTAAATATTAATATATCACAGCACTGGATTCTTCTTAAGGGTAATACCCTGGCTGTCCTTGTTTCCCAAGAAAAAAAGGGATTGCTTTTAAGGATCCCAGGGGAATACAAAATTGATCATTTCTTGAGTAATATTCGGTGCAAACAATAAAATATTTATAGGACGTGAATATATTGTCTGCCAAAGAAGTTCTTTCCTGTGTTTTCCGAAGCATTTTTTAAACAAATAGGTCACAGAGATTCCGGAGTTCTTCTCACTGTTCCAGTATTAATTGCATTATTCATGTGATTAAGCATGAGGATTAATGATGTACGGAATAGAGTTTCAAATTCTTTACATCAAAGTTGATCGTATTCTGAAAAAATGGTCAATCTTAATGAAGATAGCTTATTTTTTATTTATTATACCGCAAAAGAAACAAGAAATAATTATTCTGATTTTTATTTTGTGAGGATTGTTTCAATAATTAATGGCTAGGACACCAGTGAAGTCTTCCCCACCCATCTTCAAAGTAGCACCATGGGATATTTTACATCCGCCACCTGCTTTTTAAATTTTTTGCCTCTCCTTAAAGTTAGAAAACCAGTGTTCAGAGTGGACCAGGCAAACCCAAATCCATTCCTTGCTTGCTCCAAAAACCAAATCCAAATTCAAATTGAATTCATGGTCCCCACAAGACAGACAAACAAGATCCAGGCTGACAAGATAAGGCATTGCATCTCATCTTTCTCTGGGGACTGGCCAATGGTGAGATTTGAACTCAATAAAAATCCGGAATTTAAAATCTAACAATGGCCATGAAAACATTGCTGATTGTTGTCAAAACCCATCAAGTTCACTAATGCCCTTTATGGAAGAAAACCTGCCTGGTCTGACCAACATGAGACTTCAGACTCACAATAAAATAGTTGACTCTAAAATACTTTCCCAAATGGTCTAGCATGCCATTTAGTTCTAGGGCAACTAGGGATGGGCAGTAAATGCTGGCCCATCCATCCAGTGATGTCCATGAATGAGGTAAAAATAAGATTCTGTCTCTTTTAGATATTAAAATTTGATTTGTGTTTATTATTCTGCAATTTTTTTCTTTACACATAGTTACATAGTGGTAAGCATTGCTGCCTCACTGCACCAACTACTCAGTTCAATTCCAGTCTTAGGTGACTGTGTACAAGTTTGTACATTGTTCCCTTGTCTGTATGAGTTTTCCCTGGGTGCTCCAGCTCCCTCCCATAGTCCAAAGATGTGCAGGTTCAGTGGATCAGCCATACTAATATGCCCCTTAGTGTTCAAAGATGTGTAGGTGAGGTGGATAAGTCATAGTAAATGTGTAGGGTTATGGAAATGGAGGTGGGGGCTATTGGGCTTTCAAAGGGTCAGTGCAGACTCAATGGGTCAAATGGCTTCCTTCAGCACTCTTGGGATTCAATGGTTCTGTAGTTATCACCCACTTCTTATCCTCAATTCTCACCTGATATGCAAATACCAACAGCCAGCACTACGACTGTCAGGGCTAACGTGAATAAATGCAAAGTAACACTGCCTCTGCTTTGTTGCAATATCACAGACTCTTCAATTACACTCCTTTTAACTTTTCCATTTTCCCAACGTTTGAACAGTTTAGTGTGATATCAGTAAGTTAATGTCAAGCATACAAATGAATGTAGTTTTACATTTTATAATCGTATAGACAGAAACTGCACTGAGGGTGAACAAACCTTTCCACCGGGAGGGTCTCACAACTAGGGCAGAGTAAGAAGACTTACAATTTATTACTTTGAGCAGAATTGAATACAAGGATAGGAAGATAATAGATAGGCAAAACAGGCTAAGACGCGTATAGTTTGCCTTCTACTGACCAATAATCATGATAGAACAATAATTCATCTTTGACTAATGATCACAACCAATCTTGTTCAATTACTCTATAATAAAGTCAAGCATAAGGCAAGGAATTCGGCCAATGATGTACAGTTTTGTGAAACATATACTTCTATAGGTCCAAAGTCACCTGTAACAAGTACATTCTCGTCAAATGTTAAATCTCAAGACAATTCAAACTGTATCCCGAAACATTGCTTTTAAAGTAAAATTTGTTTATTAGTCACAAGTAGGCTCACATTAATACTGCAATGAAGTTACCGTGAAAATCAAATTTTCAAAATTTGGAATTTTTTTTATTCCAAAAGTATCTAATTTGCATTTGAATTATTCACCATTACCTGCCTCCAGCATTCCTGTGGAGCTGCAGGCCTGTTGTGAGCAGTTAGTGCTTTACTGGTGCAGGTCCTGTTGCACATGATGATCATCTTCACCCTCACCTGAAGTCCAAAGTAATTCAGCGTAAGGGACACCCACATCGATCTGATACGTCGGAGCTCAGTAAAAATCGGTTAAGTCCAACCGATTTATTTGATAATAAATTCACAAGTTTTCGAGGTTTGCCTCTTCGTCAGGAGAATGGAAACAAAGAGGCAAACCTCGAAAGCTTGTGAGTTCACTATCAAATAAATCGGTTGGATTTAAACCTGGTGTTGTCAGACTTCTTACTGTGTTTACCCCAGTCCAGCGCTGGCATCTCCACATCAGAACTCCAACACAGAGATCAGATCTCCCAACCTTCAAAGCGCAGATGACACATACAAAGTGTATAATGTATCTTTGCACTGCAAGCACTGAGAACAAAGCCTTTGACACAAGCAGGGAAGGAAGCAGCTATGAATCCTGAGTACTTATTGACTTTTTTTTTTCTGTCGTGATTTCAACCCCTGCTTTCTTCTCACTCGGCTTTCATTTGCGAGTTCCTGGAAGCCCAGGAGTACTATGGAGCCAAGGTTAAACCTCAAAACTCACATTAATATCGCTGTAACACATTGAAATTGACAAGCCGCCTCTCTCCAGGGGTTGCTCGCATGCAGCCTAACACACTTCAGTGAAACATGGAAGTCAGCAGGTTAGAGGCAGTTTCCCAATGGGCTGTCAATTTCACCAGTGTTAACACCCCCGTCTCATCCATCCCAAACCCACGCACTTTTACACATTCTAGCTCCAACCACAGCACCTTCCAGCACAGAAGGACTCATTTAGCCCATTATACATATACCAGCTCTCTGAAAGAGGTATCCAATTTAGTTCCACATCTCAGCTTTTTCACCGTAACATTATACATTATTTATCTTCAAGTACATGACAAATTGTTTTTTGAGAGTTTCTATGCAATCTGATTCCAACATACATCAGGTAGCACATTCTAGATGTTAACAACCTTATGCAGCAAAAAGAAGTCCCTCTATGTTCCTCCTTGTTCTCATGCCAATTATTTTAAGCCTACAACCTTTGGAATTTCCAGGAAAGTTGTTTCTCCTCTACCTGTCATGGTGGCATCACGATAGCACAATGGTTAGCACTGTTGCCTCACAGCAGCGGGGACCTGTGTTTGATTCCCAGCTTGGGTCACAGTCTGTGTGGAGTATGCACATTCTCCCTGTGTCTGTATGGGTTTTCTCTGGGTGCTCAGGTTCCCTCCCAAAAGATGTGCCGGTTAGGTGGACTGGCCATGATAAATTCTTCCTCAATGTTCCTTATCAGGTGCCGGAATGTAGCAACTAAGGGATTTTCACAGTACCTTCATTGTAGTGTTAATATAAGCCTATTTGTGACACTAATAAATAAACTTAAACTTAAGAACTTAAAAACCTGCTCATAAAGAATGGTTCTAATAGCTCTCCCCTTTAATAATAATTCTTTCTACTAAGGACAACAATTCCAATATCTTATTTTATTCCTTCATAGGATCTGGACATCGCTGGATCAACATTCATTGCTCATCCCCAACTGTCCTTGAGAAAGTGGTAGGAAGCTGCCATCTTGAAGCACTGCAGTCCATGTAGTGTAAGTACAATCACAGTGCTGTTAGGAAGGGGATCCAGGATTTTTACCCAGTGACATTGAAGGAATGGCTATATTGTTCCAAATCAGGATGATATGTGATTTGGAGGAGAACCCATAGACAGTGATGTTTCCGTACATCTGATGCTCTTGTCCTTTGAGCTGGTAGCGATCACAGGTTTGGAAGGTATAGTTGAAGGAGCCTTGGTGAATTGCTGCAGTGCATCTTTAAATCATTTACAATGCTACCTCTGTGTGTCAGTAGTGGCAGGAGTGTTATGTGGTGGATGGGTACAAATTCAAGTGGGTTGCTTTGTCTTGGAAGATGTCAAACTTTGTGATTTCTGCTGGAACTGCACTCATGCAGGTAAGTGAAGAGAATTCTTTCCTGGAGTCAGGAGATGAGTTATTCACCACAGAAATCCTAACCTCCGACCTGCCTTTGTAATCATATTTATATGGCTGGCCCAATATTGGCGTTTGATTTGTTAGGGCAAGTAAGGCATACATTAACACTGCAGTCAAGTTACTGTGAAAATCTCCTAGTCGCCACTTTCCGGGGCCTGTTTGGGTCAATGCACCTAACCAGGATGTCTTTCAGAATGTGGGAGGAAAGTGGAGTACACAGAGGATACCCACGCAGACACAGGGAGAATGTGCAAACTGCACACAGACAGTGACCCAAGCCAGGAATTGAACCTGAGTTCCTGGTGTTATAAAGAAGCAGTGCTAACCATTGTGCTGCTCCTTGCAGCCACACAGTAAAAATCTATCCTGTTGTCAAGGACAGTCACTGTCAACGAACCTCTTGCGTTGAGCTCTTTTGTCCACATTTTGACCAGGGCAGTGATGATATCAGGAGCCAAGCAGTCTTGGCTCAATCTGACTGTCAGTGAGCAAGTTATTGGTGAGTAAATGCCATTTGATAGCACCGTCGACATCACATTCCATCTCGTTAATGATGATTTAGAGTAGACTGACAGGGTGGTAACTGTCCACCTTGGATTTATCTTGCATTTTGTGGCCAGGACTGATCTGCACAACTTTCAATGTGGTTGGTTGGATGTTAGTGTTGTAACTGTGCTAGAACAGCTTGACTAGGATTACAGCTAATTCTGGAGCTCAAGACTTCAATACTATTGCCTGAATGTTGTCAGGGCCCGTGGACTTTGCAGTGTACCTTTGCACGGCCTTCTACTTTTCTTAATATCAAGTGGATTGAATGGAATTGGCATCTGTGAGGCCAAGGGGGTGGCACAGAGGTTAGCACTATTGCCTCACAGTGCCAAGGACCTGGGTTTGATTCCCGGCTTGGATCACTATCTTTGTGAAGTTTGCACATTCTCCCTTTGTCCTCGTGGGTTTCCTCCAGATACTCCAGTTCCTTCCACAGTCTGAAAGTTAGGGGCATTGGCCATGCTAAATTCTCCCTCAGTATACCAGAAGAGATGTCAGAGTGTGGCAGCTAGGGGATTTTCACAATAACTTCATTGCACTGTTAACGTAAGCCTCACTTGTTACTAATAAATAAACTTTAACACCTCAGGAGGAGGCCCAGATAGATCATCCACTCAACATTTCTGGCCGAAGATGATTGCAAATGTTTCAGTCTGTTTATTGGGTTCCCCGATCAATGAGGATGGTGATATTTGCGTGACTTCCTCCTCCACTGAGTTGTTTAATTGTTGATTTCCAATTAGAACTGGACGGGTTGCAGAACTCAGATATGATCTGCCGATAGTGGGATCATTATTGTCTTCTGCTTCCACGGTTTAGTATGCAAGTAGCACTGTGTTGTAGTTACACCAGGTTGCCCCCTTATTTTTAGGTATGCCTGGTGCTGCTCTTTACATGCTTTCCTGCACTTACAATAAGTTTGTCCCCCAGACTGATGTCAATGATAAAATGAGGAATATGTCGGACCATGAGGCGATAGATTGTAATTGAGTACAATTCTGCTACTGTTGATGGCCCACAGTACTTCATGGGTGCCCCTTAGTTTTGAGGTGCTAGATCTGTTTGAAATCTAACAGTATTACACAACATGATGGAAGGATGATTCAATGTGAACTTGTCTCCACAATTTTAGTTTAGTTTAGTTCATTTATTACTGTCACAAGTAGATTTGCATTAACACTGCAATGAAGTTACTATGAAAATCCCCCTAGCCGCCATACTCCGGCATCTGTTTGGGTACAGTGAGGGAGAATTTAACATGGCCAATTCACTAAACCAGCACGGCTTTTGAACTGACAGGGGAAACTGGAGCACCTGGAAGAAACTCATGCAGACGTGGGGAGAACGTGCAGACTCCACACAGACAGTCACCTAAGCTAGGAATCGAACCCAGCTCCCTGGTGCTGTATAGCAGCAGTGCTAACCTCTGTACCACCATGCTGTCCCACAGTGGTCATTCCAAGCAATATTCTTATGGTTAGATGCATCTATGGCAGATATGTTAGTGAGAGTCAGGCCAAGTATCTTTTTTTCCTCTTGTTGGTTCCTTGACCATCTACTACAGATCCAGTCTAGCAGCTATGTCCCTCAGCTGGGTTTGGTCAAGGATGCTGATACAACTCATGGTGATGGACATTGAAATCCCCTACCCAGAGTACATCATAGGTTCGGGCACCCTCAGTGCTTCTTCCAAATGATGTTCAATGTGGAGAAGTACTGATTCAGCTGCTAAGGGGGGCAATGGTTGGTAATCAACTGGAGGTTTCCTTGCCTATTTTTGACCTCATGCCATGAAACTTCATTATATCCACATTGAGGACTCCGGAGGCAATTCTTTCCTGCCTGTTTCCCACTGTGCCACAATCTCTGGTGGTCTGTCCTGTTGGTGGCGCTGAACATACTGACAGATGATAAATATGGTGTCTGGGACTACGGGTGTAATTTTCCCACCCCACACCACGGCAATCGTGTTCCATGTAGAGGTCTGTTGACCTCAGGCGAGATTTTCCAGTTTTGTGGCGAGTGCAAATAGAAGATCCCGTCATCGCCTCTATGATATAATTCAGTGAATGGTTAGCACTGCTGCTTCACAGCACCAGAGAGTCAGGTTCAATTCCAGCCTCGGGTAGTTGTGTGGAATTTGAACATTCTTCCTATCCTTTCTCCAGGTGTCCCAGTTTTCTCCCACAGTCCAAAGACATGCAGTTAGGCTGATTGGCCATGATAAATTGCCCCTTAGTGTCCCAAAATGTGTAGGCTAGGGGGATTGGTGGAATAAGTGAGGTTAGGGTGAGAGTTACCTGGGTAAGATGCTCTGTTGGAGGGTTGGTGCAGACTCCATCCCACTCACCACGGAAATCGTAGCAGGCAGGACACAGACCACGTAAAGGTTCATTAACCATGGATAGGATTTTCCAGTCTTGGGGCAAGATCAATGGAAAAATCCCACCCTATGATTGCAAATCAAAAACAACAGATTCAAGTGTCTATTTAACTATTTAAAAAAAGGCAACAATGCATGAACGGTGATATCAGTCTACTTTAGCGGGTGAGATCTGATGATCTGGTATTTAAGCACGTGTATAAGCAAAATCTCAGTAATATGAAATATTGTTTCATATATCTAGTAAATAAGGCAAGCTTCAATTTGATTTAATTATTTCCTAAATGTTGATAATGTTTAATGTTTACAATCAAGAACTGTGAATACACTTCTCTATTTTTCCCACTGTGATTCAGAGAGCAAATCATAGCATCACAGAAGGAGGCCATTCAGCATGTTGAGGCTACACCAGCCCTATCCCTATAACCCCACGCAATTACCCTAGCTAGTCCCCCTGACATGAAGGGACAATATAGCACAGCCAATTCAACTAACCTACACATTTCTGGACTGTGGGAGAAAACCGAAGCATCTGGAAGAAACTCATGCAGACACAAGAAGAATGTACAAACACCACACAGACAATGACCAAAGTCCAGGAATCGAACCAGGTTCCCTGGTGCTGTGAGGCAGGAGTGCTAACCATGATGCACTTAAATACCCACCTTCAATTGGACAACACAATTTACATATTCTATATTTATAGCAGGAACTTGCTACATTTGATTTCCATCCATTTTAACAGTTGAAAATCTATTCGCTTTATTACTGTTTTCTCAAATCTTTTATTTGATATCACAAGTGTTTAGACCCAGGTCAGAAACTCCAAGATGTTTTATGAAGAAAGCCCAGACCCAAACTGTTACATTTGATTTTGGCATTGAGTACCATAAGACATTTCACTCCAGGTATGTTTCAAGTGACACATCAGGATCAAACAACATTTGCTTAAGAAGACAGCTGAATCATAGAATGTAAAATAAATAAAAAGATTTTACCAATTACAAGATTCAAATGTGACACAGTATAAACCTTAACAGCTAGCTATCTATGTTGTTCCAAGTCAAACACCATCCCATTGACTGACATTTTTCTAGACTTGGCCCAAAAAGCAAGTGAGCTCATGTGATGCTGGGTTTTCAGATTTTTTTTATATCTGCTCTGAAATGGTTCTTTGATTATTGGTATAAATCTCTGAGGCTTCCCAGTCCTGGAACTTTCAGCGCACCTCTGGGGAAAGAGTCTTCTTCCATTAGTTTCTAACAGCAACTCACAGACAACAGAAGTTCCAATTCCAGAGAGAAGGGAAAAACAGTGTTGCTTCTCTCCAGTTGAGGCTACTATAAAAAAGCGAAACTAAAAATATGGAATTTTCTGTGGGAAAACCTGTCCCCAGGCATCACTTGATCTGCCAATCACCCCCAAATCAAGCTCCACTCAGCAATCCCTAAAGGTCCATAAAAACCCAGGGCACTGCATTAGTTCAGATTAAAATTAGCATGATGCCTATTATATTGTTTCAGTATCAATTAGAAGACACCGGCTACAGACATCTCAGTGCAATACAATGCTAGGACCTGCTTGAAAAACCTGCAGAGAAGCATGATTAAAGTACACTTCTCAAAATACAAGATCATTACACAAGCCTTGAAGGAGAACATGAGAGTCACTGCAGGTGAGAACATTACACAAAGTTAAATTGGAAAAAAAAAGCCAAAACTTAGCTGATCTTCAATGACCTTCTTCAAGAACTATTGTTTACACTGTTATAGAATTGTAGAAGGAAGAGGCCACTTGGCCTATCATGCTCAAAATATAGACACAATACAGGGAACAATAAATGCATGGTGCCTGATCTTCGACACTGTGGTTCCCAAATCTGTTAATGAGTCCCTGTAACAGGTGTTTGGAAAATAATTGGTTTTAATTTGAGGAAAGTAGGGCATCTGCCACTGTGTGTATGTAAACATCAGGCAGTAATATGTTTGAACTTAGTTTTATTGATGCTTAAAGCCAGTTAGCCTGTGGAGACTGATTATCTAGATTATTATGCAGACTGGCAAAGTACTTGAAGCCTGCCAGCATCTAAAGGCCTGTTTTTTCACAAGTCTCCAACTATAAGGAGCAAGAGAAGTAAATTTTAAAGCTTTTTTTAAAGTTTTATTCAGTTATTAGTTTTATTTATTAGTGTCTTAAGCAGGTTTACATTAACACTGCAATGAGGTTGCTGTAAAAATCCCCTGGTCGCCACATTCTGGCATCTGTTCGGGTTCACTGATGGAGAATTTAGTATGGCCAATGCATCTAACCAGCATATCCTTTGAAGTGTGGGAGGAAACCAGAGTACCCAGAAGAAACTGATGCAGGCACAAGGAGACCATGCAAACTCCATAAAGACAATAACCAAGTGGGTATCGAACCCATCTCCCGAACGTGGTGAGGCAACAGTGCCAACCACTGTGCCACCATAAGATGCAAAGAAAAAATTAATATCAAGGATTGCATCGAGATTGCTCACAAAGAACATCTGCACCAGTCTGAAGTCCAGTATTAATTTATATTTTACTGTCAGGGATCACCTCTATAGCTCAAGGTCATCAACTGAACAGTGAAATATAAATTAGGATTCACAGTAAGCTGTCATGCTTCGTCTGTTTCTCACAGAGGGACGTAGCACATGATCAATAAACGCTTTGAAAGTACGCTATCATTAATGAAGTACCCAAACCTAGTTGAGTTTTGGAGAAGGTATAGGGGTTATCTGTAATGATTGACCAGGGGTGGTGTATGCACTTTGGCATGTCTGTGCAAGATCTTTGTTAGGCTAATCCAAAACCAATTCTCACTGGCCTGTTGCTGGCCTGTACTCTTCCTAGTCACTTGATCTGCCTTTGTATCAAACATTTATTATCTTTTCCTGAAAATACTACTATCCATTACCAAGCATTGCCTGCTTGAACAACTATTGAGAAGCTCCTACCAGCACTACCCCAGAGAAATGGGTTTTGAATTTCCAATTAGAACATAGGAACTTAAGAAGTAGGAGCAGGGGTGGACCATTTGGACCCTCAATGGTGCTCCACCTTCCAATAAAGTTACGGTTAATCTGATTGTAGTATTAACTCCACTTTAACTATAACTTTTGACTCCCTTGTCAATTAAAACAATATATTTAAATCAGCCTTGAATATCATCAATGACCCATCTTCCGCTGTTTCCTGGGGAAATGCATTCCAAATCTCAACAGTGCTCAAAGGAAAAGAAATCTTCCTCTTAAATAGCAGACCTCTTATTTTTATACAGTGTGCCCTAGTTCTAGATTCTGCCATAAAGGGAGACAATCAGCTCAGCTTCTACCAAGTTAGGTTCCCTCACAATCTCATGAGCAGATTTTATGCTCTCCTGAAGTGCATTCTGAGGTATAGGGAACGTAACTTCAAACGGATGGGATTCCCCACCAGGAATTCACCTACCCAAACCCAGGCACAATTTCATGTTTGAGCAGGCAGGGCTTTGGTAGGAAACCCACCCATTCACAATACTTTTAAATGGCCATTGAGGGCTTTGTCCTGCCCTGCCTCAATTTTCAGCCTGGTAGATGCAGATGCGGGTAGGTTAGGAAAGTAACAGTTTTTCTCCATCTCAGCAGTTCATCAGAGTTATGGATGTCCTATGCAGGGATGTTGGACCCTCCTTCCCCACTTGCCTAGCCTCAATGCTGCAACCACTCCCCCACCAATCGCCCCTCTTCAGATGACCCCTACCCTCACTCAACTGTGACCCTCAGGAACCAGCACAGTGGCACAATGGTTAGCACTGCTTCCTCACAGTGCTAGGCACCCGAGTTTGATTCCTGACTTCAGCCACTGTCTTGTGTGAACACTGCATGTTCTCCCCATGTCTGCATGGGTTTCCTCCCAGTGGTCCAATTTTCATTGTAGCATCATTGCAGTGTTAACATAAGCCTACTTGTCTGGAATTACGACTCTACAGTTGACCATGAAACCATTGTCACAAAAACTCATCTGGTTCACTGATGTTCTTTAGGAAAGGAAATCTGCCGTCCTCACCTGTTTCAGCCTATATGTGACTCCAGATCCACAGCAATGTGGTCGAATTCTTAACTGCCCTCTAAGGTCAACTAGAAATGGGCAATAAATGTGGTCAGCCAGGGACACATGGGTTAATTAGATAAATAACAATTCTTGTGGTGCATGCTTTATATTGGTTTAGATTACTCTGTTTCAGTGTGTTGAAGACACTAATAATTTAACCTTAAACTTTTCACTCTCTGAATGCGGCCATGCCCCACTCAATCCATCACATGCTTCTTACGCACCTCTTCAGGTCTTTCATCCACTTCAATGCCAGGTCTGCCCTTCCACCCATTCCGTGTGTAACCTCATGCATCATTGCCAAGCCATGCCCTTCCAGCAATCCCATCTCCCCTCACCCTGTAGCAAGCTCTAGTACTTATATGCCAATGGACCCATAGTACAATTTCTAGAACAAATGAATACTGCAGCATAAAGTGAGATGGTTCAACAAAATCTTTGAGAAATGTAATCCTTTGAATACATTCCCCTAATCTTGGAAAAGGGATGTCTAGACAAGCTCATAAAAGTGTTAATCATCCAGGCCGTTTGAAGTTTCTGAAACCACAAAGGCTCAACTCAAGAGATTTCATGTAAATAAACATTGCGAAATTGACTGTGATAATTAGAGAGCCCGAGCTGTCAATCAAACAGTAATTCCTTGGGGATGCAGGTATTCTGTCACTGTAATAGACATCTGGTTCTCTCAACCAGTCCTCAGTATGCAGGGATTGTGTGGAAGAGCTTGGCACAGGGGCATGAGGGCCTGAGAGGGTAGACAATGGTATGAATGGAAATTGGGGGTGATTTTGGAGTGTAATTTGGCATTGGGGATAGAAGAGGAGGACATTTTCAACTTGTCTTTAAAAATTCCCTTCATAGCATTCATAACTCTGTAAGGGGCTGTGAACTCTACAATTGCACGACTCAACCCATGAAAATTACGAGGGACAGAAGATACCTATTTGATTTGATTTATTGGCTGGTATTTTAAGACTTTGCTCGGGCAAGGCTTGTAAAATCCTGTCCAAGGCCAATGGAGAATTCCGTTTTTGCGAGTATATAGAAGAGAAGGAAAGAAGAGTGTGCAGAATGTAGTGTTACAGTTGTAGCTAGAGTGCAGTGAAAAATGAATAATATAAGGTAGGTGCCTTCAAAAGTCTGATAGCAATTGAGCAGAAGCTGTTCTTGAATGGAGTCAGTCTGGAGTGCCAATTGCAAGCTTCTGTCATGAAGAAGGCCACAGCTTTTAAAGACACTCCTGAAAAAATCACAGACCAGGATGGGGTTGACAACTAAAAATGGGACCCACTTGCTAACTCTTGGCCCAAGGGCTTCTGGGTCAACCCAACTCACTGGAAATCAATGTCCAAGTCTCCAGTTGCGAACTCTAAAATCAAAGCTGGACAAGGCAGATACTAATTGTCATCCATTATCTCCATTCCATCATAGTTCAACCAAGCTATTTGGATGGCCGATACTAGTACCAGCCGTGTAACCTAAACCAGCTGGAAATAATGAGTTTTTATATGAAGACCCAGAAAGACACGGGCAGGCTGCAGAAAAACACCAAAAGAGACAGTAGCAACAGTAAAATTCTATGACATCTTTGACTTTAAGGACCTGGAGACACTGTAAAAGAGCCTCCTAGCCTGATTCCAGAACTCCAAATCCATCTGTGAAGAAATGTAACCTCCTGAAGCAAAACTCATGAGCCTAGATTCACTGCCTCATAGAATCCTACAGTGTAGAAGGAGACCATTTGGCCTGTTGAGTCTGCCCCGACCACAATCCCACCCAGGCCCTAGTCCCGTAACCCATACATTTACCCTAGCTAGTGGCCCTGACACTAAGGGACAACTTAGCATGGCCAATCCACCCAACTGGAACATTCAGAAACCCTCACAGATATGGGGAGAACATGCAAATTCTACACAGATAGTGACCCAAACCAGGAATGGAACCTGAGTTCCCGGTGCTGTGAGGCAGCAGTGCTAAACACTGTGCCCCCGTGCTGCCCGTAACCTGTTCAACGTTCATCGCTTTGAGGGAATCCTTCAACAATCAGGATATTTGAACCCATCTGGACTACAATTCATGACTGGACTCTCAACAACGGTTCTCCCGCAACAAGCTAAATGCTGTTAACCATTCTTTTGGTTTAACACTTGCCAAAGTGCACTGTCTCATTTAATTGTAACTTTATTGGGTTTGTGAGTGACATCAGGGTGAGTTTTACCACGCTGCCCGCCACGGGAATTGGAGTGGGTGAGGAGCAGGCTATGGAAAGATCAGTTGGCCTCGGGTGGGATTTTCTGGTCTTCAGCAAAATCCCGCCCATGATGTGTAAACTTTCAGGTGGTGTGTGTGTGTGTATGTGTGTGTGCGTGTGTGTGTGTGAATAAATTATCCTCTTTATTTAAACCCACGAAATTTAAATTGATCAAAAGCTAAAAGGGGCTTAGAAACCCTGTCAGTTTGGGAATATTTGATAAGGATACTGGAATGAACTCGAACTTATCTAACTGTTTAGAAATGCTTCTGAACATTTTTCAGACATTGTAAATAATTAAATTTATATGACTTTTACCGTGATTTGGATATCATTCATCTGACATTTTAAATTTTTATGTCAACATTTATCACTTTCTAAAATGATTCCCCTCACATTCATTTCACTTCTTAATATTTTTGTTTAAATATTCATGTGATTTCTTCACAGTCTAAAATCTTATTTACATGCACATGACATAGTTAGAAATTACTATTACTTAAACATTTTTTTAAAATGGTTGTCAGCATATCTCCTGTGAATTTGACTGATTCTGTGGACATAGTTTCTATTCATTGCACCACATGCTCTGTCCTTCCTGCCCTTGGTTGAAAACGCCAAAGAGTTTTGCTGTTGTATATTTCATATATCAGAGCTATTCAAAGATGACATGCCAGTTTCTACGGCTGGAATCTTCCAGCCTTTCCCACCAGCAGAATTTTCCAGTCCTGCCAAAGGCGAGCCCTCCCCATAGCAGGTTCCATGGGGCAATGGACAACACAAATAACCGTTGACTTTGGAAGATCCTGTCAGTGCCAAGTTGTAAGCCAGTATCTACTGTTGGAAATCTCACCTCAAAAGAGGCAGGTGGGGGAATTGCAGAGTTGTGGGGGGGAGGTGGTGTGGCTGGAGAATTATGGCCTAGGATTCATTCACAATGTCTGCTCATGCTTACAGCTCTAGCTTCTAACAACTGTGAGCACTTGTTCATTTTCCTCTGAGCCCAAACCCAGGTTGAAGCAATCAAGCACAGCCTGCATCGATAGGTCATAGAAATCATAGAAACCTTACAATGCAGAGGAGGCCATTCGGCCTATCAAGCCCACACTGACAACAATCCCATCCAAGCCTGCAGCCTCACACATTCACCCCACTTTAACCTATGCATCCCGGGGCACTAAGGGCAATTTAGCATAGCCAATGCAGCTAACCCCGCACATCTTTTGGACTGTTGGAGAAAACTAGAGCACCCGGGAGAAACTCATGCAGACACGGGGAGAACGTGTAAACTCCACACAGACCGGGAATCGAACCCGGGTCCCTGGAGCTGCGAGGCAGCAATGCAAACAGGGCTCACCGTGATCAAGAGCAAAACAATTGAACACGGCGCGCATCATGTGGAAATCTTCTGGCATTGCAATAGGAAAATGAGCACTTTTTGCTGCGGTCAGTGTCCACAGACCTCAAAAAAAGGGAGGTCATGTCTTCACGAGAAAGTATCTTGTTAGGGAGAACAGAAAAACAGTGCACATAATCAGAAGTAACAGCTATCTGGCCCTTTAAGTCTGCTCTGCCATTCAGTAAGATTGTGGACTGATCTTTTCATGGACTCAGCTTTACTTACCTGCCAGCTCACCATAACCCTTAATTCCTTTACACTTCAAAAATTAATTATTCTTGCCTTAAAAACATTCAATGAGGTTGCCGCAACTGTTTCACTGGGCAGGGAATTCCACAGATTCACAATCCCTTGTGTAAAGAAGTTCTTCCTCAATTCAGTCCTAAATCTGCTCCCCCTTATTTTGAGACCATGTTCTCGTTCTAGTTTCACCCACCAGTAGAAACAACTTCTCTTCTTCTATCTTACCTATTCCCTTCATAACCTTATATGATTTGATAAAACTTCCCCTCATTCTTCTGAATTCCCATGAATGTAGCCCCAGTCTAGTAAGTCTCTCCTCATAAGCCAACCTTCTCAACCTAGTGAATTTCCTCTGCACCCCACCGCCCTCAGTGTGAGTATATTCTTGCTCAAGTAAGGAGACCAAAACTGTACACAGTACTCTATATTTCGCCTCACTATCACCTTATACAACTGCAACATAATCTTGCTGTTTTTAAACTCCATCCTTCTAGAAATGAAGGACAAAATTCCATTTGCCTTCTCAATTACTTGCCACATCTGCAAACCAACTCTTGCAATTTTTGCAAATTACAGCATGTTGCAATTTTTACCATTTAAATAATAGTCCATTATTCCTACCAAAATGGTTGATCTCACGTGTCAACATTGCACTTCATCTGCCAGACCCTTGCCCACTCACTTTGACTATCTATATCCCTTTGCAGACTTTCAATGTCCTCTGCACACTTCGCTCTGCCACTCATCTTAGTGTTGTCTGTGAATTTTGACACACTACATTTGGTCCTCAACTCCAAATCATCTATATAAATCATAAACAATTGCAGTCCCAACACTGATCCCTGAGGCACATCACTAATCACTCAATGACAACCAGAAAAGCACCCATTTACCTGACTCTTTGCTTTCTGTTAGTTAGGGCACGTGCTTTCCTGAAGTACAGGATATGTCTAAAATGGTTGCCCCTTGCTCTGGGAGTACTTGCAAACTAGAAGCCCAAAAAAATAAAATCAGTTCCCCCAGGGTAATAAGTCACAGAACAAACAACTAAACAAACAAGAGAAAACCAAATAAAACAGCCAGTGACTCGGGAGTCCAAATTAACATTTTCCTTATAAAAATACTCAGAAACGTTCATTTCCTCGGGGGAGATGCTGGCTTTATTTTATAAGCCACATGTAAACACATCATCATCCTGCCACGTCTGTAATGCAAATGGATAGGAAAGGGGAAAAGTCTCATATTTATTCAGCAACATGCACCGGCAGCTTGGGCCACATAAAACAAAACAGTGCCTTGAGGCACTGAGAGCTGTAATCCACCACATGAGTAAAATATTCTACCCACACATTTTAGCAGAGCTCACACAGACCTCCAATTATACAGCAGAGATGGGTAATTGCTCGTATTGACGATGCTACCTAGTTAACTCTAGAGATGCGTGCTTAGCGAACTAATAGTAGAGGCTAGGGGTGGGGTACGGTAGTCGGCAGGGGGGGTGGTGCAAGGGGGGAATTTACTTCCATTTCTGTGTCACCCTCCTTAGAAGCAAGTAAAGCATTTCTTCCCTATAAGGTCAGGATTTAAAGGCTGGGACATGTTGTGGGGAGAGGAATTCTCCCATTCCAACATGCTAATTTTTTGGCAGGAGGGATCACGCATGCACCAATTCGCGGAATTGACACATGCGTTCCTGATGCATGCACATTTCCCATTGCCGGGAATCTGGCACGGTTGGGACCACGCAGGAAACCGGAGATGAGACCAGGGGTATGTCTACTGTTATTTGGATGTGATTATTGGGCCCGGGACTGAATTCTCTGAGCCCAGTAGTGTTTCTCACCCCTCCAGTACATATTCACTTCTCCACTTTTGGGGAACTAGCGGGAGACCCTGCTGAAGTGAGGGGGGGTAATCGGGCCCCCAACCAGGCAGTTGGGCAGCAGGGGCCTTGTGCCCCCTGAGCATGGACAACCTGGCAGTGCCAGCCTATGCCCCCGGCAATGCCCAAGGGGCAAAGTACCTATGTTCATTCACCATGGCAATGTCCACTGAGCAGTACCAAGGCGGGGGCCTAGGGGGAAGGGCTTGTGGTATGGCCAACTAAGAACAAGGCCTAAAGGCAATTGTTGGGGAACAGAGGTCCTGGTGCCATCCTGCAATGGGATCCGGTTAGCACTGGGGGGAGGCCAACAATGAGGGCAGATGGGGGAGTTGTCTGCCGGGGGGGTATCTGCCTCCCATGGGGGGAGGGGAGGGGGTTTCTCCTCCAGTGAGGGGGTCTACCAAGGGATAGTCTCCTCCCTTGGAGCTGCGGAAGTCTACCAGGGTGTGGTGGTGGGGAGATCGTCATTGCTGGTGGGGGGGTGCGGGGCGGTGGCTGGAGATTAGGTCAGTCTGGGACAGGGGAAGGGATTGGACTGACCTGGGAATGCTTGTGGGAGCATGATCAGGCTGGCCAGCAAATGGGAGGCTGACAATTCAGGGCCACTGCGCATGCACAGAGGCCTAGAACTGTCAGATTCTGGCATGAATAAGCCCCGTTCCCCCAAGGGTTTAATGATATTCACAGTTGTGACCTCTGCATTGCACAGACCGCAGTAGATTTGATTCTGAAATTGCATTGAAAAAACAATCATGATTTACACCATTTTTCTCACAAATTCAGCACTTCAAATTTTTTTGGGAGAATCGCCCCCCCAAGTGCCAGTTTCCTTGCTTTGATGAAGGTTTCAGTTATTAGAGCTCTTAACAGGGAATTTCATACGAGGTAAACAATATGCCGATGGCTGGGGGTAATACAGCTGGAAATCCCTGACCTCAACAAGAAAGAAGTCAGTCGCTGTTTTTCCTTGAGGTGTGTAACCTCTTTGTTTCAGAGATGACCACAGAGGTCACTTGACTATGGCAAGGCATTATGCACAAGAGATAACAGTGCACAAGGACATTTGAGGGTGGCACAGTGACACAGCACTGCCGCTTCAGAACGCTAGAGGCCCAGGTTCTATTCTGGTTTCGAGTAAATAAGTGGAGTCTGTGCATGCTCCCCATGTCTGAACGGGTTTCCTCTGGGTGCTCCAGTTTTCTCCCACAATCAAAGATGTGTAGGTTAGGTGGATTGGCCAGTGCATTTCTGGGAGCCTTGCCTGCCCTGATTCTGGGGCGGGCAAGGCGATAAAATTCCGGGATCATCCCAAGAACCAGAGACATCAAAAGAGCAATAGGCAACATGCACCATTAGAGGACGTGAACACTTTATACACATATTTCACACACAATCCCTAAAGACAGGCAAAATTGAGTCAGACTGAAGTGAATAGTTTTCTATTCGTGCATGTTGACTTTCTTTATAAGCTGTTTACGTGGTTAACTTGCAACTTCAAATAATAGCACGGGTGGTTTTATCTTTTACACAGAATCGGGGTGGACAAGCCTCATGGAACGGCATTCTCCATCAGCCTGGGGCACAACTTTATGAGCAAGGCGGTAAAATTCTGGCAGATGTTGCCTCTCCAGGGAATATCAGTGCCGTAACGAGTGCTAACCAGTTTTATTTGTTGGGAGTAGCTGACTTCTGGGACTGATGGCCATTCCTTGCTCAGGTGACCAAATCAACTTTTCCCCCTTGGCTCTCCTGCTGTGAAGGAGCAGTTTCTCTGGCTGTACATTTGTGTCTGCGGCCGTGACAATAGATCTGGTCATTCATTTTCACCAGATGCAAGCAAGATGATAACTTTTCCAAACAGCTTCCAAATTGGCAAGTGGGCTGATTTGTATGAACGGTTAGCACTCTGACTGGTTCGCCTACTCTCAACTCTAGCAACATTTGGCATTTTAATCAAAGTCAAATATTTGACCTATTTCCTTTCTATCCGCTTTGACAAAGGATCACCTGGACTTGAAATGTCACCTCTTTTCTCTCCTTACAGATGCTGCCAAACCTGCTGAGGTTTTCCAACATTTTCTCTTTTGGTTTCAGATTCCAGCAACCGCAGTAATTTGCTTTTATTTGACTTTCTGCTGTTTCACCTTGATTTTGTCACTCACTACATCTGGCTTTAGTAACTGTTTTAGCTGTTGAAAGAGGAGTTTGGGTGCAACATAACATTAATCAATGAACCAGACTTCCTGCACGCTCTGATCAATCCAGTCAATTTTTTGATGATCCCTTTGGCAATTTTCACTGTTGCCTCAGTATTGTAGCACGATATAACACAATGAGAAAGCTTTGAATCACAATAGTGATTTATTGAACAATAATTATAAGTATACACAGACAAGCTCGGTACTGATACACTGATACAGTTTAATGCCACTAATCTCAGATTCACACTGCAGATTTCAGCAACCAGGATCCATGCCATAATAACACTTGATACAGTAAGGAGTCTCACAACTCCAGGTTAAAGTCCAATGGGTTTATTTGGCAATAAACGCCAGTAGCTTTTGGAACAATGCTCCTGCATCAGGTGAGTGGAGAATTCTGATCACAAGCAGGGCATAAAAAGGCACGCGCGGTTTATAGAATACTGATCACCGCGAGTCTTTGCAGCTAATCTGCTATTCAAGTCTTAAAGGTGCAGACAATGTGAGTGGAGATAGCATTAAACATAGGTTAAAGAGATGTGTATTGTCTCCAGACAGGACAGTAAGTGAGATGCTGCAAGTTCAGGCAAATCATGGAGGTTTGACACCGTCGACAACGCAAATTGCCGGCTCCAAGTGGTGAAGATCTCCAAGAAGATCGCGCATATCGACACAAACATCAAGTTTTTATAAAGATGCAAGAAAGCAGACAAGATACAGAAAGGACTACAGATCACTCAGATCAACCTATAACACAGACTACGTTGAAAGATTTTGCCGTCGCATCTCTCCCTCACATTCCTAAACCATCTCATACACCATTTCTACTACAAACGCCACATTCTGGAAACCAAGATAGAATTCATATTCTCAATTTGCGTTCAGGACGCAGGCCTGCTGTGAAACTCTGCAAAGCTGATGAGACAAAGAAACTACACCATCTACATGCACACCAAGAACAGGAAACTTGAGAAGCTCAACATCACCACCAACAGCAACCCAGCCTCCCCCGGCACCTCAGTAGAAAACAGTACCACTGCAGGGAAGTCCCTTATCAACTTGTCAGATTACACACTTCAACCAGATGAAGTCGAAGTTCTCAGCTGAATGCTCAATTTCTGCCTCCTCACCAAATGGACCCCATTAGTCTTGCAGTGGACACAGAGGAATTCGTCAGCGAATGAGGCTGCGAGAGTTCTTCCACAAACTCCAAGAAGCCAACAGCGAATACAATGAAATAGCCAATGAAACAGAACAGCCGCGGTGCAGCAACTGAAGAGAAAAGAATCCAATTGGACTCCTCCGGAAGGCCTTGACTTGACATGTATGCCCAAGCCAAAAGGAGGTGAATCAACATCAGATTCATCAAGTGCACTCACAAGACAGTCCCAAACATCACCCACGCACAGCACAATGCCATCCATGCTCTCAAGACCAACCGCAACATTGTCATCAAACCAGCAGACAAAGGAGGGGCCATCATTATACTGAACAGAATGGATTACTGCAAATAAGTATTCCAACAACTGAACAATAAGGAACACTACAGACAGTTACCTGAGATCCGAACCCAAGAACACGCCTGTCAACTCAACACTCTGATCAAGACCTTTGATCCAGGCCTTCAGAGCACCCTCCATGCTCTCATCCCATGTACTCCCCATGTTGAAAATCTCTATTGCCTTCCAAAGATACACAAGGCAAACACATCCAGCCATCTCATTACATGAGGCAATGGGACTCTGTGCGAGAACCTCTCCGGCTATGTCAAGAGCATCCTAAAACCCATTGTACAAAGAACCCCCAGCTTTTGTCTTGACACTACGGACTTCCTATGGAAACTCAGCACACATGGAGCAGTAGAACCAGGAGCACTCCTCGTCACAATGGATGTCTTGGCGCTCTGCACCAGCATCCCCCACGACGATGGCATTGCTGCAACTGCCTCAGTACTCAATGCCAACAACTGTCAGTATCCAGATGCAATTTTACAACTCATCTGCTTCATTCTGGACCACAATGTCTTCAACTTCAACAACCAGTTCTTCATCCAAATGCACAGAATAGCCATGGGATCCAAATTCATACTTCCATTTGCCAGCATCTTCATGCACAGGCTCGAATAAGACTTCTTCACGCACAGAACTTCCAACCAATGTTATACTCTAGATACATTGATGACATTTTCTTCCTTTGGTTTTATGGTGAACAATCACTGAAATAACTATATGATGACATCAACAAGTTCCATCCCACCATCAGATTCACCATGGACTATTCTCCGAAATCAGTTGCATTCTTGGATACGTGCACTTCCATTAAGGATGGTCACCTCAGCACCTCACTGTACAGCAACCCACAGATAACCTCACGATGCTCCATTTCTACAGGTTCCACTCTAAACATGTTAAAAAAAACCATCCCCTACAGAGAAGCCCTCCGTATATAGAGTGTCTGATCAGATGAGGAGAATTGCAACAGACACCTCCAGACACTGAAAGATGCCCTCATAAGAGCAGGATATGGCACTCAACTTATCGATCAACAGTTACGAAGCGCGACAGTGAAAAAACACACCGACTTCCTCAGAAGGCAAACATGGGACATGGTGGTTAGAGTACCCTTTATTGTCCAGTACTTGCCCAGAATGGAGAAGCTACAACATTTTCTCTGGAATCTTCAACATATCATTGATGAAGATGAACATCTCACCAGGGCATTCCCACACCCCCACATTTTGCCTTCAAACAACCGCACAACCTCAAACAGACCATTGTCCGTAGCAAACTACCCAGCCTTCAGGAGAACAATGACCCACAATCGGTGCTTAAAGGGGCCATGCTGTCGCAACCAGAATTTTGAAGAAACAGTTTAGATTAATAAGGGCAAGATAATGGAATATTATATAATAATCATTCAGAAAGGGATAGCTTAACTCCTGGAATGATGATGCTTTTATTATTTTGGTCATATGGACAACTGGGTACATACGTAGAATCATAAAACTATAAATATGTAACTACATTATAAAAGGCAGTCATTTACTATTTTTTGTAAAACCAATTCACTTGATATTTCAAATTTCATGTGATGTGAAATGATATTCTAATATATTCAGAGATTGGAATGAGCATGTAAAGAAGCACAGGATAATTCTCTAGTTAAATACAACTACTGTTCCTTCCCTGGGAACACTATAAGAAGCTGACCTCTATCACACAGCAAATTGTGAACATTTTTGAAGGAACAGTCAGTTGTAACTTGACCACGAGAGTTGAAATAATTTCTTTGCAAGGGGGTTTACAAAAAACCAAAAGTATCAACAGGAATAGGAATCTGTTCATCCAAAGCAAAGAATAAACAGATTTTGTTGACTGTCTGCCGCTCTGTTGCCTATGTTTACATAAACCGCTAACCAGGCAAAGGGAGAAAGCAAATTCCAAGCGATGACAATGGTTGCCAAGGTAACAAAAGGACAAAGACAATCTTAATCGTGGCCAGTGATTCACTCTACCCAGTAATCGTTATGTACAAATTTATGTGATGTTTCCCATAGGACTGAGATTGATAGGAGGAATTAGTATTGGTGCTAAGCAGATGGGCAAGTTTTCTTGCTTTGCCGTTGAAGAATCTCTGAACTGAAATAGGCAACATAGTCAGATTAAGTCCAGCCTACAATATCAACATTCCTACAATAAACTTTATTGTTTATTGTAGGAATAAAATACAACTTTATTGTTGCCAATAAATGTAACTAGAGTTGTTTTATTCAGAGAAGCAGCTACCCTTACAAGGGTCATATGGCCAGTAACCAGAGACGACTACATTACAGCTAGGTTATGTTCAGTCCTTCTGCCAAGGACCATAAGCATGAGTTGAGGCAATTATGGTTTGCTTAATGATAGAGTGCATTCTTGTGCCTACTTGTCTTGTATGTCCTGCTGGCATGTGTAGTCTAGTAAGAAGTCTCACAACACCAGGTTAAAGTCCAACAGGTTTATTTGTAGCAAACACCACTAGCTTTCAGAACTAGCTGTTTCTTTGTCAGGTGGTGGGACACATTACACAGTTGAGAGATGGGGAAGTCTGGGCAGTGAAGGTCTCAGATTTCCTCTTGAGGCCTGAAGGAGGAAATCTGCTGTACCAAGAAGCCCATTAATAAATCTCAAACTTTCCAGTGGCACGATGGCACAGTGGTTAGCACTGTTGCCCCACAGCGCCATGGACACAGGTTCAATTGCCGGCTTGTGTCACTGTCTGTGCATTGTCCCCATGTTCTCCCCGTGTCTGCATGCGTTTCCACTAGGCGCTACAGTTTCCTCCCACAGTCCGAAAGACATGCTTGTTAGGTGAATTGGCTATGCTAAATTCTCCCTCAATGGACCCGAACGGGCACTGGAGTGTGGCAGCTAGGGGGTTTTCACAATAACTTCATTGCAGCATTAATGTAAGCCTACTTGAGACTCTAATAAATAAACTTTAAATTAACTCTTCTGAAAATACTTCCAGCAGGTTTCTGACATTGTGCATGACCCGGAGATAGAAATCACTGCGGGGTCTTAATTACATAATAGAACAGCGATATGTTAATGAGACCCATATTTGCTGGTGATGAACAACTCCAGCCAGCGTTTCTCAAAATCTAGGAGCTAAAATTCTTTCTGCCCAACAACCATATAGCAAGAACGTAGCAGTAAGTACACTATCCCTACACTAACCTGCCCCTTTTCCACTGGGGGATTGGGGGAGTGCACAGCAGGGGGTAAGAATCTGGAATTTTGCTACATTTTCCTTGCTAGCCAATGGATATGGGTACTCTTAAGATGATCGTCTCTTCATTTCCAACAAACTTAACTCTAATACTGTATGAAACTTCCAAAGTAGACAAGCCACAATGTTGTAATGAACCAACTCTGATTTATTGCTAAATAGCACTGTTTCCCCATCAATGTCCATATTTTATTCTGTGATTACTTAAAAGCTTTACATAAAAAGCTGGGCGGGAAAATGTAATGATGCACTTTCACACACTTCATCAATAAACACAAAAGATATTTATTTATAAAAATTGTACAGCAGTCTCGTGGCTATAGCCAATTCCCCGCAGTCTCTTTGCCCAGGACTCTCTCTCACCGTGGATTGATTTCACACTCTGGGTCCCAATCAGTTATGTAAGCTTTGCTTTCCTTAAAGTGACAATCACTACATCCCTCCCCCTTTAAGTCCTTTAGACAATCTTCAAAACTATTTCACTCAGGAGTAATTTTTTATGTACATTATTTAAACAATCATAAATTGAGTCTTTGAGAAGGTTTTCTGTAAAATGGTATGATTACATTGTCCAAGATGCTTCCTCAGGATTACAATGTTAACAGGAACTGCAATAATGGGTACTTCTTGTGGTCAAGGGGTTCATCATTATTTGCTTCCCTGAAAACATCATAGAATCCCTACAGTGCAGAAGAAGGTATTTGGCCTATCAAACATGCATCAACGAGAATCCCATCCAAGCCCTTTCCCCTTAACCCCTCTATTTACCCTTCCATTCCCTCAAACACTAATTTAGCATGACCAATCAACTTAGCTTGCACCTCTTTGGACTGTGGAAGGAAACCGGAGCACCCGGAGGAAGCCCGTGCTGACATGAGGAGAATGTGCAAACTCTACACAAGGCCAGAATTGAACTGGATCCCTGGCACTGTGAGGTAGAAGTGCTAACCACTCTAGCTTGCTCCTGTCCTAACAGTTATGCCAATAACAGGTTGAATAGGTACTTCAGTGCTTATAGGTTCGAAAACATTTCTTGATGGCAACATTGGCTACTCTCTCCCTACTGCTCAAGTAATCCATATGTTTATGAACAATTTAATATGAAAGGGGTTCACTTTGAGAGACAATCATCCCATGGTTCCAGCTTAATCTACTACTGAAATTTCTCATGTATATGGCTTCATTTACTATCAATGTCTGGGCTATGTGTGATGTGAATCATGGTCTGCTTGCTGACTTCTACCCTCTACACAAGGCTCATTCTCATTCTGAGGCATTGGAGGGGAGGTATTTTTCAGAATTATAGCTCCTGACAAGTATCACAATAGTGCAGAGAATCATAAGTAGGCCACAAAGTGGGCTTCATGCTGGTCATCAAATCCATTCTGAACCTTCCAGGTGGTGCCACCTCCCAATTCCTGGCCAAAGCAAACAATAAATATTCAAATCGCCTCCTTTGTATCTCATTAATGGGCGATCGTGCTGCTCAATGGTCTCCTGAGATGCTCCTGCCCCTCCAGCCAGAAGTCACATCATCGGGACTTAGTACAGGTCCTGAAGCGCGGAGACTTGGCTGATGGAGCACCAAAAGGGAGGAAGGAGGACATTGGCTCACCATGATGGGAGTGTTCGCGATGTCTGAGGGTTCAAGCACCAGGGAGTGGCTGCTAGATGACGGTAGGGGAGACAGTTGTCAAGTGAGGTGGGAATTCTGGAATGGCCTTGGTTTATTGGGAGAGGGAGAAGGGGCTGTACATCAGCCAGGCATGAATGGAAAGCTCACTTGTTCCTTGTGTGGCCACACTGTAGTTTGGATTGTGATAATGTCCAATGAGGAATCACCCAACCCAAAGGGAATGGGCAGGTCTGAGGGAGCAACAGCAATGTACATGACCTGTCAGCTCACTCTTGGAGAAAGCAGCTTCTGCAAGCTGCGATGGCCAGCTGTGATGGAGAGGATCCATCAGTCTTCAAACACAATGTGACTCAGGGGTAAGGGAGGATCTGAGAGCACCAGGGTGTTTGATGATGCTGAAAATCTCTCTCTATCTACCTCTCCCTCCCGTTCTCCATATTCCCCATAGAGAAAAGATGAACCTTGTCTTGTACACATGCCAAGCAAGCCCTCATGGTCCTATCTGCTGCCCAGGCAGATTGGCACTGGTGACAAGACCAGTGCCATTCCATACCTGATCCAGCACCATGGTTACCAGACCCTGAGTATCAGGGGTCCGCCGCAGAATCTCGGGTACCAACAGGCAGTGGATGGGGATATGAAGGCAGCCCTTCTCTAAGCCACAGCTAAATAGGAAGCACTAGTCTTTTACCAGCATATCAAACAAGGTGAGCCACAGAAGAAAAGGTGGCACAGTGGCTAGCAGTACTGCCTCACAGCACCAGGGTCCCAGGTTCAATTCCAGCCCCAGGTCACTGGCTGTATGGAGTTTACACGTTCTCTCCATGTCTGTGTGGGTTTCCTTCCACAGTTCAAAGATGTGCTGGGTCAGCTGATTGTTCATGCTAAATTGACCATAGTGTCAGAGGGATTAGAATGGTAAATGCGTAAGGCCACAGGAATAGGGCCTGAGTGAAATTATGATCAATATAGCCTCAATGGGCCAAATGGCCTCCTTCTGTGCTGTTGGGATTCTAAGATTGTGCCTTCATAGGGAGGCAGTGCAGCATCTGTGCTTGGTTTGGCTCATCAGGCACCTAAAGGAAGATGTGTTTATAGTAATGATGAAGTTGCTTTTTTATGTTTGTTGCTGAAAAGTTTTATTCAGGAGGGCTCAAGAATCCAATTGCTAAGCTGCTCCTGCATAAAATAATCTTCATATTGAACAAGAGCTGCCAAAAAAGCTTACCAAGAAGCCAGTAAATGACGGAAAATATAAATCTGGGACTGATTTTTTTTATAATTCATTTGTGGGACATGGAATCGCTGGTTGGCCAGCATTTATTGCCCATCTCTGGTTGCCTTGGAAGCAATTGAGAGTCAACCACATCGCTGTGGCTCTGAAATTGTATGTAGACCAGATCAGATAAGGATGGTTATTAGTGAACCAGATGGGCTTTTCCAACAATCGGCAATGTTTTCATGGTCATCACTAGATTCTTAATTCCAGATTTTTATTTTATTTGAATTCAAATTCCCACCATCTACAGTGGTAGGAATTGTACCCAGGTCCCCAGAATATCAGCTGAGTTTCTGGATTAATAAGCTAACGATAATTCCACTGGACAATCTCCTCCCCAGTATTGCTACAGTTCTCAGTCCTTCCAGAAATAAATTCAAATATGTGATTTTAACAACTCCAGCACAATTCCCGTCTCTCAGCCAGTGTCTAAATATAACACATGATCGGGTGTTACAGCAACAACTCTGCAGACACTGGTGAACTGGCTCAAGGACAATTAGTTACACAGATAGAGGAGGTCTGTAGCTTGAGTAGAGGGAGGGGGAAAACGAAAGAGGGAAGAGTGAGTGAGAGACCAATATTGAAATCGAGGAATTAAGCTACATTTAGTTTCTTTAAGTTACTTATTTTCTCACTCCACATATCAGTAATTAAAAAATAAACATGCAGAATGATAAATTGTACGTGACTCATGTCGCAGCAGCAGACCCAGTCAAATATGGAAAACTTAAATTAATTTTACTCCTTTTTTTAAATTAAAAAATAGCCTAACTTAATTGCAAAGCCCGATTCCATGTCCTTTCACCTCTGTCGTGGAGATTTCAAATTAAAAATCAAAATATGTCAAGAGCAAATGCAATCACGTTCTCCAGCAGACATTTCCACAGTCTCCAGCATGTGTTGGAGCTTGCACTCATGCAGGGTTTGCTAATTATTCTGCTACATTAATTCTGCAACGCAAGTTGTTGCCTCCGTGGCTGGATTGACTGGCACCACAGGAGCAATGTCACTGCAATTTGTAAAACACAAATGTGAGGATCTCCATCCTGACCTTGAACAGGATCGATGACATTATCTTATAAAAAGCATTGCACTAACAGATAGCAATTTGTCTGATTTTGTTTTTTCCCCCGCCTCCACCCACTTCCTAAAATTCGAAACCAAGGTAACTGCTTGAGGCAACTGTGAAGATGTATAGATTTGAGATTTTGTGTTTACAATCAATGATTGCAGGGCAAATGTATGCAAGTTACCGATCCCTGCTGAAGCCAGCAAACTAACACTGTTTAAAATTCATTTATTAAGTAGGCTTACATCAACATCGCAATGAAGTTGCTGTCAAAATTCCCCAGTGCACACTCCGGTGTCTGTTTGGGTGCACTGAGGGAGAATTTAGCCTGGCCAATGTAAACAACCAGCACTTCTTTGGAGTGTGGGAGAAAACTGGAGTACCTGGAGGAAACCCACGCAGGGCGGCATGGTGGCATAGTGGTTAGCACTGCTGCCTCACTGCGCCAGGGATCTGGGTTTCTTTCAGATGCTCCGGTTTTGTCCCACACTCCAAAGATGTGCAGGTTAGGTTGATTGTCCATGCTGTATTGGCCCTTACTGTCAGGGAGATTTAGAGAGTAAATATGTGAGATTACGGGGATGAGACCTGGGTGGAATTGTTGTCGGTGCAGGCTCAATGGGCCAAATGGCTCCTTCTGCACTGTGCATTTTATCTATGATGCTATTACTGGAAACTTACAAAGCATTTTTCCCATTATTAAGAGAGCTGGCTCGTCACTGTTCCCGCCTCGACTCCACATGAAATCCAGCCAAGGGACAAGATTTTCACAAGTTCCACAAATGATGTTTTGGGCCCCATAATGTAATCACTAGTAAAAACAATGAAACTGCATGCACCAAATTATGAATCTTCCAATATATTTAAAGCCACAGGCATCCAATGATTTTCTGCAGAACAGGGGAAAATTGGGGTCTGAAGTAGCAGATCTATTTGAATAGGGTGCTCCCACATTTATTTTGCAGATGGTCCTTTAACGTTTTCCAACGTCTTGCGGCCAGTAAACTGTGGATTAGTGATAATAATGAGCAAAAAAGTCCACTCACGTCCAATGCAAGCATTCAACATTATTATTATTATTATTATTATTTGTCACTGCTGGAGATTGGTATGCTCCTGGATGGGGGTAGGAGGGTAGGGCTGGCCTATGAATGCTTGTGAGAGCTGTGATCTGGCCATGGGGAGGCTGGAGGGGCAGCACTGTGACGATTGAGCTAGCCAGCAAACCAGCAGCTGACGGTATAGGGCCAGTGCGCATGTGCAGAGTTCCAGAACTATCGGAGTCTGACATGAATAGGCCCCACCTCCCGAGCTTTTAATGATATTCCCAATTGTGATCTCTGCATTGCACAGAGTGCGGGAGATTCGAGTGTGAACTCGCACTGAAAAAGCAATCGTGATTTACACCGGCTTTCCCACAAATTCATCACTTAGATTTTTTTTTGGGAGAATCATTCCCAATGTTTCCTCTTATTGGAAATTCTAGGACTAGAGCTCACTGTTTAAAAGTAGAAATCACTAATTTAAAACACAGATGAGGAGAATTGTTTTCTCTGAGGGTCATGAGTCTTTGGAACTCTCTTCCCCAAAAGATGGTGGAAGCAGAGTTTCTAGGTAGAATTTACCCAAAATTGCACTGAGTGCTGGAGTAGGCGAGAAGAGCTGTATGAAACTCACTGATTTTACAGGATCATGTCCTTTGATTATCCTTAAGGCAGAGCTTGATAGATTATTGGCAAGCAAGAGGGTGAAAGGGATTGAATTTTCAGTCAGATCAACCATGATCTTATTGAATGCAGAACAACTTGAGGAGCTGATTGGCCTTTTCCTGCTCCAAATTTATATGTTGGAATAAAATGATGCACAGAGAGAGTATGTTTCATTGCTGCAAACATTAATATAGCTAAATTTCATCATCATTATTGGCGCATACTGCCTTTGCATTCACACTGCATCAACACATAAATTCATTTGCTTACATAAGAACAATGGATAGACTTCAATAATAATTCATTTGTTGCAAGCTGCTTTGGAACACTCTGGGGAAATGAAAGACACCGCACAATGCGGTAAATGTACTTGTAGTTGACAGGTTATGAGAAATAGTGGGAAAGGTTTTCCCAGCTAAGGGGAGGTAGGTCAATGTGCAAGTAGGGAGTTAAGTATATTGAGTATTCCATATAGATTGGTGGATTGGCCACGCTATGTTGTCCCTTATTGTCCAAAGATGTGTAGGTTAGAGGGATTAGTGGGGCAAATATGTTGGGTTATGGGGATAGGGACTGAGTGGGATGCTCTGTCAGAGAATCAGTGTCGAATTAATAGGCCGAATATCCTCCTTCTGCACTGTAGGGATTCTGTGATCCTGTGGTATAATTAATCAGGTTCCTGAGCTGCAAATGGTCCTGCCATTCGTTAAGGACTAAGTGCAGAAATAAGAGCGGCAAATTCCACCCACTATCATATTGACTTGGGTTTGATTATGTTCCAGTGAACCCATGACTCCAGAATGACCAAACAGGGTCTGCACCATCAGTCATCGGCAAAGTTGATACTTTTCACACCGCCAGTATAATACAAGGATTGTACCTTTGCTGGAATTCACATACCAACAGAAGAACTTCCAAAGTGTGAATAAACAAAAGGAAGAATATTTGCTGCGGTTGCTATGTGAAGTGATGACACACGCGCCTTAGTGAGAATACCTCCGATCTGTATCTGTAACAATTTTATAAACAGATTCCTCAATACAAAATGTGTCACATTCACAGGTTAAGTTGCTGAAAGAATGTTTTTCTACCCGACATTGCCCTTTCATAGAGCTATACATCAGTGCAAACAATGATCATTCATCAGGTCATTGGCACAGTTGTTAACATTGCTGCTTCAGTGCCAGGGACCTAGGGTCAATCCTGGCCTTGAGTAACTGTGTGGAGTTTGCATGTTCTCTCCGTGTTTGCATCGGTTTGCACCGGGTGCTCTGGTTTCCTCCACAGTCCAAAGATACGCAGGTCAAATGGACTGTAAATGTTGAATTGACCCTTGGCGTCCACAGATGTGTAGGTTAGGGGGATTAGTAGGGCAAATACATGGGGTTGTGGTGTTATAGTGGGAGAAGGGACCTGGGTAAGATGCTCTGTCAGAGAGTCAAGCAGGCCCAATAGGCTGAATGGCCTCCTTCTACACTGTAGGGATGCTATGATTCTATCCTATGATCAGGAAGGTATCATTTGATTTCTTCAGCAATTGTGAAAAGAATTTGCAAGATGGTGAAAAAATATGTTTATTTTCTCACAAACACATTCCCTCAATACCATAAATATTGTCTGAAAAGTGTGCATACCTTTATTCCAAAAAGATTTCATTTTCTGATGGACAATAATCTGAATCAATGGAGTATAAATATTAGCTGTCTTGAAAAAAGACAAAATTTCATTACATTTAATTCAGCAAAACCTTTCTTTCCACAACTCAATCTATTTAAATTTGATCTCATTTTTTTTGGGTGACCACAATACGATAGCAAGATTCTACACTGATGAATTCACTGAGAGAACATTTTGCAATCAAAATCTGCTATAGATGTGTGGTACTAACATCCTTTCCATAAAGTTCAAAGGAAGTAGCTGAATTTACATATTAACATATATCTCCAAGGATTCCCAAAGCGCCTTCTAAAAGAAAGGAATGCATTCTAAAAGTCAGCAGCCCATAGCACACAACTATGCTTCAAAAATAGAAGATAAACAAATGATTTGATAGTCTGTTTTAGGTGGCGTTGGTTAATGGAGAAATATGAGTTTATATTCCAGCAGAACTCCTCACTCCTCTTTGATTCAGGTTCACTGAATCTTTTAAACCCAACTCCACTAACAAAGAAACACCAGCCTTATCCACAATGATATGAGGCACGCTCTTGGCAATGCACTAGATGGCACAGTGGTTAGCACTGTTGCCTCACAGTGCCAGGGATCCAAGTTTGATTCCTGGCTTGGATCACTTTCTGTGCAGGGTTTGCAAGTTCTCCCTCACACTTGAATCATAGAAACTACAGTGCAGAAGGAGGCCTCTTGGAGTCTCTGCTGGGTGCAGTGTCATCAGCAGCCATCACTTCCCCTGGCACTGACGGCGACAAGCAGCTGGCAGCCTCTGATTGGGTATCAGCTCTCAGCAGGTAGGACTAGCTCTGCTGAGGACCCAGGGGAAGCCTGGGACTAGCTGCTGATGTGCCTGAAAAATATTGGATTCCCATGGAACAGGATGAGGGCTTCCCATTGAATCTTTGACCAGTGTGCAGCAGCCCCCAGAATTTTATGTTTAATTAGACTGATTAACTTGTGTACTCCTCTTTCCAAGGTCTGAGAATGGCTTAAACATGGCTATACCAAGAAAGTGCTCATGAACAGGGATGTGTGTGAATATGTTGTAATGGTATTTTCAACACGTATCTTTTAAAATATGCAAGAGTGAGCAGGAGAAAAAACATTTTGTTGAAATGAGCTGATGAAGGATGGAAGCTGCTCCCTATTTAGAGAATGATGCTCAGGAACATTCGACAGACAAACATAACTTTATTGTGGTGTGTCCCGCCTCATGCCTGCTATTTCTCTGTTTCCTGCTCCATATCACGTTGCATCACCTCCTTGCATACATGATTGCAGCAGGGCTCTATGAAAAGCCAAAGGGACAAAACAGGGCCTCGCCCACCATCCCCCCATCCCCAAAGTGGCTTTGAAAGCACCCAATAATATGAGCTGAGATGGAGACTATAAGACCACAAGACATTGGAGCAGAATTAGGCCATTCGGCTCATTGAGTCTGCTCCTCATTCAATCGTGGCTGATTTTTTTCTCATCCCCATTCTCCTGCCTTTTCCCCATATGCCCTGATCCCCTTATCAATCAAGAACCCATCTACCTGTGTCTTAAAGACATTCAATGACCTGGTCTCTGCAGCCTTCTGTGGCAAAGAGTTCCACAGATTCACCACACTCTGGGTGAAGAAATTCCTCCTCATCTCTGTTTTAAAGGATTATCCCTTTAGCCTGAGGTTGTGCCCTCCAGTTCTAGTTTTTCCTATTAGTGGAAACATTCTCTCCACTTCCACTCTATCCAGGCCTCATAGTATCCTTTAAGTTTCAATAAGATTCCCTCTCATCCTTCTAAACCCCAACGAATACAGACCCAGAGTCCTCAACCATTTCTTATACAACCAGCTCTTCATTCCAGGGATCATTCTTGTGAACCTCCTCAGGACTTTTTCCAAGCTAGCACATCCTTCCTTAGAAAAGGGGTCCAAAACTGCTCACAATACTCCAAATGGGGTTTGACCAGAGCCTTATACTGCATCACAAGTAGAGAATGTGGTTGTACGAACTTTGCAAAGTGCAGAGAACAACAACTTGCAGAACAGAAACAGCCAAAAAATAGGTTTGCATGAGATGTTATTAAAGTTTATTTGTTATTGTTACAAGTAGGCTAATGTTAACATTGTGATGAAGTTACTGTGAAAATCCCCTAGATGCCACATTCCAGCACCTATTTGGGTACACTGAGGGAGAATTAGCATGGCCAACGCATCTAACCAGCAGGCCTTTTGGACTGGAGGAAGAAACCAGAACAGCCAGAGGAAACCCATGCAGACAAGGGCAGAACATGCAGACTCCACAGAGACAATGATCCAAGCCAGGAATCGAACTCAGGTCCCTGGCACTGTGAGGTAGCAGTGCTAACCACTATGCCATAGTGCCACCCAATGACAAGCAGCGGAAATGTGGGTTGAAGTACCCTACCATAACTCACCTCAGGTTACAGTGTGAGCCGGGTCTAGCTGTCACTTTATCATGCTATGGGTAAAGTGCACGTACTTCAGAACTAAGGATAAAAAGGGGTCAACTAAGTCCTCTTTCTAAAATGCGTAGAAGTACTGAGTAATGTCTCACTTTATTAACTATAGGGATAATGGATATATCCCAAAAGTAAACTTGCTCTACTGCACCGCGAAATAGATTAGATCGAGTGACGTACATCAAGGTAACCCTGACCTGCTTGTAGATTGTCTGTTAATAAAATGTTGGCAGTGCATGAATCTTGACCAGTAGGTATTTAAGAATATTAATAACCGCAGTGCCCACAAGGTTATACAGTTTGCATAAGGCTGTCAAAGTATCACCCCATGCCACAAGCAGTTACTAATCCTCTTCATCCACAGTGAGAACACAAAGCTACTCTCCATGCATTTCAAGGTCGCTGCCCTTTTTGATTGACAGATTGCAGAGTTGGCCCAAAATGACTGGCAGGGGCATGCTGCAGGGCACCTGCAGGGCACTCAAAACCTGAAAGCACTATTTTAAGATCACAAAGATTGTGTTCATATCTGCAGGCTTCATTTTCTTACCTGTGCTATCTGTATCTATAATATATGCCCAGAGAACAGCTATGGCTGGTGTTATTGTTTAGGTTTACAAAGCCAAGATGAACCTATAGAACCATAGATTGAAACAGGTTTAACACAGCAACTGGACTCCCTGAGGAATCAGTCACTGAATCCGTGACAAAACTACGGAAATTGGCATAACACTGTGCGTACTGATCAGCACTTCTGGACTTTAGGGGTGGCACAGTGGTTAGCATTGCTGCCTCACAGCACCAGGAACCTAGATTTGATTCTCGACTTGGGTCACTGTCTGTGCAGAGTCTGTATGTTCTCCCCATGTTTGCATGAGTTTCTTCCAGGTGCTCCAGCTTCCTCCAATAGTCCAAAGATGTGCAGGTTAGGTGGATTGGCCATGCTAAATTGCCCCTTAGTGTCAGAGGGGCTGGCTAGGGTAAATGATTGGGGCTATGGGGTTAGGGACTGGATGGGATTGTGGTCAGTACAGACTTGATGGGCTGAATGGCTTCCTTCTGTACTGTAAGGATTTAATGATTCTATGTGCTTGCTCGTCACTGTACAGTGAAGAACAAGCACATCTGTGTTGCACTTATAGTCGTAGGGTTACCTCAGACAAGGTTACTGAAACAGCAAAACACGCACCACCCAGGCCGAAGGGCAAAGCCACTTCAAGGCAGGAATTGATAAATAAACCAGCCCAAAGATGAGGAATTGATGCAGATTAATAGCATTGCTGTGTCCAAAGTGGCTCCAATCAAGATTAAACTCCAGGCAAGTGATCACCCAGACATGGAGGTCAACAACAAGAGCCGCTGTATCCATTATTGGGAAGCAAAAATTTAGAGCAACTCTGATTAAACATCTGGCCTTTAAGTTTGTGGAACACCAAGGCTACATTGGCCACATACACTGGGGAGCCCTCACATATTATTGGAACCACTGTAATCTTGGTTACACAGAGGCAACTGACAGTCCAACTCCCCTAATTGTGCTGCAAGGACCAGAATCCAGCCTTTTGGGAAGGAAATGGCTACAGACAATCTGCTTGGATTAGCAACAAATCTTTAAAATGGACATTGGCAAGTTATTGGGAAGTATCCCAAAATGTTCCAAGGCGGCCTCAGGAAGATTAGAGGTACTAGGACCAAGAATCCAGAAGCCCAAACTAAATACTTTAAGGCGCAACTGATCTCCAATGCCCGACGTGCCAAAATAGAGACCAAATTGGAACTTCTTGAGGAACTTGGCCTGGTACGCACAGTAGAATCTGTTGAATGAGTCGCGTCAGTACTGCCAGTTTTAAAACCTGACAATTCGGTCTGTCTCCTTGGGAATTATAGGTCGACGGCCAACAGAGCCTCCTGCTTAAACAGATACCCAATGCCATGCATCAAAACTTGTATGAAAAGACGTCTGAGTGAGGGGGGTGGGGGGAATCACATATTTTCCAAATTAGACATCAGCTATGTCTACTTCTAACTGCAGCTTGAGGTGTCATCCAGGAAGTGTGGCTATAAATACTCACAAAGAACTGCATGAGTATACTTGTTTGCCCTTTGAGATGTCTTGGGCTTGTGCCATTTTTCAAAGGGTGATGCAGAATGTCCTTCAAGATTGACAGTCTATCTGAATGGGTTTGAATTAAGGAGCTAATGGAAAGGAAAGAGGAGATCTCGTGGCTTTTTTTTGATGAAAATTTCCAATTAGAAAGGGAAAAATCTATGGTCCAGGGGAACAAAATAACATACGTCAGGTCCAGAGCTGATATAGGTGGATTGCACTCTGTCAAATGGAAGGTGAATGCCATAAAAAAGACACTGGATGGGATTTTACAGCCTCGCTCAGGTGAGACTGGAAATCCCGCCTGAGGTCCACAGGGATTTCACTTGTTAGATACTCACCTGCTCTGATTCTGTAGCAGGCCAGGTGATAGAGTTCTGGCCTCTGACTCTAAGGAGCATGATGGAGTTGAAGTTTCATAAATAACTGTAGAAACTTCATATTGAACTTGTTGACCCTGCTAACACCCCTCCACGTATTATTAAAAAATAAACCACCCTCCCCTGTGGGACAGGGGCAGTATTATCGCACCATGTAGATGATGGGATAAAACATCCAATGGCGTATGCATTACAAACCCTGAAGAATTCGGAGAAGAAGAATGCCCAGATTGAAAAAGTAGGTTTGGCCATGGTGTTCACGGTGAAAAAGTTTCATCAGAACTTCTACAGTCAGCATTTCATCACAGTAACCAATCACAAATCCCTATTGGGCCTCTTCAAGGAAGGCAAGGTGCTGCCTCCCATTGCATCAGCCCAGATCCAACATTGGGTACAGCAACTGGGTGGCTATAAATATACCTTAGAACATTGTCCATGGAGATTTATAGCCAACACGAATGCCTTGAGCCACCTGCATTGACAACTCACTTCAGTGCTTTGGGAGATCTACATTCACATCAAAGCCTTGCTTAGTTGTAGCCATTTCTGTGCAATGCTTTAGAAATGAATGGACCTGCCACCCTCATCGAAGGGTACATCACTCACCTCTTAAGTACAGGTAGGCACAATTGCAGTGGCATTATAGTTTCCTAAAGGTGCTTGAAAAAAAGCTTTGGCATAAATATTTACAGTTCACGTCATCATTTGAATAGTCACAGGCAAAACAGTTGACATGACTAAAGGTTGGGGTCAACATTGCACAGATTATTAGTCAGTGCTGTCCCGGTAAATCTGAACTTCTGTGAATACCACTCCTCTGACAAGCCCAAGCAATTCATCAACTGGTGAAATATGTAGCTTGAGTGAAGCATTCCTACATCATTCGAGTCTACAGCAAGACAACCATTAATCATCCATAAATCATATTGAAATGGCTGCTGAGAATGCAGCAAGTGCTAGGATAACATTAGCAAAGCCTGGCTCTGATTAGGCCTGTGACAGACGTGAAGTGCAAATTCCAAAATATGAATGTGAGGGCCTGACTTGAAAATAGTGTGGAGAATATGGTAAAGACACTCACGCAATAAACTGGTGGCTATGAATATATTATAATTGGAGAAATAGTCTGATTCATGAAAGTATTGAAAATAGAAGCAGGAGGTGGCTATTGCGCTGAGTGCTAAGCTCAGGTGATTAGAGCCATTGCTTCATCTAGAAGTAATGGAGAACTGCATCAGGAAAAAGGTTAAAACAGATTCAGAATAAAGGGTGCATTTACTAGATAAAGTCTCCATAATCCCAGGCAACCACAGGCTGTGACTGCTGACAATTTAACTTGAGCACCTCCACATCTCAGGCGAGAGGCAAAGTTGAAAAAGTGGCCCTTCATGAATAACCTCAGCCAGTATGGGAGTTAAACCTGTACAGATGGCGTCACTCTGCATCACCAACCAACTGTCCAACCAACTGTGTTAAACTGACTCCTAACAACTACATTTATCGCAATGGACTTTTTTTCCCTATGAAGAAGTGGGAGGATTCCCGAAATAGAGTATTATCGAGCAAATGTGAGCAATTGGAAAGCTCTGTATAAATCAGGTGGGTCTGGATGCAAAATAAAATTGAGGGAAGGTGAGAGAACAACCAATCAATAACTAGAGCAGATTGGCTTGGCAAAATATGCAAGATTTTTTTTAAAAAACTCTTTGTGCTGCAACTAAGTATTCTCAGTCTGGAAAAGCCAGGGCAGAAATGATAATTACAAGGGGGTACAAGTTCAAGATAAGGGAAGGAAGATTCAGTGGAGGTGTATGGGAGAAGTTTTTTTTTTACACAGAAGAGGGCCTGGAACGCACTGCCAAGAGAAGTGGGTGAGATGGTTATGTCAACCACATTTAAGACTTATCTTGATAGCCACGTGAATAAATGGGGAATAGAGAAATATAAGCAGTTGGCCTCGATAGATAAGAATAATTGGTGCAGGCTTGGTGGACCAAAGGGCTTGTTCCTGTGCTGTACTGCTCTTTTGTTCTTTATAAGCTCTTGATTCAAATAAGAGGTTTTCCCTTAAATGAATACTATGGGTGGAGTCTTGTCGTGGTTTTTAGCCTACAAGATGGAGAACTGACAAAAGACCCCTGATGCCTCAGTGATGAGGCCTCCCCCTGGATTCAAGATCCTGGGGACCCTCAGTCTCGCGGACTGGGATCTGCCAGCCAGACTCCAGCAGCTATTGTGCTCAGTGGTGAGGAGGCTATGGTTACGGCACTGCAGTCACAGGATTTCTCCAATAGCCCAGGTAAGTACTGTGGGTGGAGGGTGTGGAGGGCGGGGGTTCACAAGGTGGGGAGAGCGGAGAAAGTGCTGTTGGGCAGCAAAAACAACAGAATGGCTGCCAGTGCCGCCCACTTCCCAATGTCTAATCCTTTAACTGAGAGGACCCCCCTCCCTACCATTATTTCCACCACACCCCCTGTACCCTCCCACCACCTCTCTCCAACTGCCTGGAGACAGCAGACTGGCTGTACAGTTGTGTACCTGTCATGCATGCACATTGCGAGAGGTCTGGCCGCAGCTGGATTGACACCTGTGGCAGCAGCAGGAGGCCTTTACATGGTCATTAATTGAGAGTCTCGATTGATGGCAGGTCAAGAAGGTCAATCCATGGGTTTTCCAACCCAGATCTTAATTCTGCTTTAAGTGGGGAATGTGGCGGGCCCTTGATATGATACCATCCTGTCCATTCCACCTCCAGGCACATCAACAGCAGAGTGACAAGATCCTGTGTTGTATCTGGAATTCAGTCCATCAATAAACGAGAAGATCATGTTCCAATAAAAACTTATTAATTTTAGCTCTGCAAACAGTCCCAAATTTAAATACTCTTCATCTACATTCCTGTTAACCCTACATGGAGTTAAATGTATTAATTTTTTTCAACTTTGTTCTCATGCGTTTTCAAACTATATTTTATTAATTTTCAAAATTGTTCCACATTTGCATTAATAAAAAGAAACTTTGCCACAGTTTCGAGCTGAGCAGCAGGAGTAGCTGCATGGGGCCCTTATGTATTTTTTTAAAAAAACTAATTAATATTGAATCGAAACAGAAGAAGGTGAGAAATTCCCTCTGTACCAGAGAAAAACCTTTCCTCTTTGTAAAGTACATTTTTGATTACTTCTGGGAGTGAAATTGTCTTTGTTGTAGTCTCATCAAAAACAAGGTGTTGGAGATGTCATGTAATTTGAAAGAAGCCACTGCAAATATTGTTTCATGAGAGCGACTGCAAGAACAATAACAAGCTGAAGTTTCTATTTAATCATAGATCTCATTAATTTTTAATGGCAACAGTTGTGAAAGTCAGCGGCACATTTCAAAATAATTTCTCTCAAGATCAAATCATCAGTAGGAAGCGTCTAATAAATGAAAACGAGTGCCTCCAGAGAAATTGGAAAGGAATACAGGGATTTTCATGTACTGTCAATGTGTCAGACAATGGCAGCTGCGCTTCTATGGAGACAAAACCCCTATGCTCCTTCTGAGTTTGCGTTAATCCCCAGCTTTGTCATAAAACATTGCTTTTAACCTTGACTGCTATGCATAGTTCCACCATTACATGCTGCTTCATTGTTTCATCATATTTGTTTCTTAAACAAAGCTAAACAATCATAGAATGCAATGGAGAATCTAACAATGACTTTAAGCTACCATTACAAGCGGTCAGGGCTTCAGATGTAATTTGCAGTGAACAAAATGTCAGGCAGAAAGAATGCATCCTTTGAACTACCATTACCCCGATCAAAATTGATAAATTCCAATTTCACCTTTCGAATAGAAGCTGCCGTGGGGCAGGAAGGAGTCTCTCTCTCTCTCTCTCACACACACACACACAAAGGGGAAATACAACGGAACTCAGTTATCTTCATATCATGCACACACATACATATAGAAGATCTTGGTTCAAAGGCTCAGAGAATTGGTTGATCGGAGTTCCCTTGGAGGGTTTGTGATGAGGAACTTGAAGTGACAGGGTTTCACACAAGTCGCTTTTTGAGTCACAGCTTATGGTAGACTAGCCACCAGAGTGTGAGAGACAGATGACAGGGCTTTAAGCCAGGGAGGCGAACTGGGTTTGGTGATTTCTTTTCTCTTTAATTCGTATTTTAATTGCACAGATGATGTTTCACACTGTGATAAAATACAAAGATAAATCTAACTGTCGAATCGAATAGGTGAAATCAGAATCTGGGGAATATGTGTTGAAAAACCGAATAGTGTCAACTACAAAAATAATCATTGTTCAACTTGCATCATATTAAACTTCAATGGATCGGTGATGGGACTAAATAAATATAAAGCAAATCTACAAATCATATTTTTGAATATGTATAAAATTTTTGTTCTCGTTTAGAGGAATCAAATCAGGGGATTTAATGAGTAGAACTCCTTACTATTTTTCATTACAAAGCTTGCTTTCTTTCCAGAAAAGTAAAGTAATCCTATTTTACACCAAGGAAATCAATACTCAAGAAACTAAAGTGTTTCCAGAAATTAACATAATGTTAAGCTTCAATTAATCGTCTTCAGATTTGTCAGGGATTTCAGTTGTATGTCACTGTAATTTTGTACGTTTTATAAAAACAGTTAACCACAAACTAGTTTCTTTACCTAGCATCATTCCAAATTGCCTCTTTTATTTTGCATGCAATTTAACATACATTGTACATCCAACAATTCATCAAGCCAGGAACTCCTGCTGCTAGTTCTTCAAACATTTCCCCCTCCTGGGATTCCTTCAAATCAATAACTTCTTATAATTCTGGATGTGTCCAGCTCAACGGTCCCTGTCACTCCGGCATCCCTCTGTAGGCGAAGTTTGACTGGGGTTTGCCTTCTGTTATTGATATCTACTGAAGTTTGACCTTATCCAGTACTGGATAAACAAACCTCAAGTCAGGACAACTGTACAAGAAACAGAGGAACTTTTGGGATTAGTGTTCTATATATAGGGCTGAGATCTGCTTTACTCACTTCCAGCAATAGAATGGCTTAATTATAAAACCAAGTGAAGGTTTTCTTTTTTAAAAAAAGCAGCTTAACAGTGAGAATTGTTAGGGCAGCATGATGACAAAGTGGTTAGCACTGCTGACTCACAGCACCAGAGTCTCGGGTTCAAATCCCGGCTTGGGTCACTGTCTATGTGGAGTTTGCACATTCTCCCCGTGTCTGTGTGGGTTTCCTCTGTGCTCCAGCTTCCTCCCACACACCAAAAGATGTGCGGGTTAGGTGGATTGGCCTTGCGAAATTGCCCTTTGATGTTAGGGGGGGCTAGCTAGAGTAAGTGCATGGGGTTATGAGGATAGGGCCTCGGTAGGATTGTGCTCAATGGGATGAATGGCACTGTAAGATTCTAATGCAGTTTCCTTTGGCACTATTCACTTTCATTTTGCCAAATCTGTAATCAGTTGGGAAAACAGTTATTCGAGAAAAGACACCTCCAAACAAAATACAATTACGAAGTGTGTGCTTTTGTGAAAATAATAAATACCATGAATTTTAAATAATGCAGCAGTGTCATCATTTTTGCTGAGACAGAGATGTTGCTTGTTTTTTTACAAACCTTTGTTATTTTCTGGAATTTTCTAAGTGAGACAAAACCGAGAATTAAAACAAAAACAGAAAATACTGGAAAATCTCAGCAAGTCCAACAGCATCATGGAGAGAGAATTGAACAACAGTTTGAGTTTAGATGACTCTTCGTCAGAGCTCAGAGCAAAGAGGGTCAGTTACTATGAGGGAGTGGGGGGAGGGTGGTATTTGGAATGGGACAATGGGTAAATGAGGATACAGAAGGCTGAGAAGGCAAAGTGGTAAAGCTAAAGTGTCCATTAAGTGATCAGAATGAGTGAATGACAGTACAGATTATTAAAGGACTGCCTGAGGAATTGCCCTGAAAGAGGAATTGTGGGGGGGGGGGGGGGGGTGCGGGTGGAAAAGGGGGCAAAAAGGAGAGCTGGAATGGAGAAGAGGAAAACTGGAAGTGAGAGAGAGAAGGATGAGAAATGAGATGAAACAAAATGAAATAAAATAAATGGAAATGCGATGAAGGTAGAGGGGAGAGTTCATGCTCTGAAGTTATTGAACTCAATATTGAGACTGGAAGACTGTAATATGCCCACTCAGAAGATCAGGTGGTGTTTTTCCAGTTTGCGTTGGGGTTTGCCAGAACATTGCAAAAGGCCAACGAGAGATATGCGGACAGGAGAACAAGATGGTGTGTTGAAGCTGTAAGTGACAGAAAGGTCTGGGTTCTGCTTGTGGATGGACCGAAGGAGTTCGGCAAAACTGTCGCCCAATCTATGTTTAGTTTCTCCAATGTAGAGTAGACTGCATTGGGAGCAGCGAATGCAATAGATCAGATTGAAGGAGGTGCATATGAATTGCTGCTTCGCCTGCAAGAGATGTTTAGGACCTGGGAGAATGAGCAGGGAGGAGGTGAATGGGCAGGTGTTGCAACTTCTACGATTGCACGCAAGGGTGCAATGGGCAGGAAGTGAAGTGTTATGGAGGTGTGGATCAGGATGTCCCAGTGAGAATGGTCCCTGCGGAATGCAAACAGGGGGAATGAGAGGAAGATTGTTGAGTGGAGGCATCGTGCTGGAGTTGGCAGAAATGCTGGAGGATGCTCCTTTGAATGCGGAGACTGGTGGAGTGAAAAGTGAGGACAAAGAGGACTCTGTCCTGGTTCTGGGATGGTGGGAAGGGAGTGAGGCTGTGGCCTATGGGATAGGTTGGATATGGTTGAGGACACAGTAATGAAAACCACGATTGAGGAAGAAGTAAAACATATCAACTGTGCTATTTTGGAAAGTGGCTTCATCAGAACAGATGCAGCAAAGTTGAAAGAACTGAAAGAATTAAATATTGTGACTGGGGAGAAAAAAAACATATAATCCCTACAGTGCAGATGACCACCATTTGGCCCATCGAGTCTGCACTCACTCTCTGACAGAGCATTCCACTCAGAACCTATTCCCACAACCCTAAATTTTTGCCTTGCTAATCCTTTTATCCTTTGGAGACTAAGGGGTAATTTAACATGACCAATCCTTATTTTGGACTGCTGGAGTAAGCTGGAGCAGCCGAAAGAAACCCACACAAACACAGGGAGAACGTGCAGACTCCACGCAGACAGTGACCCATGGCTGGAATTGAACTCAGGTCACGAGCACTGCGAGACAACAGTACTAATTACTGTGCCATTTTTGCCATTCCAAAGAGCACCTGGAGAAAATCTAGGCAGACACAGGGAGAATGGTGAGGTAAATTAAAGAAACTTTTCTTTATCCTGAGGGCCTGAGTTTCAATATAGACCAAATCGATGCAATTAAACCTCTCACGAAGCTGTCTCCAAAATGTCTGAAATAAAATGAGTCAGTCCAATCTCAAGTTTGACCTTAATGTGCAAAAATCTAAAACACAACACTCTGTGGATATAAATAAGTTTTGCTCTTTAAAAAGACAGAATGATCGCAGTTCTGGGCAAATCAAGGATTGTCAATTTTGACATTTGGGTTAAGATGCATCTCTGGGACAGAACCAAGACTGTTTAACTTTTTACATGGTTCTATTGCACCTGATTTAGGATTGCTTGATCTGAAGGCAAATACAGCTTAGTAGTAATGTTACTGTACTAGTATTTTCAGAAATCTGGATTAATGTTCCAAGGTCACGAGTTCAAATCCCACAACGATAGTTGGAGAGAATTTATATTTAATTAATAAGTCTGGAATATACAGCTCTTTTCTATAACGATGATCATGAAAATAATGGACAATATTCTCCAACTTCTTTCTGTGGCAGGTCCAGTGGCTGGCAGGAGTGGAAAAATTGGCAGGAGTCATGAAATCAGAAACCCAGTGGTGTTAAAGCACATTGCAGTTCTCCTGGTGGTGTGTTAATGGCAGCTTGGTCTTTCCGCTGGCTGAGACTCATTTGCATCTCATGAGTGCTCATTAAACAGCTGCTACCAGCATCCCGTCAGGCCTTCGATCTTGTGTCACACCGGTGGGAATTCACGTCGGTTTAATACCCAACTGATGAAGAATGGCATGCGCCAGGCAGTCCTTAGTTCACAAGCAACCAACACTTCACATATTCCACTGAAGTACTTGTTACTGGGACATAGTTCTCCGTCACCCTGAATCACCGGTTGGTTTTGCTTTCTAACCCCGGCATGTCTGCTTAGTTGTTAAGTGATTCACTGTCTGCAAGAAGTCAGACAATGCTTCGCCCAAGACTCCAACAATAATTCGATCACTGGTCAGTTGATCTTTTAGTTGCCATATTCACAGTTCACTGCAAGACTACACAGATCATTGATATAATGCATTAATACTATTCCCTTGTTATTGGATATGCTTGTTAAATTTAGCCCACTCAACAATGGTATTCTTTCACGGATTAAAGTAGACATCAAGTACATTTATTACTTCATCATACATTGCTTTTTCTTTGTTGATCCCTTGCCTGATCCAGATATCGTCTGCATTGTGTATAATAGCGCATTGCCCACTCATTGCACAACTTTGCAATGTCTGGGAAATCATTACAGCTAATACAATCACATGTCCAAAGTCTTCTGGTAGTGCTTATTATTTCACTTGCTGCCATCATATTATAGAATCATAAAAATTCTATAGTGCAGAAGGAGGCCACTCAAACCATCGAGTCTGCACTGACCACAATCCCATCCCAGGCCCTAATCCCCACAACTCCATACTACTAATTATCCTGTAACCCTCACATCCCGGGACAGCAATTTAGCATGGCCAATCAACCTAACCCACTGGTTAGGACTGTGGGAGGAAACAGGAGCACCTGGTGGAAACCCAAACAGACACAGGAAGACTGTGCAAACTCCAAACAAACAGTGACCCAAGCTAATCGAACTCAGGTCCCTGGCACTGTGAGGCAGCAATGCTAACCATTGTGCCACTGTGCTGTCCTTTAGTGCTCATTTGCATAGTAGCTCTAGAACTACCACACTTATCCAAGTAATGGTTGGAACGATCGAAGGAACCATAACTGATTTAATGAGCCATTCGCAGTTTCACTGTACTAACTGTGTGTTTTGAGACTTTAATCTTTAAGACGAGCATATAACATTCTTAGTCTCATTATATTTATACAAAATACTTAGGGCTGGATTTTCCATGCCCACCCCAAAGCAGAAAAACCCCTATCAAGGTCAACACATCTTTGCATGAGCTATATCCCGCCCACTATGATTCCTGGGACAGGAAAATTCTGCTCTTAAAATCAGTTGCAGTAAATGAAACACAACTTACTGTGGTTTCATACTGTCATATGATCTATAGCATTCACTGAAGCTACCATCGCTGAATCCTCCATTATCAACATCTTGTGGATTACCATTGACCAGAATCTGAAGTGGACCAGCCATATGAATATCATGATTACAGAACAGGTCAGAAAGTGAAATATCAAGGCCAGTAGCTCGACTCCTCATTCTGCAAAGTCTGACCTCCTTCCACAAGATGCAAGTCAAGGTTACAATTAAATTCTTGCCTGGATGAGTGCAGCTCAGAGAAAACTCACGATACTTGGCACCATCCAGAACAAGCAGCCCACTTGATTGGCACTCATCCACCACCCCAACATTCACTTCCTCCAGCACAGTGTCAGCAGTGGGCACCATCCACGTGATGCACTCGACAAGACTCCTTCCAAACACATGATCTCTTCTATCCATGTCATTCTGAGTGTTAGACACATAGGAACATCTCTACGGCGAGCAAGTTCCCCTTCAAGCAACACACCATTCTGACTTAGAATAATATCATCATTCCTTCACTGTCACTCGGTCAAAATCCTGGAATGCCTTTCCTAACAGCAGTGTACATGTAACCCACAGATTGCGGCATTTCAAGAATGTGCCTTCAGGGAATTTAGGGATGGGCAAAAAATGTTGGCCTTGCCACTGATGTGCAATTCTAATGAAGGGATTAAAACAAAGGCACACAAAATGAAAGATGTTTGTTTGCAAGGTTTACATTTCTCACAATAAGGTATTGATTTCACAAACACAACTTTTTTATTTCAGAATAAAATAATGTACTAATTCTGAAATCGATAAAGAAAACATTAGGTTTTATATTATGCAGCAGTGAGAGCAGCAATTATTGGCAATTTGAGCCATCCATAGAAAATGATTGTTTTAAGTTTAATTCAGGAGGACTCAGAGAACAATTTTTTACATTAATTCTTGGGACGTGGGTGTCACTTGCTAGGCCTGCATTCATTACCTATCCCTAATAGTCCTTGAGAAGGTGGTATTGAGCTTCCTTCTTGAACCACTGCAGTCCACACTATGTAGGTAACCCACACAGCTATTGATGAGGGGGTTCCAGCATTTTGAACCATCAGTCATACATGAAGAAGAAATAACCACCCCTGGAATATTGATGTTGCTGGGTAGCCACACTCACTGATGGCTAGGAGAAAACTCTGTAGATTTCTATTTGTTAAAGTGACACCAGCTCTATATCAGAAAATGCATGCATTCTACAATTGTGATCTACTGAGGCAGCAGAGGGGTAGTAGAGGGGGTAGGGGTGGTGATCAGCTGGGCTAGGTTGGTGGGGATCGAATGGTGAGCAGCCAAGAGCGGGGATGATGGAGGGCCAATTGGTTGTTGTGGATATTGGGGCAGCAATCGGCCAGGGTTGGGTAAGGGGAGTGTATTGGATCAATATCCAATGGTGGAAAAATTGACAGGTCTCTCTGTTCTGTGCAACAAAACAAAGAGTTGCGCATGCACGATAGTACCCTCCAGTTTGAGCAATGGGCTTCCCAGCATAAATAGACTCTATCCACTCCCTCTACTGGCATGAATCACAGTTTATTCTGCACTAAGTATCATAAGATTGTGTCTGAAGCTCACTACAAAAATTGGTGCAATTCTTTCCTGTTTTTAGGTTTGTTTTGGTAAGATCTTCCAACACCCCCTCCACTATTCCTCCCACCATCACCCAACCACCGTTCCACCACCTTAAGATTTTTAGACAGTCAACCTTAAGACAGTGACAGAATTACTAGCAAAGAGTTAAATGATGCTTAAAATTAGATTATAAACTAATAAGAGAATAAGTTACACACATGTGAATGTAGTAAGAGAATTAAACAAGTGGTATATGTTGATATTATAAATGCATTTTAAATACTGGCATTGTATGAATCATCGTTTACTTTAGCCAAAGGCAAGTTGCCACAAGATGTGATAATAAAGACAAACAGTTCAGAACCAAAGTCTTGGAAATATCATAGTTAGCAAAATTCATATCAGAAAGTTTCTTATGCAGGAACTCAGGATGGAAACGTGTCTGGATGTTGGATCATATATGTATCCAATTTGGCAATGATCCAGTGGGAATTTCACTTTGACCTCTATAGTGAGCATCTAAGGTAACCTGCAATGGGGAAGGGACTTCAGCCAAGATGGGGGTTAGCATCCAGATTTAATGGATGAATGAAATATCATTATATTGGATAGTGAAATGTAATTGGCTGAGGTGTATAATAAGGATTATTATTGATACATGTATATTAAAGACGATTGATTTTAAGCTAAAGTAAAGCAGGAACAATTGATAAGAAAATCTATATTTGATCTGTTCAGAATTGTAATGGGCAGGTATGTTCAGAGAGATTTAGCTGCTCCACCCGAGAACTGAATCAACCCTCTGATGATCTACAAGCTGCTGCTGGTTAACTAAAGTTATGTCTTTGGTTCAGAAACACTGGTTTTGTGAGTCCTATACTGTCTTTGAGTTTTCCTGATAGTACTGGTCACCTCAGGTCCCTGGCAACAATACCCCCCTAAACTTTTACTTATTTTTAGAAAACAGAGGAACAGAACCACAGGATCACTAATTAGTTTTAACAACACAGAAAAGAACATACATGACAGGGAAAAATTGGATTATAATATAATATTCCTTTACTTCTCACTTAGTGAAATAAACATATACAGATTTTAAGGCTAACATAGATTATAAAGCATATCTTAAGCTACAATGGGCTCAGTAACACAAAGTCTTTTTAAACATACATACTGGCTGAGTCAAAACATCTATTCTGCTCTGAACCCAGTTAGTGTCTGTGAGTTACACCTCAAAATCCCCCCAAATGACTATCATGAGACTTTTTAAACTCCACTTCCAGAAAATGGTTTAAAATCTTCTTTCACAACATTGCTTTCTGTCAATGATTTGCATTACAAATCCAGGCCAGGTTTTCCAAATGACTCTTTTAAACAAATTTTCCACTCCACACTTCACAAAGCATCCAGCATCAAGGATTTTCAATACCCCCTTCAGAATAATTTTGTGTTAAATGTTGTTCAAACGACTCACAATTTCTTAAATGGTTGATTCCCAGAATCAACGGAAATGGCATCAAATCTTTGATTTACCTCTGAAGTCTGCTTTTCCATTATAATTCTGGTTAGAGCTATATTCACTTGCACTCGTAACACTTTGTCTGTTTTTCCCTTAAATTCTCATGACTAATACCTTGGTCTCTGTTATCTTAATTTCAGTCTTCTTAAGACATTCTCTCTCCCAATTCCCTAGTTACCTGGACTGCATCAGGTCCTTAGGGAAGTCTGCCTCTTTGCAGTTCCCTTGTTTTTATCCAGTCTTTCTTCTACTGGTAGAGTTGAGAGATGATCACTTCTTAGTGTGATACCTTCAACTGCAATATCCAGTTAAGACAAAATAAAAAAAACTTTTAACTTAAAAGAGCCCCTCTTGCCAAACAATGATCATAGGTTTCTGCCTTTTTATTTATTCTTCACGCTGTAACCCTCTGTAAGCACAAGGGAAGGACAGTTAGATTTAAAACCAACCTCCACACATATAAACACCTTTGTCCAACATAAATCTAACTATAGGTTTTACCTTTCCTTAAATACAAATATTAAATTAAACCCTCCTAAAAATCTAACATTACCAATACAAATGTAAAGTCTTGAAACTACCTTTGTTTTCCTAATATTTGCATAGATGCAAAATATTACAATTCCCAGCCAACTAAACCTTTCTATCTATAGTCAAACTATTACCACCATCTCATTATTTGCATCAACGAAGACAATAAATTCATCAGTGTGAATCACTGAAGATGCAGCCCTTTTTAAACTATCATCTTAATTATCTCAATTAAAATAATAAGACGTGTTAATCAAGATGGTTTTATAGCTGAAACACTCAAAATTAGGTTTGAATACAATGGCACTAAGTTATGCCAAGCACAATGACAAACATTCTGTCTCATCTCCTTGGAACCACACAATGAATTATTTTAATCACCAGGAAGACGGGGGCTGTGGAAGCAGAGGAGATGTAGGATGATTGGGGCAGGGGGAGGAATCACCTGGGTCATGCCAAGAAACTGTGATGCTACAATAGGATATGTGGCTATAAAGATAGTATGAGGGGGAGGGTTTCAGATTCCTTAAAGTTTATTCATAGGCCACAAGTAGGCTTACATTAACACTGCAATGAAGTTCCTATGAAAATGCCCTGGTCGCCACACCCCAGCCCTGTTCAGGGACACTGAGGGACAATTTAGTATGACCAATCCACCTAACTTGCACATCTTTGGACTGTGGGAGGAAACCAGAGCACCCGGAGGAAACCCATGCAGGCACGGAGAGAATGTGCAAATTCCACATGTTCAGTGACCCAAGACAGGAATCGATCCCGGGTCCCTGGCACTGTGAGGCAACAGTGCTAACCGCTGTGCCACTGTGTTGAGGCAGTGGGAGTTGTTCTTAGGCAGGTGAGACCTATACAATGTGGATGGGCAGAACTAGCACTGATGTCCTTGGGAAAAACATTAGAGTGATTGAGGAGGGTTTATATTAATATGGTAGAGGTGTGTGAACCTATGCAAGGATTCAGAGTAGGGAGAAACAAGAACAAGAGAAAATAACAATTAATAGAATAAGAAAATTGATAGGCAGAGAAATCAAAGGCCATAATTAGATAAGGACACAGTAAAAAATGGTGAAGACAGGATGAGGAACATAAAAAGGACTGGCTTTAAGGTTCTGTACCTGAATGTTCAGAGCATTCAAAATAAAATAGATGAATTAGCTGTGCAGATAGATGTAACGCGATATGATATAATTGGAATTATGGAGACATGGCTCCAAAGTGACCAAAGATCGGAATTAAATATTAAGGCTGTTCAGTGTTTAGGAAGGAGAGACACAAAGGAAAAAGTGGTGGATTTGCACTGTTGGTTAAAGAACCTACTCCTGCTTTTAGTTTATATGTTCCTAGTAAAGCTCTTGAGGCAAAGGGATCAAGGGATACGGGAGCGAAAGGGGGATTGGAATATTGAATTCAATGATCAGCCGTGCTCAAAATATATAACAGATTAGGCTCAAAGGGCCAAATGGCCTACTTCTGTTTCTTGTTTCTATATTGATACAATATTGAGGAAAGATATTAGCACAGATGATCTGGAAACTGTATGCACCAAGTTAAGAAACACCCAAGGGGCAAAAAACATTTGTGGAAGTGGTATTCCGACCTACCAAACTGTACAGTTGGAGATAGCACTGGACAGGAAATCAGGGATGTTTCTAATAAAGGAACATCTGTGATTGTGGCTGACTTTAATTTGCATATAGATTGGGAGAGTCAAATTAGTCACCGGATATAGAGGAGGAATTTCTGGTTTGTATCTAAGATCGTTTTCTGGACTAATATGTTGAGGAACCAACAAGGGACCAGGCCATCTTGTGCAATAAGAAAGGATTAGTTGGCGATCTGGTTGTGACAGAATCTTTGGGGATGAATGACCATAATATGATAGAATTATTCATCAAAGTAGATAGCGATGTAGTTGATTCTAAGACCAGGATCCTAAATCTCAATAAAGGTAACTATGAGACATGAGTTGTCTATGATAGACTGGGAAACATTACTGAAAGGAAGGACAGTGGACAGGCAATGGTAGACACTCAAGGAACAAATTGGTGAACACCAAAAGGTGATTTTTTCCCTATGTGACGCAAATTAGAATAGGAACTATGGACAAACCATGTTTACAAAAGGAAATTAGAGATAGCATTAGAGAATAAGAAGCATACATATTGACAAGCAGTAGGCCTGTGTTTAAAATTCAGCAAAGATGGACCAAGGGATTGGATTCAGAAGGGAAAAATAGAGTATGAAAGTAAGATAGCAGGGATCATAAAAACTGAATGTAAACCTTCCATGGGTATGGAAAGAGAATAAGATTGAGAAAAAGAAACGTTAGGCATTTTACAGTGAGAAACAGGGGAATTCATAACAGGGGACAAAGAAATGGCTGAGGATGTAAATCCGTACTTTGCTTCTGTTTTCACAGCAAAAGATATGAATAATGTATCAAAAGTTCTGATAAACACAAGCTTCGGTGATGAACTGAAGGAAATCAGTATTTGTAGAGAAATGGTTTTGGGAAATTAATGGGTTTGAAGGTGGATAAATCTCCAGGGCCTGATAATCTTCATCCCAAATTACTTAATGAAGTGACCCTAGCAATAGTAGATCCATCAGTGGTCATCTTCCAAAATTCTTTGAACTCTGAAATACTTCCAACACATTAGAGGGAACTATAGGCCAGAGAACTGAACATCTGCTGTAGGGAAGTTGCTGGAGTCTATTGACAAGATTTCATAATTCAGCATTTGGAAAGCAGTGTTTAAGTTTATTTATTAGTGTCGTGTTCGGGTCCACTGAGGGACAATTTAACATGCCCAATACACCTAACCAGGTCGGACTGTGGGAGGAAACCAGAGCACCTGGAGGAAACCTATGCAGACATGGGGAGAATGTGTCAACTCCACAAAGACAGTGACCCAAGCAAGGAATATAATCAGACAAAATCAACGTGGGCTTATGAAAGATTTATGCTTGACAAATCTACTAGAATTCTTTGAGGATGTAACTAGTAGAGTTCACCATTGATAATGATGGATGTGATTCATTTAAACTTTCAAAAAACTTTCAACAATGTCTCACATTGAAGATTACTATGTAAAGTTAAAATGCATTGAATTGCGCACAGTGTCTTGTGTTGGATAGAAAGCTGGTTAGCAGACAGGAAGCAAAGTATTGGCATAAATGGATCTTTTTCCAAGCAGCGTACTTCAGAGATCAGTGCGAGGGCCTCAACTGCTTACATTACATATTAATGATTTGAGCAAGGGAACTAGTTTTCCACAGGTAATTCGGTCCATACTTGACCAACAATGAGCATGCATTTGGCAGGTGGTGCAAGGACAGCTCTTGGATGTTGATTCATGGGTTGCCTGGTACTTCATGTAGTAAATGAGTGCTTTATGCGGACCATCTGAAGGGCACCATGACAGCTCAGAGACTATCGATGTGGCTGTGCAGACACTTGGAATTGGGCCGGTGTCTGCGGGAGTTTGCGCGTTCTCCCCGTGGTTGCGTGGGTTTTCTCCGGGCACTCCGGTTTCCTCCCACAACCCAAAAATTCGCTCTTAGGCTGATTGGGAAACAAATTGTCCCTATAGTGAGAGTCTTCCATATTAGGAATAACCTAAATCTATAATAGGATAATGAAATTGCTACTATATAGTTATGACGGCGGCGCAGGCTCGTTGGGCCGAAGGGCCTGTTTCCTGTGCTGTGTTGCTCTAAAAAAAACTAAATGTATAATCTCCAAATTTGCAGACAATACAAGTTGAATAGAAAGGTAAGCTGTGAGGATGATGCAGAGATGTTTCAGTGTGATTTGAACAGGCTTAGTTAGTGGGCATATGCATGGCACATGTAACATAATATGGATAAATGTGAGGTTATCCATTTGACAACAATAGGAAGGCAGGTTATTATATGGATGGGTGTAAATTGAAAAAGGTGGATACTCAGCAAGATCTTTGTATCCTCGTACATCAGTCGCTAAAAGTAAGCATGCAAGTACAGCAGGCAGTAAAAAAGACAAATGATATTTTGACCTTCATTAAAGACTTGAATATAGGAATAGGGATGTTTTACTGCAATTATATAGGGCGTATGCGAGGCCACACTTCTAGTATTGTGAGAATTTTTGGTGTACTTATCTGAGGAGGGATGTCCTTGCTATAGAGAAAGTACACCAAAGGTTTAACAGGCTGATTCCTGGGATGGCAGAATTATCATATAAGGAGAGATAAGTCGATTAACATTATATTCATTGGAGTTTAGAAGAGTGAGAGTTGATTGCATGAAAACTTATAAAAATCTAACAGGATTAGACAGAGTAGATTCAGAGAGAATATTCCCGACGGTGGGGGAGTCTAGAACGAAGGATCATCGGGTCACAGCTTGAGGATAAGGCTTAAACTGAGGTGAAGAGAGATTTCTCCACAGTTTATTGCCACAGAAAATAATTGAAGCCAAAACATTGCATGATTTCAAGAAGGAATAATATATGGCTCTTGGGACTCAAGGGATCAAGGGGTAAGGGGTGGGGGGGAGAGACAGGATCAGAATATTGAATTTGATAATCAGCTATGATCACAATGAATAACAGAGCAGACTGAAAGGGCCAAATGCTCTACTTCTGCTTCTAATTTCTCTGCTGAGCAGTTCTTGAAAACGTCTTACACTCAGAATAAAAACAATGGCCAAGTACCTCTTTAACTAATTAAAATGTATTCTATTGTCATGTTACACAACAAAGCGCTGTAGTCTTTTAAGTACTTCACTTAGCTGAACTGAAATTATTTTTAGAGAGAGAGAGTTAAAGACAATTATTCTACATTTAGACAATGCAAACCATTACAACAGAACACTTAAAGGGCTATTTTAATTCTTAAAGAAATCTGGTCATGTGGGGAATTAGAATTGAATAGTTGTCTTTGCCCTTTCGTGCCTACCACACAGGAGATTTAACCATGCTGCTGTTGCCAACAGTTGTCCCTCCTCTGACTCAGACAGAAGGCACGTTAATCTTTACAAAGCAAGATCCCACGATGTACCTAGGACTCCAGTTCATTAAATAGGAGCCTACCACTGCGGAATGGGTTTAAATCAGTAAAACCCTGTCAGTGAAGATAGGAAGGCTTGGGAAGCTAAGTTTTAAAGTTATCTTTGTAGGAGCAATAATGTTTCTGGGTTCCTCCAACAAAACTAAAGTCAGAACTTTAGCTGGTCCAGCGCCTCTCCCAACATCTGCCTATGTGAGACAAAGCCAGATGTGCATCTAATACATCCAAGTGCCAAGAAAGAACCTCCAGGCTTGAATGTCTTCTTCTGGTTGGAATCATCAGATCCTTTGACTCCTCTTTTGAGCAAGCAGCTGGCTAGCAGAATATAATTGAGATCCTGCACCTCCACTCACCTGATGAAGGGGCAGAGCCCTGAAAGCTTGTGGTGTTTACTACCAAATAAACCTGTTGGACTTTAACCTGGTGTTGTGAGACTTCTTACTATATTTATACAAGACCAAAGGCCAGATCGTTGTCCCAAAATTGAGATGAGTAAGTTATAGATAAGCACATGACCTTGAAGCACCAATCAACATTCCAATTGCAGCACTTTTCTATCCCCAGTCTATTTTGGTGGATAGCCCAATGATCTTATTAAAAAGTCATGGATCAGAGGCTACCTGGAAGTTTTGATTTGTCTTGCCAACAGTACAACAGCTGTCATGAAGGTGGAATACTGTCAGAATGCGAGATTATGTGTGGCACAGTGGTTAGCACTGCTGCCTCACAGTGCGAAGCACCTGAGTTCAATTCCCAGCTTGGGTTGCTACCTCTGCAGATTCTGCACCTTCTCCCTGTGTGTGTATGTGGGTTTCCTTCAGTTGCCCTGATTTCCTCGCACAGTCTGAAAGACATGCTAGTTAGGTGCATTGCCCAGGCTAAATTCCCCCTCAGTGTACCTGAACATGTGCCAGGGTTTGGCGACTGGGGTATTTTCACAGTAACTTCATTGCAGTGTTAATGTAAGCCTACTTGTGACACTAATAAATAAACTTGAAATAAACTTATCTCCCTGCCCCAATCCCTTCATGGAATCCCTAGAGTTCAGAAGGAGGCCACTCAGCCCATCGAGTTTGCATCAACTCTCCAAGAGATCATCTTACCCAGGCCCATGCTTCCTCTGTACCCAATCTCCAACTCATCTCCATAACCCCATGCATTTAACGTGGCTAATTTACCTAACCTGCACATCTTTGGACATAAAGGGGCAATGTAACATGGTCAATCCACCTAATCTGCACTGAAAATTAGAGAATCAGAGGAAGCCCACACAGACATGGGGCAAACGTGCAAAGTCGATATAGGCAGTGACCCAATGCCAGAATTGAACATGGGTCCTGGCACTGCGAGGCAGTAATGCTAACTCATTGTGCTGCCCTTGTTAAAAAGGCAAAAATACACAGTGGCACATTGATTAGCTCTGCTGCTTCACAGCACCAGGGACCCAGGTTCAATTCCCGAACTTGAGTCAGTCTGTGTGGAATTTGCACATTCTCCCCATGCCTGGATGGGTTCCCTCCAGGTGGTTTGGTTTCCTCCCACAGTGCAAAAATGGGCTGTTTAGGTGCGTTGGTCATGCTAAGTTTTCCCTCAGTATATCCGACCAGGTGCCGGAGTGTGGCACCTTGAGGATTTTCACAGTTACTTCACTGCAATGTGAAGGTAAGCCTACTTGTGGCTAATAAATAACCTTTAAACTTGAAGAATGCATAACATTGTAAATTTCCCACCTTGAGTTTTTCACTTAAAAAAAAAGGACTACATGAGAATTTATGCTGGATGTATCTTGAATGTTTAACTAAGTGGTCCCCTTTTGTAGCTCACTGGTTAGTCAATTTTCAGAATAATGTGTATAATTTGGTTTACCCAACATTCAAAATGACCTAATGCTTTGGACAAGATTCAAGTATCAGGAACGATTTCGGCAATTAGAGCTCCACATTGTAAAGACACCATGTGCAATTCTGATTACCCTATTATAGAAAAGATATTATTAAACTAGAAAGAGTGCAGAAAAAATTTACTCGGATGCTACCGGTGCTTGATGGATTGAGTTATAAGGAGAGACTGGATAGACTTTTCTCTCTGGAGCGTAGGAGGCTGAGCAATGACCTTATAAAGGTCTATAAAATAATGAGGGGTATAGATTAGCTAGATAGTCAATATCTTTTCCCAGAGGTAGGGGAATCTAAAACTAGAGGGAATAGGTGTAAGGTGAGAGAAGAGAGATACAAAAATGAGCAGGGGACAATTTTTTTCACACAGAGGGGAGTCTGGAACAAGCTGCCAGAGGTAGTAATAGAGGTAGGCACAATTTTATCTTTTAAAAAGCATTTAGATAGTTACATGGGTACAATGGGTATAGAGGGATATGGGCCAAATGCAAGCAATTGGGATTAGTTTAGGGGTTTTTAAAAAAAGGGCAGCATGGACAAGTTGGGACGAAGGGCTTGTTTCCATGCTGTAAACCTCGATGACTCAATGACAGAGCTAGTTCTCGTTAAAGAAAAGATTGGAATCGAGCCTATACAAATCTTTAAATTGCTGAGACGCTTGATTATGGTAAATTTAAATAGGTTATTTAATTCACTCAGCACCTCAAGGGAGATTAGAAATTAGAAGATAACTTTTCTCTTTTCACAGAATGAAACAGGCAGCCAGCATTGTAATTAATTTATTTCAGGAAACATGGACAAATGACCGGTTAAGAAATGTGTGTAAGGATAGGCATAGATGAACAAATATTCAAGAATCATTTTGGGTGAATGAGTGATTTAGCAGAAGGGCAAGGGTTCTGCCTGCTAATATAAGATGATGATTAATCCGCACTTTCCCTTTCCTCTGGGATCCCCATACGTGCAAAGTGACTCAGAGGGCATAATAACACTTCTCATTGGTTTACCACTGCTGAAAGCAAGGGAAATTGAGTGCTGCGAATGTTTATTAAATTTGGACATGTCTTTTCGAGACCAGTAACCATAAGCGCACAAAGACGCTCCTTAAACCGACCTCTTTGACCTCAGATTCGCAGATGATGGCATTATCGCTTGACTATTAATTCAGAAACTCAGCTAATGTTCTGGATCCAGGTTCGAATCCTGGCATGGCAGATGATGGAATTTGAATTCAATTAAATAAATCTAGAATTAAGAACCTGCTAATGATCGTGAAACCACTGTTGATTGGTGAAAAACCCATCTGTTTCACTCATGTCCTTTAGGGAAGGAAATCTGTTGTCTCTACCTAATCTGGACTATATGTGACTCCAGAGCCACAGCAATGTGGTTGACTCTCAATTGCCCTTGAGCGGCTAGGGATGGGCAATAAATTCTGGCCAGCCAGTGATACTCGTTCCCATGAATGAATAAAAAGAAACTGGCCCAATTTTTGCTTTTAATTCTAGTTCATAAGATGTGGGTGTCACAGGTTGGGCCACCATTTATTGCCCTTGAACTGAGCAGTTGCTTGGTCCAAAGACGTGTAGGTTTGGTAGATCAGCCATAGCAAATTTCCCCTTGGTGGCCCAAGGCATGTAGGTTCGGAGAATTATCCGTGGGAAATGTGTGGGTTTACAGCAGCAGGATGGGGTTATGGCCTGAATAATTTGCTCTGTCAGGACTATGTGCAGACTTGATGGGCCGAATGGTCTCTTCAAAACTGTAGGGAGTGTATGACTCAATGATTTCAGAGGGTAGATAATAGTTAACCACTAAACCACATTGCTGTGGGTGTGGAGTCATATGTAGGCCAGACCAGGTAAAGCTATCAGGTTTCCTTCCGTAAAGGACATGATTGAACCAGATGGATACTTTGGACAATTGACAATGGTGCCTTGGTCATCACCAGACTTTTAATTCCAGATTTTTATTGAATTACAGTTTTACAATCTACCATGATGGGATTTGAGCCTGGGTCCCCCTCCCAATATCTCCTCATGCACCACAGTCTCAGATTTTATCATACTAGACGTTTCTGAAGATGCTTTCCTCCAGAGTTTCTCAAACTTTTGAAGCTATGGAATCCATAGTAATCTCCCAAAAGCATCTGGGAACTCCAAACATTCTTATAATGTTGACACCATATTTCTACTGTGAAACAGGAAGATCAAATATAAGCAAGTCTTTTCTAGCTGTATTTATGCATTTATTAGGAATTAGGAAGATGCATACATTCACCAGTAACATAAGTAAAAGTAAAGTTTATTTATTAGTCACAAGTAAGATTTACATTAACACTGCAATGAAGTTACTGTGATATTCCCCTAGTGGCCACAGTCCAGCACCTGTTCAGGTCAATGCACCTAACCAGCGCATCTTTTGGACTGGGGGAGGAAACGGGAGCACCCAAAGGAAACCCATGCAGAGAAAGAGGTGAGTGGGTGAGAGAGAGAAGGCGAGTGTATGTGAGAGAGACGGGTGATTGCGTGTGTGAGAGACAGAGAGAGAGATGAATGTGTGTGTGAGAAAATGGGTGGCATGGTAGCATAGTGGTTAGCACTGCCTCTTCACAACTCCAGGGACCTGGGTTCAATTCCCAGCTCGGGTCACTGTCTGTGTGGAGTCTGCACATTCTCCTCATGTTTGTGTGTGCTCCCTCCAGGTGTTCCGGTTTCCTCCCACCATCCAAAGATGTGCGGGTTAGGTTGATTGGCTATGCTAAAATTGCCTCTTAGTGTCCTGACATGCGTAGGTTAGAGGGATTAGCGAGTAAAATACATAGGAATATGGGGGTAAGGCCTGGATGGGACTGTCGTCGGTGCAGACTTGATGGGCCGAATGGCCTCTTTTTGCACTATAGTGTTCTATGATTCAATGATCATTCGTCATTTATAACAGGAATGATGTGAAATGCTGATTCTTATAATGCACACTCTCATCTAATTCTCTCATAAGCGCACGCGCACATACACCTCCCCTCTGGCACACGCACCCTCTCCTTCTCTCTCTCACAGGCACTCACCCCTCTCTCTCTCTCTCACAGGCACTCACCCCCTCTCTCTCTCACACACTCACACACACGCACACCCTTCTTTCTCACACACACTCATCCCTCTCTCACACGCACACATACTCACCCCCTTTTTATCTCTTGCTGACGCACATGACCTCATTTTCCAGTGATTCTGCATTTCTGGTATCAGTGAAACACCACTTTTACATCATATCCACACAGAAACTAGCTTGTCAATTTATATTCTGCTCAGCAACTCTCCTTCGACTCAGTGCTATTTCTGGGCATCAGTACTGAGAGCTACATAGAACGTGATGAAGTCCTGTGCTTCTGAGTAGGTTTTCATGACAATATTTGACATTTTCCATCTGGGGCTCTTTCGTGTAGAACATGCAAATATGAAAACTGTACACTATAATGTACAATGGTGACATCCAACTTTGCACTTGCAGTTCTAACATCATAGCACAGTGGTACATATTACAGAATATAAAATGGCATTCACATTACAAACAGGAATACACAGGAAGTACAGTATTTGGTTCTTTTTACTCCAACTATTTCATCTTCCAGATCAAACTGGGCGAGGACATGAAACCCAAATTTAATCCTCTTCAAAAATTACAATTTATTTATTTTCTCTTTAATTTAATCTCCTTTCCTTTCTTCAAAGGACATTGCAATTAGGCTGCAGTGCATGTCAATCAGTCCTTGAGTACACCATCTAAAGGATTGTTCATCTTCAGAGCCTATCAGGTCTAATACCTGATCCATAATGTTCCATTGAACACAAATGGGTTAAGGGTTTAGAAACCTCAGCTTGAGTAACTGCATGTTATTCATCACAATCCAGTCTAGTGAATTAAATGTCCACTGTCTTATCTAATCATAGAACCCTGCAGTGCAGAAGGAGGCCATTCTGCCCATCGAGTCTGCACCAACTATGATCACATCCAAGGCCATTTCCCATAATCCTATGCATTTAACCTAGCTAGTCCCCCTGACATTAATGGGCAATTTAGTATATCCAAGCCACCTAACCGGCATATCCTTGGACTGTGAGAGGAAATCAGAACATCCAGAGGGAACCCACGTAGACACAGGGAGAATGTGCAAACTCCACACAGACAATGACTGAAGGCAGGAATCGAACCTGGGTCTCTGGCGCTGTGAGGCAGCAGTGCTAATCACTGTGTTATCTTGCCATCCATTGAATATGAAAAAAAAAATCAGGATAGCTGATCCACATGGGCAGCACAGTGGCAAAGTGGTTAGCATTACTGCCTCACTGCACCGGGAAGCCGGGTTTAATTCCAGCCTTGGGTGCCAGTCTGTGTGGAATTTGCTGTTCTCCCCATGACTGCGTGGGTTTCCTCCAGGTGCTCCAGTTTCTTACCACAGTCCAAAGATGTGCGGATTAGGTGGACTGGCAATAGTAAATTGCCCCTTAGTTTCCCAAGATGTGTAGGTTAGATGGATAAGCTAGGGTGAATGCATGGGGTAACGGGGATAGGGCAGGGCAGTAGGTCTGGGTAAGATATTGCGTCAGAGAGTTGATGCAGATTCAATGGGTGAGACTTTGTGGCCTCACTTATCCTGAAAATGTAAAATCCCACCTGAGATCAACAGGCCTTTCCATTTTCTGCCCTCAACCCATTCTGATTTCCATGGTGGACAGGACGGTAAAATTCTGGCTTCCTTCTGCACTGTAGAGATTTTATGGTTCTATGATCTCCCAGAATCAAAATTCTCTCTTTGATCCACTTTCTAGAAAGACTACTGATACAGGAGAGAGAGAGAAAGTAATCAACATTTTGTTTGAATCTGATCGTAAACTAGTGATAGTGAGGCAAGTAGACCCTTATTTTCTTGGCTGAGACTGGAAACCTGACACAAATGAGGGATTAAATATTACTTTGTTGGCTTGAGGACAATGGCATTGACCCATTGAGCCATGGGCAACTCATGTTAGAATTTCTTCATTTAAGTCACATGCCTTAGCCAGTGGACGTTGCTTTAGATGGAAGTAACAAACTTAGTCGTGACATACAGTTAGAACTATGCCCAGCACATTTGTTAGATTATGTTGCTTTCATCATTAATCTGCATCTCCCCTCTCACCTTAAATTCACAATGAGTCAGAACCCTGGTCCATCAAACATTTAGCGTTGCATTTTAAAATTTTCAATACCCACAGATATCTAGGAAGGAGACTTTCTCCAAATTTACTTGTTAATACTACAATCGTTGCTGGAGGTTTACAAAGGGTGGAACTCTCCCATTTCAAGATTATGTCCGTGCAGTTCCAGGGACCTGGGTTCAATTCCCAGCTTGGGTAACTGTGCAGAGACTGCATTTCTCCCTGTGTCTGCGTGGGTTTCTTCCGACTGCTCCAATTTCCTCCCACAATTCCAGGATGTGCAGGTTAGTTGCATTGGCCATGCTAAATTGCCCCTTAGCCTCCTGAGATACATAGGTTAGAGGGGTAAATATGGAGGGGACGGGGTTACTGGGATAGGGCCTGTTTGGGATTGTTGTTGGTGCATATTCAATGGAGCGATTGGCCTCCTTTCACACTGTAGGGTTTCAATGGTTTCTGGATTTTGAAAGCTAGAAAGAAAATCTTTCAGGGCTCAAAGGGTGAAGTAAGAACACACCTTATTACAGACTCCGAGCACACCAAGTCTAAATGTCACATCTGTTTTATTGGACTGAGAATGCTACAGCTCTTCAAGGCATTCTTGCTGTGTTTGATAATTCAAACTTTATTTTTGATTGAGCATTGGAGCTTTTTTTTCTGTTTACCAGCGCAGGTGATGTGCACCAAATTCAATTACATTCTTCAAGGGGGTTATTCTCCTCCAGCCTCTCTCTCCTTTGAAAAGCAACTCTATCCCAGCATCCCCCTGCTAAGAAGTAGGCACAGACGATTGCATGAAGTGATTCTTCCGTCATTAGCAATTTTCACAGCAACGTTGTCCAAGATATTGAGTTGCTTTCATCATCAGAAAGGTTACCGCGCATCAGATTCAACAATGTTGGCCACATAAGCTTCAGGAAATTAAGTGTTCAAACAGCACTTTATCTGTTATCTCGCTAAATACAAACAAAAACTTTTACAAGGCTTCTCACATTTACTGCAATGAAGTGTCATTTCATGTTGTGCCATTGATCATTTTTCTAAGGGAAGCTCAGATAATCCTTTGTTCTGTATAATGCACTACAATCAAATCCAATGATAAGGAGTTGGTTGGTGGGCTGATACAGTTGACCTCAGTGTTCCAAAGGAATCGAGCAAGGCTTCTACGCCTGCTCAATATCCGGTGAATCTAACTGGAAAATGCATGCGTAGATGTCAGTTGAAGGGAGCGTTCGGACTCAGCCGTAATGCCCACCAAAGACAGAGAAAAAGACAGAGAAAATGGGTGGCACAGTAGCACAGTGGTTAGCACTGCTACTTCACAGCTCCAGGGACCTGGATTCGATTCCCGGCTTGGGTCACTGTCTATGTGGACTTTGCACATTCTCTTCATGTCTGCATGGGTTTCCTCCGGGTCCTCTGGTTTCCTCGCGCAGTCCAAAAGTGTGCTGGGTTAGGTTGATTGGCTAAGCTAAAAATTGCCCCTTAGAGTTGTGAGATGCATAGATTAGAGGGATTAGTAGGTAGGGATATGGGAGTAGTATCTGTATGGGATTGTGGTCAGTGCAGACTCAATGGGCTGAATGGCATTCTTCTGCACTATAGGGTTTCTATGACTCTATGATTCTATGAAATAGAATGATCCATTCTGCCCAACCTTACAAGGCATGAGGAAGCTGCAGCAGTGAAAGCCACAAAACCATACACAATCAATGCACCATTTCTTTGGACAATCACTAACTTGGTGGTATTGACAAAAAGATATTTGCAAAGAGCGTACATAAGGAATGGATTGTTCAAATCATGTTTCGGGCAGGTCATCTCCCCTGGTTGTGCCAACAGGATCTTCCGGTCCAACTAACAGCGATTCCGCAGCGTGGGTTCAGCAGCAGTGGAAAGCGCAAAGAATAATAAAACATCATTGCCAGCAGCGGGACTGGAAGATCCCATGACTGGTCAATGGCAGGACACAACCACCACCATAAAACATGGCGCAGGGAATGCGGAAAATCCCACCCGTTATGCAACTATCCAGCTGGAGTAATCAAATATGATGTAGCATATTCAAATCAGTAAGACTGCTGTTAATGCAGATGCATTGGACAACATGATTCCCATTCATTACCTGGCTTTGCAATTAACATAATCATTGAATATGTCAGAATAAGTCAAGCTTATTGAAGCCGCCAGAAAGTTCAATCTTTTTTTTCTGTGTTTCTTATATTCATTCGTGGGACATGGGTGTCACTGGCTGGTCAACATCTATTGTCCTTCCCTGGTTGCCCTTGACTTTATAGCGATTGATACAACTGAGTGGCTTGCTTGGCCATGTCAGAGGGCAGTTGAAAGTCAACCACATTGCTGTGGCTCTGGAGTCACACGTAGACCAGACCAGGAAAGGACTGCAGATTTCCTTCATTAAAGTGAACCAGATGGGCTTTTCTGACACCCAACAATGGTTTCATGGTCATTAGCAGATTCTTAATTCTAGATTTTTTTTTGTTGAATTCAAATTCCACCATCTACCATGGCAGGATTCAAACTGCAGAACATTAGCTGAGTATCTGGATTATTAGCGATAATATCACTCGACCATCGCCTCTTTTGGACAAGATTAAAATAGATAGATGTTTAAATGTGGAACATTTAGTCCTATGCTGGATATAGGACTCAATGCAATTATCAGCTTCAAATGGATGAAGCATACAAAGTACACATCTGTCTGGTTCTACAAGCTGTTGAGTAGCTTAAGCAGTGCTTCAGGAAAGTTTTGTGGATCTAGGAGGAGCAGAAGTGTTGGCCTTAGTCCCACACTATTTTGAGACTCAGGCCCCTTTCAGATAGACCATTAGGGATGCTGCTGGAAGGGCAAGGGTGCTACATAGACACTCCATTGCATCTCATGGTTCTTTGGAGTGAGGAAAATTGATCAACTCTGACACTCAGCTGGCTGCGGTATCTGATCCGTAAGGAGGGAAGCAAACTTAGCAAAAGGGTTGTGGAAATAACCTTCCTGAGCCATCAACATTTACATTCTTATTATTCAAGAAAATTCCAATTGATCCTTTTAAAATTGATGCTAATTCCTAAAAGTCATTTTCAAATATACTTAAGGCAATTACAAATGCCACATTTAAAAAATATTATAAATTTCCTTTACAGTGCTGATTCCGGGTCCACTGCCATCCCATTTGAGGCAGCCCTTCCTCCACAAAACAAACCAATAATCTTGACTGACTCAAGATTCGTGAATCTAAATCACTTTTTCAAAATAATATTTCCCTCCAGCTTCTTCTCTCAATGGAGAAGAGCTTCACTTCCAAGAGCCCATATTCAATATTACTCCCCTAGTCAGTTATTCAGATGTCTCATTTCTCCACCTTACCAAATCTCTAAAAATGTTCCCCGGGGTTTCACTGAATCATAGAATCTAAAGTGCATTGGCCCCTTGTGCCTGCACCGACGACAAATCTACCTCAGTCCTATCCCCGTAACTCCACATATTTACCCTCCTATTCCCCTGACTCTAAGGGGCTGTTTATCATGGCCAATCAACATGGCTTACCTGCACATCTTTGGAGTGTGGGGAGAAACCACAGCACCCAGAGGAAACCCACGAAAACATGGGAAGAACATGCAAATTCTACACAAACAGTGACCCGATTCTGGAATCGAACCTGGGTCCCTGGCACTGTGAGGCAGCAGTGCCATCATGATGCTCAAGCCAAAACACATTTTATTTTAATTTGATGCAGACATTGGGTAACATTAGAGGAAAACAGACTGCATGTGCCCTGAGACCTATTAGCGTGCTGAGTACAAAATCTCAGTTTGAAAACAAACTAATTCAAACACATAGCTGCAGAGTTAAACAAGATCACAATTTGTTGAAAATAATTTAGCATCTTGCACTATGAGGCTCAAGACCCAAATAAACTTAGATTTAAAAAAGAAACTACACAAATTCATTGAATGATTGAAAGACTGATTCTAGATCTAACTACAAGCTATTCCACAAATGTTAATTTGGTAACATTCTCCAATATCTATACTTACAGGCACTAATTAATAGGTCAGTAACAATCTCTCTTCATAAATGTTTTCTAAAAATATATCAATTATATTTCATTGCCAATGGGCAAATAATTTGATAATTGTTTTCTTATGAATTAGCGCCAAGACTTGACAGCCTGCAAAGCAGAGCAGTTAAGGTTTTCAGCATATAAAAGCTATGGAGAGGGCAAGTGAAATTGTTGGTGTTTGATAGCAAAGCTGGTTATCGTAGTGCATAACCAAAGTATAAACAGGGAGCAGCTCATGTGCAACCACTGGTCTCACCCCCAGCAATACCCAATCACTCTACAATTAAGAAGGAGAACTTGGCTGGAGTTTCTGCCTCTGTACAGGCAATGGGCCTGTTGTCCAAAGATGTGACTCAACTGTCTGCTGCAACCATTAAAAAAGCTGTCCTGTACTCGTGTTTAAACAAAGGTGGGAACAAAATAGGACAGCTACTGCCTGTTATTTGAATCATTTGAGATGAACTATAGGTGTAGGGCATTGATCAGATGGTTACCTGAGTACATCTAAAAAGGCACTTACTGACAAAGGGTGGTGGAGTCAAGTTAGGAGCCATGTACCTGTCATGGTTCACTCTGTGAATAAATCTATACCAAGTAAAAATTGACCTTGATTTCTTCCTTCACTAACCTCCTACAGTTGGTTTGTAGAACCCAGGAGAAGTCGTCATGTCCCTTATAACTCCACAAAATATTAACTGTTTTCTAGTTATTGAGGTCCTTTTGTGAGCCACCTAAATAACAGCATGGACCTGGGAACCTGAATAAAACCTTGTTCCAACCAGACTCACTGGATATGGGATTTCAGGGACTGAATTCTCTCACCTTGGGACTAAATCCCATGGGAGTGTTTTCCACTGTAGAAGCCTGCGTAAGAACACACTGGCCCTGACCTCATTAATTATACAAGGGGTTTTGCACCATAGTAGGCTTAATGGCAAATGGTTCACCATAGCGTTCAGGTGCCATATTGAAAAAGTGGCCAACATCACTGACTCACTAAGAAGATGGATCTTCTGAGAATGAAGGTGGACTTCAGGGAGCACTCTAAGACAAGAAGATGCACTTCCTGAGGAAGAAGATGGATCTCCAAAAACATTCTGAGGCTGGAAGATGTACTCAACCCAGGATTGAATCTGGTAGGACCACCTGAAGGTGCTTCCCCACCCCCCCACTACTGTGCTGATATTCAAGGGGCCAGGGTTGTGGGCTGCTTTCATTCCAAACTCCGGAGGTAGACCCAGACTTTGTTCAGGTGACATTTGCACGCCAAGTTGCTCCAAAAATATTTTGCATCCCGATATGTTTTCCCACTGGCATCACGGAGAATTGGGCATGGATGGATGATTCCAGTCTGGCTTTAATCTGTATCCTATTAGCAGGATGCAAAGTAGTCAGCACCATCAGAAGATCCAGAGAGAAGTTCACACTGATCTGAAATCAGTGGGTCTCCTCCCATATTCTCCACCCACGCCCACCATTGTATCCTCCAGCATGAGCTTAGGAAAATTCTGCCACAAGTCTTATGATCACAGAAGCTTCATTTTAATATTGGAACCAGGCCTACACTCAATTCAGGCAGCTGCAGGTTCATCTAAAGGATCAGTGACCAGTCCAGCAATGGCCTCAATTCCCATGTAAATTGGTGATTATTGCATTCATTTGAGATCCATAAATGACTGCAATATCTCCCTTTATTAAATACAATGGTAGCACATTCCAATCGTTAGGACACCAAATCCCACCAGTGACTTGCCTGTGTGGAGTCTGTACATTCTCCTCGTATCTGTATGGGTTTCCTCCGGGTGCTTCGGTTTCCTCCCATAGTTCAAAGATCTGCGGGTTAGGTTGATTGGCCATGGTAAATTGCCCCTTAGTGTCAGGGGACCAGCAAGATAAATACATGGGGATACAGAGATAGGGCTGGATAGGGATACAGAGATAGGGGCTGGTCAGTGCAGACTCAATGGGCCGAATGGCCTCCTTCTGCACTGGAGGGATTCTATAATCCTATGACCTAATTTGAGATTCACACAACTTGCCTAAGGAAGTTGCCATTATCCCATTCCAATGCTAATACCTTATCATGTGCTTTTCAAACACAACTTCTGATTCTTTTCCATAATGTGACATTTTTGTGCTCCTTCTGCCTCAAAGCTTTTTTAAAACTTTGCCAAAAGACTGACCTTTATAATCAAATCGTATATGTGCATCCAAGTCAAGCTTTCTGCGCTAGGTTACAATTCATGCTGCAATCCAAATACTCAGTGGAAGCAGAACAGTGCTTTTCACTTCAAGGCGTCTGATATCAAATTTTTTATTTTGCTTTGCAAGATTCAAAAATGTTGGCCTTCTTTAAATCCATGACAGGAATTGTGAACTCAAACGTGTTCTTGGTGCAACACTGTATTTTCAAAAGGCAACAGTCCATGTGTTACGTTCCAGTTTCTGAACTATTTACATATTCAAATCTGTCTCAGGAATCTCCTTGTTCACTAAACGCATGAAAAACTGAATTTTACAATCCAGTCCTACACATGAAACAAAATGTCTCACACTTTAAGGAGCAAAAATGCCTTTGTAAAGCTTCATGTTATGATGCATTGTCTAATTACCTTTGAATGTAATTCATGTTATTTTGCCTTTTATTTTTCTCTGGAGTTCCTTCTGTGGGATGTGCAATAGTCATTTATATCAGGCGTATTAATAAACAGTTTAATTCCATGGAGCAATTTGATGATCAATGAGATCAAGCTTTGAGAAATGATTAAAACTTAATTCCTAGAAGAAAAGACATCAAATGGTCTATTAATGGCTATGCAAATCAGTGCGGCAATGTATTTATTAGAGGTTGCTAACCCAAGCTTAGATAAGATCTCATGTCCTTGTCTCCAGAATGCAATAGACATAGGGCAGAATTTAATTTCAAGGTGGGAGGCACTTAATCAAGCTGGTGTTTTAATAGGCATAAAGGTGTATAAGTCCAGAGGGCCTGATGAGATGTATCTCAGGCTGCTTTGGGAGGTAACAGAGGAGATTACAGGGGCCCTGATGGAGATATTTACATCTTTGTTGGCCATGGGTGAAGTGCTAGGTAACTGGAATATAGCTAGTGTGGTACCTTTATTCAAGAAGGGAGTTGGGATAAGCCAAGTAATTGTAGGTCAGTTCGTCTAACGTCAATGGTAGGGAAATTATTGGAAAAGATTCTGAGGAAAAACTTTAATCAACACTTGAAAAAGCAGTGATTGATCATGGATATTCAGCTTGGATTGTGAGAGGGAGATCCTGTCTAACTAATTTAAATGAGTTTTTTGAAAGGTAACTAAACATATTGATGAGGGCACTGCAGTTGACATGGATTTCAGTCAGGCTTTTGATAAGGTCCCACAAGGAAGTCTGGTTAAAAGATTATAGTCTATGAGATCCAAGGCTAGTTGGAAAATTGGGTCAAAACGTGGCTTGTTAGTAAGAGTCAAAGGATGATGGTGGAGAGCTGCTTTTGTGATACGAAGTCTGTGACCAGTGGTGTATCACAGGGATCGGTGCGAGGATTCTTGCTGTTTGTTACATACATTAAAGACTTGGATATGATTATCAGAAATATAATTAGTAAGTTTTCAGCTGACATGAAAATTGGTGGTGTTTTTGATAGTAGGATAGAGCTCAGCTACAGACTGACATCGATCAGCTGGTACATTGGACAGAACAATGGCAGATAGAATTTAAGTGTGAAGTCATGGATTTTGAGAGGATATACACAATGAGAGATAGTTCCCTAGGAAGCATTAAGCAACAAAGTGACCTTGGTACTGTGGCCAAATGGGCCATCTAAAATGGCGATTTATAAAGCGCTCTGGGACAATTGGGCAAGAACTAAAATGACAGACTGAAGTTTAAAGATAGAGACAAACAGGCTGCAACCTTGATGAGTGAAAAAACAGGATATGAGTCACCTCCAGGACAAAAGAGATTTTCTGGTCACGCTGTGTACTGGACATAAGGGCACTGTGACCCTTTATTTAGGAGGGAGGTATGTGCCTCTAGACATGGCCCTTGGGGACATACCCAAAGATCGGTGTAGCAGCATCTGATTGGACTCTTATCGATCAGGGGGATCAAGTCCAGATCGATTGATTGGCAATGGCCAAAAGGGGCATGTAACCCAAAGGGGTATAAAGGGTGCTGCGCAACCAGGAATCTCTCTTTCTCTCTGACCCCACAAACAAGCTACAATGGTGACAATCGCTAGCGACGACAAGCACAAGGAGAACCACCACTTGAGAAAGAAGGAAGGCCAGAGCCAGAGTGCCAGACCAGGCCAAAGGACTAAACTATACAGATGGCTACCGAGACCAATGCACAGATGAAGGCCAATATCTGTTTGGGTACTTGTCAGTCACACAAAGTTAAGTCAAGATCTTGTATTGGACTTGAACTTTAGTATTTTCCTGTAAGATAACTTATTGTTGGTTCGGTGGGTGATTATTGATTGTGTGGGTTTAAATAAATAAATATTGGTTGTACTAATAAGATGCCTACTCGTAGTTATTTGTCCGCCATGCAAGGGTTAAAACAGACTGTGCAGCAGGCAACAGTACACAAGTCCGTAGATCCTTGAGGTGACAACACAGAAAGATAATCTAGTGTAAAAGGCATATACAGTCCTTGCCTTCATTAGCCAGGGCACACAATATAGGAGCAGGGAGCTCTTGGTACAACTTTATAAAACATTGGTTCAGCCACAAATGGAGTATTGTGTGCTATTCTAGTCACCATACTACCGTGGACTTGCAGTACAGTGAAGTGCTGAGGTGACCGTCCGTGATGGAGATGCTTGTGTCCAAGAATGCAATTGATTCCTGAGAGCAGTCCATGGTTAGATGGAACTTATTGATGCCATCATATAGTTGTTTTAGTGATTGCTCATCATGAATCCAAAGGAAGAAAATGTCATTGATGTATCTAGTGTATAACCTGTGCATGAAGATGTTAGCATATTGAGGTGCGAATTTGGTCCCCACAGCTTTTCCGTATGTCCGGATGAAGAACTGGTTGTTGAAGGTGTAGATGTTGGGGTCCAGGATGAAGCGGATGAATTGTAGTATTGCATCTGAGATTGGCAGTTGTTGGCGGTGAGGACTGAGGCAGTTGCAATAATGCACAATTCAAATAAGACCTCTTCACCACACAGGATCTTCAACCAATTCTATATACCAGATACATCGATGGCATTTTCTTCCTTTGGACTCCCACGACCCTCTCTTTTACTTGTAGCCTGAGTCCCTCAAGGATGCAAGGCCACTCTCTGTGTGCATTACTGGCAGCAACCACCCTTCCCACAGTAGCTGCCTACAATGCACAGCTATTCGCCTTTGGGGAGGCATCAAAAGTTCCACTCCTGAGGTCCTTAATCTGAAAGACACATCGCTGGCCACTTTTATGCCTGACTGGCACTTTGTAATCCAGTAAACTATCCCCATATGAGACAAAGTGGGCCTCCCACATGGCCTTCAACTGGTGGGCGAGATCCCCAGTGCCTGCAGTAAAATCTGCCCAGCGATTTCTGTGGAAAGGCATCATTACAGGTGGATTCTTATTAACAAAGCTTGTAACGCACCCAGGATTAGACACATTAATGCACCTTCTTTTAGCATTTGATCCTTTATCTTTCCTCAAGAGCAGAAGCACATTTTCACCAATGCTTTTAACCAGCTGTACCTAGATCATCACTTTAACTGCAAAGTGAGTCACAATGTTTTACAGGCGTAAGAAGGAATTAATTTTTTTTTTCAGTTCATTTGTGGGACTTGGGCATTGCTGGCTGGCCAGCATTTATTGTCCATCCCCAATTGCCCTTGGAGGGCAGTTGAGAGTCAACCACATTGCTGTGGCTCTGGAGTCACATGTAGACCAGACTGAGTAAGGACTGTAGATTTCCTTCTCTGAAGGATATTAGTGAACCAGAAGGGTTTTTCCAACAATCATGTCATGGACATCAGTAGATTTTTAATTCCAGCTTTTATTTATTGAATTCAAATTTCACCATCTGTGTTGGTGGGATTTAGCATGGCCAATGTATCCAACTAGCATGTCCTTTCAACTGTGGGAGGAAACCGGAGCACCTGGAGGAAACCCATGCCGAGATGGGGAGAAAGTGCAAATTCTGTACAAACAGTAACATAAGCCGGGAATCGAATCCGGGTCCCTGGAGCTGTGAGGTAGCAATGCAAACCACTGTGTCAGACTGTCTGACAGAGCATCTTACCCAGACCCAGTTCCCTTCCCTATCCCCGAACCGCCATGCATTTACCACCGCTAATTCCCTTAACTTATATGGCTTGAGATCCTAAGGGAAAAATTAAGCATGACCAATCCACCTAATCTTTGGTCATTATAGCAAAATTTAGCATGTCCAATTTATCTAGTCCATGCATTTTCAGAGTGTGGAAGGAAACCTGAGCATCCGGAGAAAACCCATGCAGACATGGGGTGAATGTTCAAATTCCAGACAGACAGTTATCCAAGACTGGAATCAAACCAGAGACCCTGGTGCTGTGTGAACTACTGCTAACACTGTATTAATAAGAGCTAATGGAAAAAAATTACAATCCAAATCGTATCGTTTCTTGCATGGCATTAAAATATTTGCCGCCGGATGATTGAAGGATTGTCCTATATCAGTGAAATACATTTGTGGCTTCTTATTTCAGTGCTGTTCACTCATTAGCAGCTTCTGATGTAGTGGCTATCTAATCATTAAACAAGATCCTGGCTTTTCATCACCATTAGTTAATGTGCTGAAGCCTGTAATGTAAGTTTGATTCCTTGTGACAGGCTGGGAGTGCTGCCCAAAGCTCTTCAAGATCTGTCTCATTATTCTCTTCCCTTCTCACACATTTCCTTCCTCACTACTTTTCTATATCTTATCAAGAGGTCCTTCACAGGGTATGTCTGATTGCCATACCCCCCCACCTCCTACTCCGCAACTTGCTCTGTTATCTCGTAACTCTTCTTAAAAAGGTGATTTTATAGAATCCCTACAGTGCAGAAGAAGGCATTCAGTGGATCGAGTCTGCACTGACTAATAGAATATCTGCTCCCTTGCCCTATCCCCATAACCCCGTGTATTTAGTATAGCCTAACCACATATCTTTGAATGCTAAAAAGCAATTTGGCATGGCTAATCTACCAAACCTACACATCCTTGGACATTAACAGGCTATTTGGCATGGCTATTCCCCAACTTACACAGCTTTGGACATTAATAGGCAATTTGGCATGGCTAATCCCCCTAACCTACACAGCCTTGGATACTAAGAGGCAAATAGACATGGTCAAACCCTTTAACCTGCATATTTTTGGAATATGGGAGGAAACTGGAGCACCAGGAGGAAACCCATTCAAGTACAGGGAGAATGTGCAAACTGCACACAGGCACCTGAAGCTGGAATTGAACCGGAACTCTGGCACTGTAAGACAGCAGCACTGCCATCAGTTGGCAGCAGGGAAGAAGCTGTTCTTGAGTCAGTTGGTCCATGACCTCAGACTTCTGTATCATTTTCTTGACAGACGAAGGTGAAACAGAGAATGTCTAGGGTGCTGTTGCTTTGCTAAGACAGCAGGAAGTGTAGTCAGAATCGATAGGAGGTTGGTTTGTGTGATGGATTGAGCTATGTTCATAACCTTTTGTAGTTTCTTGTAGTCTTGGACAGAGCAAGAGCCATATCTAGCTGTGATACAACCAGACAGAATGATTTCTGTAGTGCATCCGTAAAAGTCAGTGAGAGTTGTAGCTGACATGCCAAATTTTCTTAACCTCCTGAGAAAGTAGAGACATAGGGGGGCTTCCTTAACAATAGGGTCAGATTGGAGGGACCAGGACAGGTGATTTGGACACCTAGGAACCTGAAGCTCTCCACTATTTCCACTTCATCCCCATTGATGTAGAGAGTGGCATGTCCTCCACTACGCTTCTTGAAGTCAACAACTATTTCCTTCATTTTATTGGTACTGAGGGAGAGATTATTACCATCGCACCACTTCGCCAGAATCTTTATCTCTTTACTGTATTCCATCTCTTCACACCAGCAGGATTTTCTGATCTCGCTGCAGTGATTGGTGGTATTACTGGCATGATTTTGTAGAACAGAATCATAGAAACCCTACAATGCATAAGGAGGCCATTTGGCCCATCAAGTTTGCACCAACCACAAATCCCACTCAGGCCCTAACCCTGTAATCCCTCATATTTACACAGCTAATTCCCTTGGCACTAAGGATCAATTTAGCATGGCCAATCAATCTAACCTGTACATCTTTGGAATATGGGAGGAAATCGGAGAACCAGGAGGAAACCTATGCAGACATGAAGAGAACAAGCAAACTCCACACAGATAGTGACCCAAGACAGGGATTGAACCCGGGTCCCTGGCGCTGTGAGGCAGCAGTGCTCACTACTGTGTCACAGTGCACATTATTTACAGAACACTTATAGTTGTTAATTTGGACACATAACCCATTTAAAAATAACAGAAATGTATTTTATTTTGTTTTGGACAGCATGTGACAAAAGACCTTGAACATTAAAGCCTTCAACACCATTTGCAAAGAGGAAACTGTTGATACGAAAGAATGCATACAAATGATCTTTTTTCTAATTAATTTTTCTGGAGCTCTGGGAAGCCTAAACACTAAGGGATATCTGTCAAATCCCTAACTGTATAAAGATGGTCAAAATTTTTCCCCATGAATTCCTGCTAATGAGATAGTCCTTCATGACTGCTTATTTATTTTCAGTAATATTGCACACAACCCGCCACTTAGGGACCTGACAAAAGCAACCATCTATATCCTTAAATAGATACAGCCCTTGCTAAAACCATTATAAAATAAAGAATATGAATTTCAGGTAATTTAATTTTCTAATTTAATATTGTTGTTAACATTATAGTTGATGCTCCCTAGAAATTAACGCTCCTCTGGTCTTAATGAGGATCGTTTTAACAATCCTCAATTAATCAAGATTGTAGCTGTTCTCCCAGGAGTCAAGTACAACGTGTATTTATACACTGCCTTCAATGTCTCATCAGTTAAATATTTCGTAGCTGTTTGATTTGAAAACATCACGTGTAGAATGAGAAATGACCGCAATAGTATAAAGTTTAAAAATTGCTGACATACTTGCATTTTCAGTTCACCATTATTACTGAGGGAAGCCTTCAGCTGTCAAGCTAAGCAATAGGAGCAGAATCAAATTTGTCCTTGGGGGAAGGCTGTGAGGTAATGGGGAGTGGGGGGATGCGGGGGTGTTGCATAGAATCAAGAGGAAAGATAGGGAATGGACTCCCTCTGATGCAGTCAGGGTAAGTAAGCATCAAATGAAGCCAATTAACGGCCATTAAAGAGACTTTTCTGCTGTTGGGCTTCAGAAGGGACCCTCCTGATGGAGCATCCTGTGTCTCACAGAATCTCCACAGTGCAGGAGAGGCCATTCAGCCCATCAAGTCTATGGAAGCTCTCTGGCAGAGTGTTTTACCAAAGCTTTCAGCCCCCACCCTCTCCCTGTAATCCCACACATTTTCCATGGCAAATCCTAACCTACACATTTTTGGGTTGTGGAAAGGAACCGGAGTATCCAGAGGAAACCCACGCAGATGTGGGGAGAATGTGCAAACTTCACACAAACTTCACTCAAAGCCAGAATTGAACCTGGATCTCTGAAGTTCTGATGCAGCAATACTGGCCACTGCACCATCTAACTCATCCCTTCTCATAATTTCATTCAAATGATCCCCTCTCACATCTCCACCTGACCCATTCCTCCACAATGACTTGCTCGAATGGCTCCAGAAATACTCAGGCACTTACCACCATTGTGTATCTTCCTCCATTGTTGTTGGAGAAGATTAGCTGCAGTACCACCAGTGGCACTGCTGGGACTGAAGAGCTCCTGGTCTTCTGAATAGCCTGCAGCTCTTGGAAGTGGGATGATCCTTAAAGGGACAAGCTGCTGAGATTAGACAGTTAACTGCCTTAGGGGTATGCAATTGTATCAGGACTCCCAGGAATGACCATGGCAGGATCACTCCCAATGTTTTAGCTGGTGTATGAAACCACCAATAGCCAACCATTAAATGCAGCCCTTGGTCTTCCTGTTTGTTAGCAACTTTTAAGGTGCATGCATCTAAAAGCTATTGGAATTCAAGATCTCAGGTAATGATAAATGTGTATATCACATCAGTTAATAATGCAAATCATTAGTTTGGATGAAAGGTAATTGACCTGAAATGTTAAGTCCCATTCTCTCTCCATAATGCTGTATAAGATTTGGTCACCCTGTTATAGCAAAGGCATTAATAAATTGGAAAGAGTGCAAAGAAGATTTACGAGGATGTTGCCAGAAATAGTGGGCCTGTGTTATTAGAGGGAGTTTGGCCAGGCTAGGACTTCTGTTCCTTGGAAAGTAGGACAATGAGGTCTATAAAATCAAGAGGGACATAGATAGGATGAACACACACTGTCTTTTTCCTAAGGAAGGGGAATTGAAAATTAGAGGGTGTAGGTTTAAAATGAGAAAGGGAAGATTTAAAAGGGACCTCAGGGGCAACCTTTTCACAAGAGGGTGATGTGTATATGGAATGAGTTGTCAGAGAAAGTGGTTGAGGCAAGTTCAACAGCAACATTTAAAAAGCATTTAGATAATTCTTTCCCATCCATGTAATTAAAGGCATATGGGCCAAACACAGGCACTTGGGACTAGCTGGGAGAGCACCACGTGAGCGTGGACTGGTTGAGCCGAAGGGCATGTTTATATGTTGTATTGTTCTATGACTCTATAGGTGGGTATTTTCCAGCATTGGGATGAACACTGCCAAAAAAATTCCGCTGCACGTATTCCAATGCTGGAAAATACCACTCCCCCCAAAGTCAGCAGATCTTTACATGGACTGTGTCCTGTCTGCTATAATTCCCATGGCAGGCAGGCTGAGAAGGTTTTGCCCTATGACTCTAAATGCTGTCAGATATGATCACAGAATTGAATCACAGAATACTCACAGTGCAGATGGAGGCCATTTGGCCCATTGAGTCTGCACTGATAACAAGCCCGCCCAGATCCTATCCTCGTAACCCCACCTATTTAACCCAGTAACCTCTCTGACACTAAAGGGCAATTTGACATGACTACTCAACCTAACCTGCATATCTTTGGACTGTGGGAGAGAACTGGAGCACCCAGAGGAAACACACACAATCAAGGGAAGAAGTGCAAACTCCACATAGTCACCCAAGGCCGGAATTGAACCAGGGTCCCTAGCACTGTGAGGCAGTAGTGCTAACCACTATGCCAGCGTGCCGCCCATTCATTGATATAGCCAGCTTTTGTTGTTTCAATCCTGAGATTGAAGCTCAGATGGCTTGTGAATACAAGATGAACCATGAGGTAAGATTGTGGCCCTGAAATCAATCCTGTCATTATTTATAGAGCGGACAATCAGGAAGGTTTTCACACTTCGCCTCGTGATTTAGCAGCTGGGCCAGGTCAGAACGTACTGTGAAATTTCACCTTCGCATTCTGGAAAAATGATGTTCTCCAGGTTTAATGAGAATGGATCAGCAGTTGATTTCAGGCAAACTGTATGTGCCACATATATTAGGAAAGCATCACTGAGAATTTGGTCTTTGAAGAGTCAGCATCTTCATCAATTTAGTGCCATTTCCCCCCAGAATGATTAAAATGACAGGAAAAACACGAGGGAAAGCAAAATCAAAGTTATACAAAAGACTGAAATGATGCTTTAGGCAGATTTCAAATGTTCAGTAAGCTAACAAGTTTTTTGACATGGATTCCCTGAGCTTTTTTTAATCTCTTAAAATTATAAATGCATACTAACAGAAGTCCAAATTTATTGGGCTCGATTAAATCATTGGTCAGGTATTTTACACGGACAGGAGCGTTATACAATGTGTGACTATGGATGGGATCTTACACTCTTGGGCGGGCAAGGAAATTTCCGTCTGAGGTCAATAGAGATTTCCGATGTCAGATCATTGCCCACTCCGATTCCATGGCAGACGAGGTGGTAGAGTTCCAGCCGTAGTGTTTTCTTCTGACCCCATAAAAGATGAGGGCAGCACAGTGGTTGGCACTGCTGCCTCACAGCACCAGGGACCTGGGTTCAATTCTCGGCTAGGGTCATTGGGCAGGCTCTGCACTGACATTCTACTTGTGTCTGTGTGGGTTTCTTCTGGGTGCTCTGGTTTCCTCCCACAGTCAGAAAGATGTGCTGGTTAGGTGAATTGACCATGCTAAATTCTCCCTCAGTGTACCCAAACTGGCAGCTGAATGTGGAAACTAGGGGTTTTTCACAGTAACTTCATTGCAGCGTTGATGTAAACCAACTTGTGGCACTGATAAATAAACTTTAAAAGAGGTCTCAGTAAAAATATAAACTCAGGAGTCAAAGCTTACTCGCTCTTTAGTCAAGAAACCTTGCAAGATCAGAATCTGCTGGAGATTTTCAGGCATTACGTTGAAAGAAAATGTCATGTCTGCACATGCTGGACTTGTCATCTTTAATACTTCGCTAGCAGATCTCCTGTGGTGTTGCTCATGATGAGCCGGAGAAAGTATTCTCTGTGATTAGCACAACTGTGCCGGGGAAGGGATGTTTGCAGGACAGAGTGCTGCTTGGAAAAACATTGTATACCGGTTTATTATTTCTTGGACACAGAGAGAAATTGGAATCAATTCTTTGCCCCGCAAAATACTGAGTCTTAAGAAGTACAATTGATGAGTGTGGTGACAAGGGGATTTTCACAGTAACTTCATTACAGTGTTAATATGAGCCTATTTGTGACTAATAGATATACTTTAGATGATAGTGGAGTAATTTGAAGGAAATTTGATACAACTAAATTTTATGCATGGCAGCTTTCATGTGTGCCTGTTGGTAAACATTTCTTTATTGGAATTAAGCCACAGCATTACAATTATGAGCTTAATAAGATTGTTATAGTTGGGACTGTGTCTTATATTTAAGGAAAAATGAATGGGGGTCTTGTGACCTGTTCTGAAGCGTGCCTGACAATAAAGCCTCAGGGTGTTTTGATTGTTCTGAGGAAGGCTTAGATTGATTGAGTGAGAGAAAGGCACAAACAATGGCACTAGTCTGTATGTTACCAATGGGAAGCGTGAGCTTCAAAAGTACTGGGAAATTGTTGGGAATGTCAGATTGCAAACAGCTGATGTTTTAAACTATCCATTTACTTCCAAGATGAATAAGTTGTGATCAAAACCAACTTCTATCCGGATGCAAGGCTAATATTTTTCACAGTGCCATTGGAAAGAGTGCAAAAGAAGCCATTTTTGAGATCAGATTCCAGGTTTTCCTACAAATCAATGAATATCATAGAGAAACAGCAGTTTTATGTGGTTAGCAGGCAGAAGGCATGTTCTGAGCTACTACAGCAAAATGCAGGAGAAAAAGGGACTCTGGTCAAAGAGACACTTCCCATAACCATCTAAGAATTTCGATTGAGTCATCCTGGTGTGGCCAGAAGGGGAGAAAAAAATTAATAGTGTAGGCTTCAATCCAAAAACTAAGGGTAGAACCTCGAGTTGGTCATTCAAAAGTTGCTACTTGGTGATACCTGGAGATAGAACATAGAACAATACAGCACAAACAGGCCCTTTGGCCCACAAGTTGTGCCTATCACATCTACCAATCCACAGACCTATTTATAACCCCCTATCCTATTCGCTTCCATATACTCATCCAGAAGTCTTTTAAAAGACCCCAGCGAGTTTGCCTCAACAACCTCCGATGGCAGTCGATTCTATTCACTCACCACCCTCTGAGTGAAAAACTTACCCCTAACATCTCCTCTGTATTTGCTACCCTGCACCTTAAATCTGTGTCGTCTCGTAGTGACCATTTCAACTTGGGGAAATAGTCTCTGAGAGTCCACCCTATCTATTACTCTCAACATTTTATAAACCTCTATCAGGTCCCCTCTCAACCTACGTCTCTCCAGTGAGAAGAGTCCCAGCTCCCTCAACTTCTCTTCATAAGGCCTGCCTCCCAATCCAGGCAGCATCCTTGTAAATCTCCTCTGCACTCTCTCAATAGCCTCTACATCCTTTCTATAGTGAGGCGACCAGAACTGTGAACAATACTCCATGTGGGGTCTGACAAGAGTCTTACAGAGCTCCATCATCACCTCCTGACTCCTAAACTCTATTCCTCGATTAATGAAGGCCAGTACACCGTACGCCTTCTTGACCATTTCCTCCACCTGCGAGGCCGATTTAAGAGTCCTATGGACCCGGACCCCGAGATCCTTCTGCTCTACAACACAGCTAAGACTCCTACCCCTTATATTGTACTCCTTCATCCCATTATTCCTGCCAAAACGGACCACTACACATTTATCCGCGTTGAAGTCCATCTGCCACTTCTCAGCCCAGTCCAGCATCCTGTCTATGTCCCGCTGCAACTTTTGACACCTCTCCAGACCATCCACAACACCACCGACCTTTGTATTGTCGGCGAACTTACTAACCCATCTCTCCACTTCCTCATCCAGGTCATTTATGAAAATGATAAACAGCAGGGGTCCCAGAACAGATCCCTGGGGCACTCCATTAGTTACCGACCTCCATGCAGAACAAGACCCATCCACAAACACTCTCTGCCTTCTGCTGGCAAGCCAGTTCGGGATCCACGAGGCCAAAGCCCCTTGGATCCCATGCCCTCTCACCTTCTCCAGAAGCCTTGCATGGGGGACCTTATCAAACACCTTACTAAAGTCCATATACATACGTCCACCACTCTTCCTTCGTCAATGTGTTCAGTCACATTTTCGAAGAACTCAACTAGGCTCGTAAGGCATGACCTGCCCTTGACAAAACCATGCTGACTATTTCTAATCAGTCCAAACTTCTCCAAATGATCATAAATCTTATCCCTCAGAAACCTCCCCATCAGCTTACCAACCACTGAAGTCAGACTCACCGGTTGGTAATTTCCTGGACTATCCCTGTTCCCTTTCTTAAAGATAGGAACCACATCCGCAATCCTCTAATCCTCCGGAACCTCTCCCGTTTCCATGGACAACGCAAATATCATCACCAGGGGCTCTGCCACCACTTCCCTCACCTCCCACAATAACCTGGGGTACATCCCATCCAGTCCCGGTGACTTATCTATCTTGATGTGAACCCATCAGAGGCTGGAAGCTTCTGATTTGCTCTTGAGCTGTAATTTCATGGAGGATCTGATGTTTGAGAAGTATAAAGGGGAAAATTGCATTGCTGCAGTTTAAAGTATAAATTACTAATGAAAATATATAAGGTTTGGTCCACAGTCAGTAGTGTTTTTATTTAGTTATTTGTAGCAATAAAGGTTTTAAAAGCTTGAAATCATACAATCCCTACAGCGCAGAAGGAGGCCATTTGGCCCACCAAGCCTGTATCAACAACAATCCTACCCAGATCCTCTACCCCATAACCTTACATATTTATTCTGCTAATCCTCCCGACACTAAGGGACAATTTAGCTTGGCCAAACCACCTAACCAGCACATCTTTGAAGTGTGGAAGGAAACAGGAGCACCCGGAGGAAAACCATGCAGGCAGGGGGAGAATGTGTAAAGAAGACGGGATTTTCCAAGTCTGGAAAATCCTGCCCGAGGTAACTGACTTTTACATGTTCCGTATCTCACCTGCTACAATTCCCGTGGTGGGCAGAATGGGAAAAATCTGCCCAGGGAGTCACCCGACGGTGGAGTGAAACCATTGCTAACCTCTCTGCTACCACGCCGCCCAAAAATCATTCTCTCACTATTAACCAGAAGTGCAAATATCTTCATAAAATCTGTCTCTCTCTCCAGGGATCGTGACGATAGGAATGAAGAGCATGAAAATAAAGAACACCAAAATTAAAGGAACAAACATGACTGGGAACAGCTGTTGATGGTCAGTGGTAGAATGTAGAAAATGAGTCTCACAAAACCTCACTATGACACTTCGCTCAAATTTCTTTTCCAATTATTTATCCAACTTTTCTGAAGCTGCTGACACCAATCAGCTACCACAGCCTCCTTTAGCAATCTACATTCATCATTCTCTGTCAAATCAAATATATAATCTTACCCTCACTCTAACTTTGCAGCTCTGCCCTCTTGCCGTAAATCCTCCACCTGTTTTAGATATATTGCAGTCTAGGACCTGAAATCCTGCTATAAAATTGTCCAAAGTTTTCACTTCCCAAGAGCAAACACCTCAGCTTCTGCATACTCTCATTTCCAGCATCTAATCCCCAGCTATTAACTGAGTCACCCTTTGCTGCACTCTCGTTGCTGCCTTTATTCGTAATTTCGCAACCAGAATTGCACACTGTGCTTCAGAAGTGGCCAGACAAACATTGCATGCAACCCCAATCACTGAGATTTGTGCCATATTTCTTTGAACATGCAGTATACTTGCAGGAAGGTCACCGCTTCACTCTATGGTCTCAGTCAGTTAATGGATAGTACTATAGACAGTAATTTCAACCAGTTGCTGATAGGGGAGAAGGAAGAAAAAAAACTAGGGCAGAATTCTCCCAATCGTGTCTAAATCCTGCGGCAGGGGGCAAAAATGTGGAGTGTTTTCCATTGCAGAGGCTGGTTGGAAAATATCTTCCAGTCCAGACCGCATTAATTATGGAACCATGTTGTCCAGCATCCGACACAGATACCATATTGAAAATACACCAAACATCACTGACCCACTATTGAACAAAGAAGGTGGACCTCTGGAAAATGAAGATGGAACTCCAAGAGCACTCTTAAGATTGGAAGCTGAACCCCCTGGAAAGTCTAGGAACATTGAGGCTGAAGGTGCACCCCACCCCCCACACCCTCACATCATCACTTCCAGGATACCGAATGTGGAATGTCTACCTGCAGATGCTCCCTCTACCCATTGCTGTGGTGTTCTAGGATTGTTAATGGTCTCCATTCTGAACACTATAAGCAGTCCTGGACATTGTTCAGGTAAGATCCAACTTTGGCATGCTACTTTGTTCCAGATGTGTGAGTTTTTCCACAGTCACCGCGGAGAATGAGGCCTGGGTGGTCAGACATTCATCCATTAATGGAATACAAATGAATTTCACGCTGACGTCCAGTGGGTTTCCCAATCCACTGCAGCAGAAACCAGCAGAAGATCTCACTGTAAATTCACATCGGTGTCAAACCGTTTACTGGGGCCTCTCACCAGAATTCTTTCTCCCCCTCCCATCACTGAACCTGGGCACAAGGGTTTGAGAGCAGTCTTCCCCGAGACTTTCCACTTTCAGTCATTAAAGAATTTATCCCTCTTGGGTAGTACCTGTGTGGATATCATGTGACAGTTTATTTATTAATGTCACAGATAGGCTTACATTCATACTGCAAAGAAATTACTGTGAAAATCCCCTAGACTTCAAACTCCAGTGTCTATTCGGTACACTGATGGAGAATTTAGCATGGCCAATGCACCTGACCAGCACATCTTTTGGAATGTGGGAGGAAACCAGAGTGCCCGGATAAAACCGTGCTGACACGGGGAGAATGTGCAAACTCCACAGTCAGTGACCCAAACTGGGAACCAAACCTGGGTCTCTGGTACTGTGAGACAGCAGTGCTAACCATGTGCCACCGTACTGCCCTGGTAACTCAGAAATGTAGAGCAATGCTCTAGGATCCCAGATTTGAATTCCATCATTGTAAATGGGTAAATTTGAATTTGAATTCTAAAGTAAACTTCCTACAACAAGTGAGGCTCAATGATTTAATAAAAAACACTCCTACAAAAAACGTTCCCAAAATCCCCAATGTCTATTGGTGGCTATTGCTGGATTCTCTCAGGTACAGAGGTATCATCCATTGTACCTATGTGACCATCAGGGGATTTAGCAATAACCCACCCAGTCACATCAACAGGAAGGGTTTGCACTCTTTTAATGTTCAGCTAATCTGCTACCACAATCAGAGCTTCCTCCATGTATGAGCTTCCATTTGTGCCAGCTGCCATGACTCCTTCATTGTCCAGCAATTCAGGCTTCTGCAGACCTTTCCTCCAACAACCCCACCCTCCATGGGTGGGATTCTAGGGGATAAAGGACATCCTGTGAAGGGACAGCTAATTACCCCACTGTGAGAGACCAGATGGAAGCCTAGACATAAGACAATCAAAGGTATCGATGGACTATCCACAGCCCACGCTCACACACGGTCATTGCAAACTATGAGATGTTGGAGCTCATCACTGCAATTCCATACGATGTTGGTAAGGCCACACCCAGATTGTTGTGTGTAGTTTTGGTGCCCTTAACTGAGAAAGGACATCTGTGCTATAGGAGGAATGCAGCAAAGGTTTATCAGGCTGGTTCCTAGGATCGCAGATCTGTCATATGAGGAGAGATTAAGTCAGTTAGGATTATATTCACTGGAGTTTAGAACAATGGGAGTGGATCTCATAAAAACTTATAAAATTCTAACAGGGTTAGACAGGATAGATTCGGAAAGAATGTTCCCATTGGTGGGGGAATTCAGAACTAGGGGTCATAATTTGAGGATAAGGGATAAACATTTTAGAAATGAGATGAGGAAAATTTTATTTAAGCAAAGAATGGTGAATGTGTGGAATTCACTACCACAGAAAGGAGTTAAAGCCAAAATGTTGTCTGATTTCAAGGAGAAATTAGATGTTACTCTTGGGGCTAAAGAGATCAAGAGATATGGGAGGAAGGAGGATCAGGATATTGAATTCGATGATCAGCCATGATCAAAATGAATGGTGGAACAGAATCAAAAGGCCAAATGGCTTAATCCTGCTTTTTTTTTTATCTGCTGTTGTTATTGGTTAAGATAGAGCCTCCTTTGCAATAATTCCTGAGGCATCTGTCCTTCATCCTCCTGCCACTGCCACTCTATAAAGTGCACACAAGAACCCACTGTGCATAAGTGGAGGGTGTGCTTACAAGATGATTACAGTGACCGCTGTGGCTGCGCTTAGCCCAGTAATGTTGTGAAAGTTTGTTGAAGGAGACACATGAAGAGATTATGAAAACTAATCTTGGAGAGCAGAAGCCTCTGTGTGTGCTGAGGTTTCCCAATGCAGATCAGTCTTTGGTATACTGTTAAATGGGATAGAATGCAATAGAATGCAATGCAACCTCTGAATGACTACATTACACTCTCTAATCACCATTTACACTCATCCTGCCTTGCCTGATTTATTCCTCATTTCCAATCCTTGCGATATCCATGGCTTCCCCATTGATAGGAGTAATAACACTAAGATAGGAAATCCCTCTTCTAATCTTGATCCTATTGTGTGCAATTTGAACCCATTTCTCCTGCAATGATGAAAGGAGGGAGAGAGAGAGAGAGAGAGAGATAAGGCAATTCTGCTGTCCGTGGGCAGTGCCAGCCACTACTGTCATATCGAAGATGCATGTTTCGATGTTGGCAGGTCCTCAGCAGTATTTTGTCTCTGAGCCATTCTGAGGGAACAATCAGGACTCTGGGCACACACACCACTCATTTTCAGGAGTAGCATGCACCCTCAGGCTCTCCCCGGGTCGTCTTGCTGGAGGGTAAATATGCAGAGGCCTGACTTGAGAGTTGGGCATTGCACTCAGTTTACCAAAGATCAGGTCAGACAGACACAGGTCCTGCACTACACCCTGTTTCTGTTCACTCTACCAGCTATCACCATCTATGGCTGATGAGTTGGATGGCTGGCCTCCTCTGCCATCCCAGCAGGACAGGATCCCGCCTCCTCTGCCATCCCAGCAGGACAGGATCCCACCTCCCCCCCCACACCCCTCTACAGTCCCTCTTGTTCGTTCCCTCACCCTACAGTATAAATATCTCCCACTTTCTGTGCCTTTTAGCTTTGACAAAGGATCTTCTGGACTCAAAATGTCAGCTCTTTTCCCTCCTTACAGATGCTGCCAGAGCTGCTGAAATTTTCTGGCGTTTGCTCTTTCGGTTTCAGATTCCAGCATCTGCAGTAATTTGCTTTTATATCTGAAGAGGACATTGGAAAACATGAACCTTGGGTTAATCTTGCTCTGGAGGTGTGGTTCATCTCTATTTGTGGTACATTCATCCAATTTATAAGGCTTTTTAGATTCTTCTTTATCTACCTCAACCCTTTTTAACATTGATCTTTCCCATCAAACTTTCCAAACGATGATTTCTTATTAATTCTCAAGAAATTCCAACTCTCTCTTCCTGATTTTGGTCAGCAGAATTCTTTTGGTCTCATATTTTACTAGCTCCTCTTCACTGATGATTTATCCAAGATAGTTTCAACATAGCTGCAGCTTCAATTCTTACCTACGTTGCTTTCTCGATTGTCCCACGCTCAGTTCCATGTGTCAAATATGGTGTTAAAAGGCAGTCATGTTCAAATGAGATCTGCATTTGCACAGTCCCACCTACGATCCCCCCATCCCACTCATTAACTGGCCACCAAAACTGCCTGTAAGTTAATTGAGGGAGTGTTCCCACCACTGTTTCCTTTGGATTCAAGTTTGGGACCTTTAATTGGTCCCAAATGTCCATTTCAGCCCCTATAGGAGAATTCTTGCCCAGAATCTCTGCGCTAAACTTTATTAAAAATGACACATGCATTGCCACATACTTATATATAACATAGAATCTCTACAGTACAGAAGGAGGCCATTCAGCCCATTGAGCCTACACCAACAACAATCCCACCCAGGCCCTATCCCCGTATTTACCCCATTAATCTCCCTGACATTGAGGGGCAATTTAGCATGACAAGCCCACCAAACCTGTGCAGCTTTGGATTGTGGGAGGAGACCAGGACATCTGAAGGAAACTATTTGCAGACACAGGGAGAACATGCAAACTTCACACAGTCAATCGAGGCTGGAATTGAACTTGGTTCCTTGGCATATGGGGCAGTAATGCTAACCACTGTGCCACCATGCCTTTCACCATATACCTGGGATCCTGTAATAACTCCTTTAAGGACAGGAGGCGAAAATAAATTTTTTTTAAAAAATTTTGAACATTATGAACCCTTGTCGACAAATAGGCATCTGCTAACCGATGGAAAATATAAACCAGCAATCAAATGTCTATGCAACTGCTGCAGTCCTGTGTAAGCAGCAGAGACAGCAGATACCTGACACACATTATGAGTGCAGAGATGAAGTCACCATAGTCCAAATGAGCTGTGGAATGTTCTTGTTTCAATCTGCCATGTATTTGCTGCACTTGATTAGACAGCCCTATAGGCCTAGTTTCTAAGAACACAATCCATAATACTAAGAAGTCTTGCAACCAAGCATTAAGTCCCACAGTAGCTTCACAAAAAAGTCAGTTTTTTTTAAACTTAGGTTTTTTTTTGCAGTGCTCAGAGAGAAACTAAGTGCAGTAAGATGTATATTTTTCACTATTCCCTTTCCCAAATCCATGCTCACACTGACTCCATCTATCATTAGTTTTGGTCATTTGACAAAAGGTAAACAAATGCATTTTGATGCTTAGTCTTCCTTACTGACAAAAATATGGAATAAAACAGTGCAGTTTGGATACAGAACCTGGTGCTAGCTATGCACAGATCCATTGAAGCTGCAATAACAGCTTGTCCAAACCTGCACTGCCAATGTCACGCATGTTCGCACTTACTGAAGACATCAGAATACATATTCAAATAGGACAATGCTTTACTGTACCCATTATAACACTCTATAATATTAGTGAGCAGAGTAAAATCTACATGGTGGGCGTTCAAGTTTATTTATTAATTACAAGTAGACTTACATTAACGCTGCAATGAAGTTATTGTGAAAATTCCCTGGTCGCCATACTCCGGAAGCTGTTCGAGGATACTAAAGGGGAATTTCACAAGGCCAATTCACCTAACCAACGGGGAGAACATGCAAACTCCACACAGACAGTCACCCAAACCGGGGATCGAACTCGGGTTCCTGGTGCTGTGAGTCAACAGTGCCACCCCTGATCTTATCAAGGTAAGGGATGAGAGAGCTGTAGAGCCTTACTCTCATTTCGTCCCATTCATTTAAGTATCTGGTTTAGATAGAGAACCAGCCAAGTGAAAACAAATTGTTGCAAAGTTGAGTTTGTGAGGTTGCAATTTAGTGTTGATAAAGGTGTAAAAATTGTAAAATTGCCAGAGAGAAAAATAACTATTGCGTGTTCCTTTAAAAGCTGGTTTGTTTCAGTGCTTGAAGGTTTAAAATGCAACGTACACCCACAGACGAAACTGAAACATCTGTATCAAGAGCAGTCTTGACAAGACAACCTGTTTTTTTCGAATTTAGTCCAATCAATATTAAGCAAGCACTCAGCCGTCAGGATACTATAAAATTTGGATTTAATGGTGTTGACAACATCAGACCAATCCTCTTATGGGAAAATTGAAAGGGTATTGTTAAACTAGAACAAGTGCAGAAAAGATTTACTAGGATGCTGCCGGGACTTCGTGATTTGATTTATAAGGAGAGATTAGATAAACCGGGACTCTTTTTCCTGGAGCATAGGAGGTTTAGGAGTGATCTTATAGAGGTCTGTAAAATAATGAGGGGCAGTTAGATATTCAAAATCTTTTTCCAAGGGTAGTAAAGTCTAATACTAGAGGGCATAGATTTAAAGTGACAGGCGAGAGAGACAAAAGGGTCCAAAGGGGCAATTTTTTCACACAGAGGGTGGTGGGTGTCTGGAACAAACTGCCAGATGTAGTAGTAGAGGCAGGTACAATTTTGTCTTTTGAAAAGCATTAAGACAGTTACATAGGTAGGATGGGTATAAAAGCATATGGGCCAAACACGGGCAATTGGGACTAGCTTAGTAGTTAAAAAATGGCAGCATGGACAAGTTGGGCCAAAAGGCTGTTACCATGCTGTAAACCTTTTTGACTGACTTAATACGGTCATCACAGGTATAAAAAAATGAGTTTGGGGGGGGGGGGGGGGGGGGGGGGGGGGGGGGGGGGGGGGCGGAAGCAGGAGAGCATCTGAAGAACTGCCACTTCTCAAATCTCAAGAGAGAATGAGCGACTCTCAACTTTGCCAGCTTCAGATATCTCAAGATCACAACCATCTAATTAGTGAAAGGTGCCAAATCAGAAAAAACCTGCAGACAGAGGAATTCACAGAGGAACTCCAAAAGTTACCAAAAGCCACAAAACCTGGTTGTATTTTTTGAGAGTGATTGAATCCTATTCTTATATGTTTTATTAATGAATGGATATTGTATTTATTTGAATAGCATTCCAATAGAATTTTATTTATTTGGTACATTAATTATTTCGTTAAATTTTCCTGCTAGTTAAATAAATAAATTGTTAAATGTTCATCTTAAAGTGAGTATCAGATATTTCTGTTAGTTAATGGCTAAACCCCACTGAAGAATAGTTCACACTTTCCCACATACTATTAACAGATTAGGAGGCGAGGTATTCTGTATTGGAGGATTCAGCATGACTTCTCGAAAGGGGGTCAACCTTCACATCGCAACAAAAGGCTCTGCTCCAACCATACACCCACCCAAATTTCCCCCCTGCCCGCTCTCATTATAGTCCTGGATGACCTCCTTCTTTCCACTTCACCATCCTCATAATTTTGCCATTGGTTATCCAACATCTTCTCCCTTACAACACACCATGATCAGAGCAGATTAGATTGATTGCCTATGCCCAACTTGGAGATGGTACTTGACAGTCAGTCCAATGGCCTTATTCCCTTGTCCAATTTTGTATTTAAACAATCCATACACAAAATCATTGAAGGTTAAGTTATTTTAAGCATCATTCTATTCTCCTGTCTCTTGTTGTACTGTATAGAATCATCGAATCACTACAGTGCAGAAGAAGGCCATTCAGCCCATCGAGTCTGCATCAACCATAATCCGACCCAGGCCCTATTTCCATAAACTCACATATTTACCCTGCTAATCCCAATTTATCATGGCCAATCAGCCTAATCTGCACATCTTGGGACAGTAGGAGAAAGCCAGAACACCAGCAGGAAACGCTGACACAGGGAGAACATGCAAGCTCCACACAGACAGTGACCTGAGGCCGGAATTGAATCTGGGTCCCTGGAGACGTCAGGCAGCAGTATTAACCACTGTGCCATCGTGTGAGCCCAAGGCTACTCAGAGCTTCATTTTGGGCAGAGTCCCATACAACCACAGGAAGGAAACTTCCAACCCAGTGAGAGTTGAATTTGAAACTGGGTCTGACAAATGAAATGGCATTGTGCGATGGTGCCAAATTTCTCCTTCTCATTTGCATTTAAATGAAACATATTTAAGTGCAACTAGAACAGAATGGCACATTCGTTTTGCAAGGGATGAGAAATTGTAATAATCAGATTCTGTTTGAACATCAACAGAGTCCTAATATTTGTCAACCATTCTGCACATGACTGTGCTATTCCTTACTGTTGTAATGCAAATATAATAATTCCTCTGGATATACTGGGTGAAAATGGTGCCTTCATGTAGTGACAAGCAGGTTTCCCTGTGAATTGCATGTTAAATGATAATTTAATGTAAGGTGTGACATTGTTGTGGAGGTACTGAATAGTAGTTATAGCCATATCCTGCACAGCAATTTTAAAATTTGTGTCAGTTTGGAGAGACATTAAAGAATAAAAAATGAACTGTTAACGTTGCTGAATCCTGATAGACATAAAGCTACTTTTCCCAACACATTCTTTTCTCTCGCGCTTGGATCACAATTTCTGTAAACGGCAGATAAAAATAACTAATTTGCATGGGCTTTGTACCACAACCTATTTAATCATTCACTCAGTAATTCAATCCAAACAAAACAACACAAACCACTTAACAAAAACATATATTTTACACAAGCTGATTAGACTATTAAAATACACTGCTGTCTCCTGTTGACATTTGCCAGTGGATTGACGGTACATAATGTGCTAAGCAGTCATAACTAGATCATAAAGGAGCAGCCTTGTGATTTTGTGTCACTTGCTGTAATCAGGCAAAGATGCTGAAAATGCAATGGTATTTTTAAACATCTGAGGTATATTTTTCATTTTTTTAAAGAAAAGCCAACCAAGCACTATTTCTGGAAGGATAGAATTTAAAAGTGGATAGGTTCGGCTAAATCTGTATAATATGGTAGCCAGAACTGCGCTCAGTAAAGAGGATAGAGATTAGATTAAACATCTAGTTTTGGGCTTATATTTGCTGGAGTTTTTAAGGACGAGAGGGGATCTGATTGAAGTATATAAAATTTTAAAAGGGATTGATAAAGTAAATGTAAACCAAATATTTCCCCTAAAGGAACAATCTAGAACAAAGGTTACAGATATAGTTTGAGTTGTGGTAGATTTAAAACTGAGATGAGGAGGGGCTACTTCTCGCAGAGGGAGGTGAATTTGCGGAACTTGCTACCCCATAACAAGGTGGAGTCTGAATCATTGAGAGATTTCAAGAGGGAGGTAGATATACTTCTGATTTTAAAAAAAGGGATCAGGGAATTCGGGGAACAGGTGGGAAGGTAAATTTGAGACCAGGGATATATCAATCATGATCTTATTACAAGGCAGAACAGGCTGAATTTGCCTAATCCTGCTCCTAATTCCTCTGTTCTTATGTTCTATGTTAGAGGCAACAATGGGGCTGCAGAGTAGATTTCCAAAGATGATATCACAAATGTGTGGGGATATCAGGAAAAGATTGACAGGCTTGATAAAAGAAAGCCTGATTGACAACTTTAAAATCATAGAATCTCTACAGTGCCGAAGGAGGCCACTTGGTCCATCGAGTCTGCACTGAATCTCTGACAAACAATGCCACCCAGATCCTATGCCTGTAACCCCACACATTTACTGCACTAATTCCCCTAACCTAAACATCTTCTGACACTTATGGGCAATTTAGCATGGCCAATCAATCTAACCTGTGCATCTTCAGACTAAGGGAGGAAACCAGAGTACCCGGAGGTAACTCACGGAGACATGGGGAGAATATGCAAACTCCACATAGACATTGTGGCCAAAATCAAACCTAGGTTCTGGTGCTGTAAGGCAACAGTGCTAACCATTGTGCCACCATTCACACTGGTTGTGATGGAATTTATACAGGGAGACTGGGGAAGAACATAATTTGGGAACCAATACTCCCCAGTCAGAAGCAGCAGCATAGGCAACTGCAAATAAAATTCCCAACTACCCCATCCATTGCTGTAGATCTGGAGTCACATGTCAGCCAGACCAATTAAAGATTGCAGATTTCCTGGCTCTGTGGTAAACCAGATGACCTTTTACAACAATCAATGGTAGTTTCACAATTATCATTAATGAAAGCTTTATATTCCAGATATTATTAATTGAATTTAAATTCCACTATTAGACATGATCCTATGACATTCTCCTTGACCTCTCAATTACTAAGACCCAGTGACATTACCTCTACCCCAGCATCTCCCCACCAATCTCCATTGACCTCACAAGACATTCTGTTACTTCAGTCAAATTATCAATTAGTGCCCCGTTGGAGACATTTCTGGTGCTCAAGACTCAGATCAATAAGGATTAAATTGAGACTCATATCACACAGAAGCTTCACAATCAATGAATAGCTTTAGAATCAACAAATAAAGAAGAGTTTTGCTGTCAGTCTGGGATGGATTTGTTCTCATGTCCACAGGGAATAAGTCACCATCTGCTACTCTTAATATAAGGTGGAGATGCCAGTGTTGGACTGGAGTGGGCACAATAGGAAGTCTCACAACACTAGGTTAAAGTCCAACAGGTTTATTTGGAATCATGAGCTTCAAGTAATGAAGGAGCAACTCTCTGAAAGTTTGTAATTTCAAATAAACCTGTTGGACTTTAACCTGGTGTTGTGAAACTTATTTCTGTGCCCACCCTTAATATGAATGGAAGAGTTTACATATAGATACATATGTGCTGATATAAGGTATGAATTAGATCATAAATATACTTGACTGAGCACGTGGCTAAGTGGTAAGCTGCAAGTTCATCATTTTGGAGATTTTCATGACATTTACTTTCTGTAAAAATCAAGACTTTCCTTATCGAGAGGGAGGATTGTAAAGTTTATTCATTTGGCAAAACGAGTTGACATTGCGAGTAGGTTCAGACTGGATTAAGAGGGTAGGGTATACCTTTAAAAAAAAATCACACCTTCCAGGCTTATAGAGACAGCCCAGAAAGTAATCTAGAAAAAAGAGATCCTCTGCCAAAAGGTTAAAAAATGGCCGTTGCGATTTCTTTCCCATTGCCTGATCGTCCCACCATAGACTCACTTCACCACATTTAAAACATTGTTTCCCCATTAAATATACATCTCTGTAAAGCCAAAAACAGGTTCAGTGACACCTTGGATACTGCCTGCAGTACTCAGGGAAAGTGAAATCCTTAAATCCCATTTCTAGTACCTGGGAAATCTAATAGTGGATTGTTCCATCTTTTCTAATTAGGTCAACATACAGGATTTGGGCTTCTAAATACCTAAACTGAAGACGGAAAGTCTGCTGGAGAACAACATCCTGCTAATGACAAAGAAATTTAAGGAATGGAGTGGGTCAGCACAGTGACGCAGTGGTCAGCTGCCTCACGGCATCAGGGACCCGGGTTCAATTCCAACCTCAAGTCGCTATCTGTGTGGAGTTTGCACATTCTGCTCATGTCTGCATAGGTTTCCTCCAGGTGCTCTGGTTTTCTCCCACAGTCCAAAGATGTGTGGGTTAGGTTGATTGGCCATGCTAAATTGACCCCAATTGTCAGGGGATTAGCAGGGTAAATATGTGGGGTTACAGTAATAGGGCTTGGGTGGGATTGTGGTCAGTGCCAACTTGATGGATTAAATGGCTGCTTTCTGTACTGTAGGGATGCTACGAAAGAGATTGTAGACCCAACCATGCAGTTGCCAGCAATAAATGTCAACAAGACCTGTATCAATTTTTTCCACCCAAGGAAGTTGCTCTCTATTAATACAACACAATGAAGTCTTTCATGACCTCTTGCCTCCTCTCAATCACCATGAACATCTAACACAATACCTCCAATATCCACTCTCAGTTACAAGTATTAGTCACAATATAACGGGGCAGTGCACTGTTGCTTCACAGCACCAAGGACCAGATTCAATTCCAGCCTCAGGTGATTGTGTGGAGTTTGCACTTTCTCCCAGTGTCTGCTCCGGTTCCTCCCACAGTCCAAAGATATGCGGGTTAGGTTCATTGTCCATACTAAATTAACCCTTAGTGTTGGAAGGACTAGTCAGAGTAAATATATGGGGTTACGGGGATAGAGCTTAGAATGGATTCTGCTTCTGCATTGTAGGGATTCTTCTACAAAGAAAGATGACAAGAGAAAACATAGATAAGACTAAATGGCCAGGAATGTACACATGTATTCATACTTTGTCCCTTTATTGGGCCTTATTACAAACTGCTACTTCTCATCACCACACCCCTCATACCAAAAATAATCCAAACCTCTTAATCCTGCATGCTGTTGTCCCAGTGTTCAAGGTTATGGATTTTAAATCAAAACCCAACCACTTAAGTCCTTGAGGGCTGTTACTTGCAGAAAAGGCAAAGTTCTTTCATGGCCTTTAATGGACATGTCTGGATTGCTGGTGTAAAACTGTTCAATCCATTCTAACAATGTTTATGTGTGGACCCAGTCTCCTTCATCTCTCCTCCTCAAATCACCTCTCACTTTGTCAACTTTACACTCCTTCCACAGCGGTTGGCAATGCTGCCTCACAGTGCCAGGGACAGGTTCGATTCCAGGCTTGGATCACTGTCTGGGCAGTGTGTGCACATTCTCCTCATGTCTGCATTGGTTTCCTCCGGGCACTCCTGTTTCCTCTCACAATCCAAAAATGCACAGGTTAGGTGCATTGGCCATGCTAAATTTTCTGTCAGTGTACCTGAACAGGCACTGGAGTGTGGCGACTAGGCGATTTTCACAATAACCAAATTGCAGTATTGACGTAAGCCTACTTGTGTCAATAATAAATAAAACCTTTTTAAAAACTTTAAAACTTCTGCCAAATTTCTTAACGTTGACCTCTATATAGGTTTAAAATAATGCGGCTGGAATAATCACACTTCGTGAAACAGTGCCACAACTGCAGAGTTGTCAAAGCTTGAATCAATTAACATGCACACAACAATTATTTTTTACCTTGCAATAGCCAAGTGTGTCAGTATAGGTGAGAAGTTAAGAATGCAATGGGCAGGATGGAGTTTATAATGAAAAGTATCAAGCATTGCCAACCTGGTAACTGAATGGGAGGATCTGCATGCATTCTCAGAAAAATAGCCAGCAATTATACGATAACTTCTGAACCACTTGAATATTTATAAAGCACCAAGGCCAGATTGTGTCTGGCAATATTTTATGAAATAAAGTTCGAAATTTCAGCACTCTGTTGAAACATATTAGTCAGTCATTGAATTGGGTGACTTCAGAAAATAGCTAATGTTATTTCAGTCTTCATAACAGATCAGCAGCAAGGTTCCGACTTATTAGCTGGACACATCGTTGAGACAAATACTGATGTTTACTCTGAAGGGCAAAATTCAAGGGTATCCATCATAATTTTATGGGGATAACTCTTGTCAAACAAATAACACAATAGTGTAATAGAGTAAGTAGTTTCTCAACTACTTACTTTCGAAAATTATTCAACAAAGCTTTCCACAACAGTTTCTGGCAAAGCCAAATGCTGGTGAAAATTTTATTCATTAGTGTCACAAGTTGGCATACACCGACACTGCAATGAAGTTACTATGAAAATCCGAGTGTCGCCGCATTCCAATGCCTGTTCAGATCCACTGACTGAGAATTTAGTACCTAACCAGCATGTCTTTCGGATGGTGGGAGGAAACTGGAGAACCTAGAGGAAACCCAGGTAGACAAGGGGAGAATGTACAGACTCCACACAGTCAAGCCGGGAATCCTTGATGCTGTGAGGTGACGGTGTTAATCACTGTGCCACCGTGCCACTCACAAGGTCGAGAATGAAGTTAAAAATTGAACACTGAGTTAGTTAGGTGATGGGGATAAAAAGGTGTGGGGGGCACATTGTAAATACACGATTGATCAGAGAACCTTAGAAGCAAAAACAGTGCCTGAGGGTCAGAAAGTTTCTAATGCCAACATCAGAGACAGATGAGCAAACTACAGGGCAGGAAGCCCAGGATCTAATTAGAAAACACATCGAATGTGGGGGGATAATGAAACACCTAAATGTGTTTATCATGGGGAGTTGGCGTGGGTTTTATGAGGGGAGCGTCATGCCGAACAAAATCACAAAAATTAATGGAAGAAATGGCGGATCTAGGAGTACCTTTGGAGAGCTCAGTGAAGCCAGCTCACTGCAAGCAGCATGCAGCCGCAATAAGCTAGCTGCATCTCAGCACGAAGAGTCAAAGGGAAAGAGCATTAACTTGAGGAGCGGATAATGAGTTAGTACAAAGGTTGGGTATAGCCTCACCTGGAGATGGTGCACGACTCAACAGTAATCCCCAGCAAGGTTATTCAGACATTCAAAGAAGTGCGTAATAGGACAATCGACGTAACATTGGCGGCAGTGACACATTGGAAAGAATTTGCGGGGAGGTAAGGAGCAGCAGATTAGGAAAGAGACATTTCACCACATTCCAGATTAGCTGCCTCACAGAGAGATCGACTGTTCCACGTTAATTAGTTTCTTGAGACACCTGAAGCTGTGGCACGGGAAGAAAATAATGCTCAAAATATGTGTTGCGGTTTAGCAGTTTGTTTTGAGTTCTGGGTGGATGGAGGATTCGAATACTAAATGTTTATACAAGTGCTGAAATCAGCCAGACAAGGTAAGAGAGTGCAGGCTAGCTATGTCAATAGGCAACACTTGCAGCCAGCACATAAAATCTGTGATATAGAATGGTTTCTGTGTGAAACCAGCACGATTCTCACTTTTCATTAAATTGCACTGGGGACCAGGGCACCACTTAAAGGTAGCCAGTACCAATTACGGATGGGCAATAAATGTTGGTGACACCCTTGTTCCATAAATTAATTTTTAGTATAAAATCCATGCAGCACAGTGGTTAGCACTGCTGCCTCGCACAACCAGGGACTCAGTTTCAATTCCAGCCTCATTGTCTGCGTGGAGTTTTCCACTTTCTCCCCTGTGTCCATGTGAGTTTCCTTCAGCCGCTCCAGTTCCCCGCTCCCCCCACCCCACCAACACCTCCCCCAACAGTCCAAAGATATGCGGGTTAGGTTGATTGGCCGTGCTAAATTGTCCGGAGTGTCAGGGAATTAGCAAGGTAAATGTGTAGGGTTATGGGAATAGAACCTGAGTGGGATTGTGATTGGTACAGAATCGATGGGCAAAATGGCTTCCTTCTCTACTATAGGGATTTTATGTTTTTATTCTTATTTATGCCAATGATTGTCAAGGCCATGGTGTTAAGTAAAAATGTATAAGATTTCAAACCCAAGTCCAATCCACCCTAAATTCAACCACTTCCAGTTGTATCAGGATGGTAGGGGATGGGGAGCAGGTTGTGTAGGGGCCAGGAAAGCAGCCTGCCCATTCATAGGAGGAGGGTCACTCATTTTGGATATCTTGACAAAATTGTATGTCTCAGCTTTAACCATTGCAGGCTGGGACATTCAAGCCTCAGAAAACCCAATAGCTAAAAGGAGCCATGGATTGCTGCACAGAACGGGTAAATGTTTGCCTAGCACTGCTTGTGGGCAGAGCAGGTAGGCTGCTCCATAGCAACAAGAGTTCAACGTGACTCAAGATTCTCCACCTCACTATCTGATGCCTTCCCAATCTTCTTCAGGCAGCTTACTCCCACCAACACCCACCTGCCTTATTTCTTCCCCTCCTCCCCAAATCCCTATACTCTGCCCCCAAAATGGGCCTCCTCAACTCCTTTTATCTCCATCCCTTTCTTTCATTGCATGCATGGAGTCTGATCCCACAGGTTAACCCATCCAGTAACTAACCAGTCTCAATTTGGTTGATTGCTATTGAAAATAATTTTCAAATCTGCAAATCTGGTCCTGCCAGTTAATTTAATAGATCCTGGCCACAAAACTGCTCCCAAGTCTGAGTCCCTCCCAATAAATATCAGGATTTTCAATTTAAATGTTTTTTTTTCCAAAATGGATGACAATGGCTAGTGGTACAAATGTATCAAAAGCGTCAGCAAAAAGAGATATCCTGCATGATTTACAAGATGACCCCTTTTCCAATTTTCCAGTGATTTTATATTTTACTAATAGACACCTTGGCCGGAATTTTACCAGCATGCCTGCTCCGATTCCAGGAATGAGCAAGGCTCGGAGAACAGCATTCTCCATTGGCCTCAGGCAGACGTGCGGGTAAAACACCTTCCATCGTGACTAAGCTATGGGAAACATCAGCCTGGAATCAATTTTCTACAACTAAGCCTGTTCAATTTTCATTTGCCAAGCACCTTACAAAGATCCCTGCCACTTGAAACAGAAAAAAGTTATACAGCAGTCAGCAATGTCATAAAATAAATTCTAAGGCTTTTTTTCTACATTGTTTTTCTACATTGCTAACAGTCCCAATTTGTTATGTCAGCTCCCAGTACTTCCCGCAGTCAATAATTGTAGATTAGCCCATTGTTTTGGCTACTTTCACACGAACTACTGCACCAGTGCACCTGAACAGCATGTGCGTATCTACTCAAGTAGGAGAAGTCTTTGATCCTCTTAATGTGGAAACGGTTCCTGACAGCAATAACATGTTGATAGGAACGATCATAAGTTTGCCTGCTAGTCCCCGTAACTATTATTCTTTGTGCTTCTGTACGAAACAAGGAGGCCTCAGAGCAAAAAGTAAGCGGAGGGAGTAGAGAAGACAAATTATCCCACAAATTGCCGAGTGTATTCTTTCTTTCAACTGATTGAAAATGCCAGAAATCTAAAATCAAAAGCAGCAAATGCTGGAAGTACTCAGCTGGTCCTGCAGCATCTGTGAGGAGATAAAGAAAGCTAATGGTCAGAATCTTATCAGCATGGAGCACCGACAGGATTTTCCTATCTCGCAGCAATAAATGGGGACTTGGCTGGCCGTAAAATTCTCCAATCTCGCTGCAGCGGGAGCCTGGCATGAACATAGATAAGATTGTGTCCATCAACATTTCAGGTCGATGACCTTACATCCTGCCCTATAATATGAGGCTGGTGTGAATGTTCTTAAACCAATGAGTTGCAATTCTAGTACCAAGTTCTCCAAAACTATGCAGAGGAGCGATAAAATCATTCTCATTCAGAAAGATATATCCCAGAGAACATATCGACACTCTGAGAATTAGATTTTGACGTTTAGATTTTATTTTCAGCAACAGATCGCAATAGTCACCTCAGGAAAGGATGTGCATATTTAGCTTTTTATCATGTCCTGCACCACACTACAACTTTATGATATCACTGCCAGCCTGTCAAAGGCCAACAATGAAAGGTAAGTAGAGATAATGACTAATCAAGAACATATGCAGAAAAAGAACATGCAGCCATTGGAGATGTAAGCAAAGCCATTCGTGATAATCGCTTTTGACACAATGCAATCAACGATACACTGAGTCATCAGTTGGAAGAAGGAAAAAGGAATGGTTCATTGTTTTAAATTATTAAGTTATGTGGAAGAAGCCACGGAAGATCAATCTGTGTTTGACAAAGGCTGAAAAAAACAGGAGTGGAAAAAAAACAGCTGATTTTAAAAGCCATGAACAAAGTGTGAAGAAATACTGTACAGAACAAACTAACAGACACTTTAATGGAGGTTCAGGGGCCACTTGATAAAAATCTACAAGATTATGACAGGCATGGACAGAGCAGATAGTCAGAACTTTTCCCTGGGGTGGAAGAGGGGCATAGGATAAAGGTGCAACGGGCAAGGTTTAAAGGAGATGTAAGAGGCATTATTTTTTAACACAGAGGGTGATGGATGCCTGGAACTCTTTGCCGGTGAAGTAGTGGAAGACGATACAGTAGTGGCTTTTAAGGGACGTCTTAATAAATACAGGAATAGGATGGGAATTGAGGGATATGGACCCCAGAAGGGTAGGAAGTTTTAGTTAACTTGGACAGTATGGTTGGTGCAGGCTTGGAAGACCGAAGGGCTTGTTCCTGTGCTCTAATTTTCTTTGTTGTTTGTTCTTTGATTATAAACTGTTAACTGGATGGAAGGTAAAAGGTGATTTTATCAAACCTACAGCGCAGAAGGAAGCCATTCAGTCCATTAAGTCTGCACCAACTCTCCAACCAAATATCTTAACCAGGCCCTATCTCTATCATCCCACATATTTATGCCATTAATTCCCCTAACCTATATGTCTTGGGACACTAAGGGAGCAATTTAGCACAGCCATTTCACCAAACCTGCACATCTTTGGACTATGGGAGAAAACAGGAGCACCCGGAGAAAACCCACACAGACATGGGGAGAATGTACAAACTCCACACAGGTCACCCAAGGCTAGAATCGAACCCAGGACCCAGGCACTGTGGGGAGCACTGTGCTATCATGCTACCCCTTTTAGATTCTGTTAGTATCTCCACTTTTTATAAAAACAATATTATACTTAGCAACATTTTTCTTATAAAATTTCAGTGTTATCACTGTCATAGCAACTGTACGGTAGGGTGTTCTTCCCAGCTAGCTACTACAGCACTCTAAAATACAGTGGGTATTTGTTTCAAGATTCTGAATGTTTATTCCACCGTCTGCCCATGCATTTGGTCCATTAGTTTCAAAGCAACATGGTTCAAAGCAACAATTGATTCAACATCTGACCAAGGTTACTGAGTACAAGAATTTAACTCACTCAGAACCCAGCCATTGGTGCTTTCCACTTACAGTGCCACACTTCCTCTCAGCTTCAAAGACTGGAATGTTTTCATGCCGGATGTTCTGTTAACAGACCCAAAGGTGGGATGTGAATGGTGAAGCTGCCTTGAAGTTCTGTGGAACCCAATGCCACACTTTGAGAACCAGGCATCAGCATTGATGTCCTTCCTCATTGAAACAGTTACCTGTCCTCAACAATTGGAGGGCCAAAAGCTTGGCAGCCTCAGCAGTGCCACGAGGAGCAGTGGTCAATGCAGGAACTGCACCTGAAAAAAAGGACACTCTTCCAGCCAGGTAAGTATGCTCAGAGGACACTAGGGACAATCAAGTAGGCCCTGGAGAGGAGGCTGATGGATTGATGAGTGCAGGCAGCACTGTTGCCAAAGAGGGGAGGCCATTGCTGCCTAGCTTGGAAAGGGAGAGGAGGCAGGGCACCGTGAGCCAAAGAGTGCCCAAAAGGAGGGGCTCCTTCCAATGTGCTGCTGCAACTTATCCCTGCTGAAATGATGGATGCTCCACTTCCCACATTCCCTTTTTTTACAGGCCCCGACCCCAGCTCATTCCTGGGAGGCTGTAACATTCAAAGCACTCGCATCATTTTGAAGTGGGTGCACTTTATAGGGTCGAATATTCTAGCCGTACCCACTGGCGGGATATTCCAGTCCCGCCGACAGTGACTCCCCAGCCCCGGCGTTGGGTTCTACAGCAGCACAGGATGCAAACAACGGGGAAACCTCAGTGACAGTGACAGAACCAGGCTGCCTCCACCACCACAAACACGGCATGGGGGAGGGATTGGGGAGTCCTGCCGACTGTATGTTACACATTGCGGGAAGACTTTACAGACAATGGTAGCCACCTCTTACCAACAAATACAATGATGTTAATCCTGATTCAACTTTCGCCTCACCCCCATCTGCACCTGATGGAGACAAGGGTTCACGGGCTGGGTGGTGGTGACAGTTAAAACGTGCAGAATGACTGACCTCATCCAATTCTACTGCCTTCCCAACTAACCCGAGCATTAAAATAATCTTGCAACCTCCAGGATTGTTACAGAAATATTGATTTTATTTTCTCATTTTTTGTTTTTATTCCAATTCAATCATATCAAGTCCAATTCAGATTCTCAACAAGTTGAGACATTCTTGATCCAAGCTGTCAAGACAGGGCTCTCATCGCCTCTCCTAGGTTTGAGCTACCTGATCCAAGCTGATTGGAGTAGGCATAGATCCTCCTCTTAGGCTTGACATCATTTACATCTTAGCCAAAAGGCCGAGATGCTGCTTTTCAAAAATTGCTTCAAATGAAGCTGAAATGTAAACTAATAACTTCAACCATGCGTAGAATGTGGATACTACACTTAATCTTAGCCAAAAGGCCAAGAAGTGATTTTATTTTCTCATGAGCATGGATAAAAACTCAAACTGCAGCAGCCAAGTTTAAACCTTTTTGCAACCTGCAGAGTAGAAGAGACATTATTCAAGCAGCTAGGTCTTGGACAATCAACTTTCCATCAAAAACCAAGCAAGTCTGGAACAGCCTAATGGCCACATTCTTTCAGAATGAACCGTTGTTCACACCTCCAGTGAACTTGCTTTGTAGAATAATGTGGCACAGACTTAATGGCCCCCAGCTCAGTAGTAGGCCAGAGGCAAAGTTTGACAAGGACACCTGAAGAAGGAGCAAAACTCCGAAAGCTTGTGCTACCAAATAAACCTGTTGGACTTTAACCTGATGTTGTGAGACTTCTTACAGGACAACATTTGACAGTTGAAAGTTCAAAACCCATACTCTGCGGCCTCCAAACATGGGAAGTAGTCACCTCATTGGGTCTTCCTGCCCCTGGCCAATTAGAAACAGGCCACAAAATCTTCAAGAAGGACGTAAAGAGGGAGATAAAAGGGAAAACCAGAGGTCCCAGCTCTCTCTGCTTTTACATCTTTCTGAAAAGCAATAGTCCACCTTCCCCTTCCCACCAAAATCAGTATCACGCTCAAGGAAATAACACAACTTGACTGAATAAATGAGCACAGGAAGCCAGCAGCTGTATCTATGTTTGCTCTGGAGTTCAACGATACTTTTGAAGCTTTTAGTTAATTCACTTGCATTATCCCTCAATAAATAACTTTGTGTGGAAAAAGAAGAGATAATGAAGATTACTCAATTACAACAAGACTTCAGTAATGTAATCTGAGCAAAGTAGTGCCTTCAGTTAAAATAAATTTCTGCCCCTCAGCTGTTATATTTTCGCGAAGTCAAGCTGTTCTATGCTTGGCCAAGATCAATACAGTCACAAAGATATATTCATATTTAAATAACTTTTAAATCAAAGCCAAACTGATACTATTACAAAAGCTCATAGTTTAATGATTGTTCTTTATTTGAGGTAATCCAAATGGGGTGACACAGTGGTTAGCACTGCTACCTCACAGCACCAGGGACCCGGGTTCAATTCCAGCCTCAGGTGACTGTCTTTGTGGAGTTTGTACATTCGCCCTGTGTCTGCGCGCATTTCCTCCGGCTGCTCCAGTTTCCTCCCACAGTCCAAAAATGTACGAGTTAGGTTGATTGGCCATGCTAAATTGCCCCTTAGTGTCCCAAGATGTTTGGGATTAGTAGGGTAAATATATAGGTTATGGGGATAGAGGCTGGGTGGGATTGTTGTCGGTGCAGGCTCAATGGGCTGAATGGCCTCATTCTGTACTGTAGGGATTCTATGATTTTGTAAAATCAACAGAGGCAAATAAAAGCTACCCCATTTATACTCCAATTTCAGAACTAAAAATTTTTATTCCTATTTTCTGAGGGATTCAGTAGGTTTGTTGGGAAATATTTCTATCACATAATGTGGTGCGTTTTTGCGTGATTTGAAGGCAATGACTGGTAGCAGTTTCAAATCTGTTATATCAAATAAAAAATAACTATTTGGCCATCACATCCACCTCTTTAAACAAACTAACTATCTGCAACACTTCATGTCAAAGATGTCTCCAGCATTTTTAATCTCCTGAGGTAAAGTGAGCGGCCGAAAGGAAAACACCTAAGCAGAAAAATGATGACAATAATTTTCTATTCCTAAAGATTAAAGAATAAAAATTCCAAGATCTCAGTCAAAGACTGCAGAATGCATCAGTGACTCGAGACTTCAGCTGGAATTTTTTCCGCCCTGCCCGCCTGAGGAATCGGAGCAGGAAGGTCCACTGAACTCGGGCAAGATTTTATGAGTTTCAGAATGAGTAAGGCCATAAAATCCCATCCTGTAGATCCCACAGGAGTCGTTATGACGATCAAAAAGGAATAGGTTGTGAGCAAGATTTTCCAGCCATTCACGCCAGCGGGATTCTCAGTTGCTGGAGTTGGAAGGTTGGTGAGTCCACAGTGAATGGAGATGTGGCTGAGCGCCAAATTCTCTGTCCTCTCTGGTCGTGGTGACGGGGAGTGAACTGGCGGTAAATTCTGCCCATTGGCCTCCTTGTACATGAAGGCCAACATTTTGACTTTGGGTGACGGTGTAAAACAGATAATAATGGAGGGAAGCCACATTATGCTTCGTTCATGTTTCCACAACCACGGGGAAGTATGCAACTGACAGCTGACTTACAGCAGCCATTTCACAACATCACACACCACCAACATGATGCCCTGAGTGTTTTAAACAAGATTTTTCTCCCCATTTTTTAAGCAACTCCAAAGGAATGTCATAGCTGGGGAGGGGGGTTTGTGGTGTGGATTTTCCAACCTCACTCACTCTGAAATCAGAAAATCCTGCCCGACCTTTCCATGTTCCACTCTTTGCCCTGTGACAGGTGGATGGTAAAATTCACCGCAGGCTATCAGGGGGGTGGAGGAACATCGACGGTGATGCTGGTAGTGGTGGTGATGCCAGAATCATCACTGCCTGTTCAGAATCAAACCGATTGTCAACAGGATGGTGACAGTCTGGGAGTTGATCACTCCTCCAGTTGCTGGAGTTGTTGACATGGTGAGTCTTCAATGTGCAGAAAAATGAGTGCAAAATATGTTAGCACAGTCAGTACAAAAGGAAATTGTAAGTACTTGCACATCTCTACTCTGCAGCACATAAGGGAAAGTTATGTCCCATATTAAATTGGCTTAATATATGAAGAACTGCAATGTAACTGAAAAAGCTCAAATCACCCATCTTTAACTTTGATTGAAGAGACAAAGGACAATGCTTTAGTTATTGAAACCACTTAAATTTCACAAGTTTATGCCATTGCTGACAAAATTGCTCTTAATTATCTCTGCAAGAGGTCATTACATTAACAGTCCAAGAATAGATGTGTATATAACACGGCAGATGCATTTTTATATATAATGAATATATCAGGCTTCACTGGCAATATTGGGCACTGCTGTAAATTTGATCATTTGAGCCTGATTCTCAGTGCACTACAATTTATGATAAAGAGAAAAAGGGGACAGAGGGAAGCTCTGTAACTGAAATTACAATAAGGTCTTCAACAACGTATAAATTATATCCTTATATCTTGTCTTTAACATAATAAAATATCCCTAAAAACATCACTGGAGCATTATAAAACAAAATATAGAACTGAAGCACATAAATAGATACTGGGTAAGATAACCAAAAGCTTTTTCAAAAGGATAGGTTTTAAGGAGGGTCTTAAAGCCAGAAAGTGAGTTAGAGAGGTGGAGGAATGAAATTCCAGAGCTTCAGGCCTAGCTAACTGAAGACTTTACTACCAATGCTGGAGTAAAAGCAAATTACTGTGGATGCTGGAATCTGAAACCAAAAGAGAAAACGCTGGAAAATCTCAACAGGTCTGGTAGTATCTGCAAGGAGAGAAAAGAGCTGACATTTCGAATCCAGATGACCCTTTGGCAAAGCTGTGGAATGAGGTTCAAGGGGCCAGAATTAGAATAATGCAAACATCCTGGGGGGTTGTGGAACTAAGAGAGATGACAAAGACAGGAAGCAGCAAGGCCATGGTGGGATTTGAAAATAAGGTTGAGAATTTTAACATCAGGAGGTTGCTGGACCACAAGCCAATGTAAATCAGTAAGCGCAGGAGCGATGTACGTGTTAAGATGCAGGCAGCAAATTTCTGGATTACCTCAAACTTGTGAAAAGTGGAGAGCAGGAGACCAGCCTGGAGGGTATTAAAATAGTCAAGTTGAAGAGGTAACAGCCCAAGGTGGCAAGAGGTCGTGAATGTAGCCCAATCTATCATGCAAAGCAGTCTCCCATCCGTTGATTCTGTCTACACTTCCCGCTGCCACAGCAAAGCAACCAGCATAATTAAGGACCCCACGCACCCCAGACATTCTCTCTTCCACCTTTTTTTCAATCAGGAAAAAGATACATAAGTTTGAGGTCGCTGACCAATCAATAGCTTTTTCACTGCTGCCATCAGACTTTTGAATAGACTTACCTTGCATTAAACTGATCTTTCTCTATACCCTAGCTATGACTATAACATTACTTTCTGCACTGTCTCTTTTCCTTCTCTATGAACGGTATGCTTTGCCTGTCAGGCATGCAAGAAACAACACTATTCACTGTTCATTTAAAGCTTAAATTTTATTTATTAGTCACAAGTAAGGCTTACATTAACACTGCAACGAATTTACTGTGAAATTCTCCTAATCGCCACAATCCGGCATCTGTTCGGGTCAATGCATCTAACCAGCATGTCTTTCAAAGTGTAGGAGAAAACCAGAGCACCCGGAGGAAACACACGCAGACACGGGGAGAACGTGTAAACCACACACAGACAGTGACCCAAACTGGAAATTGAACCCAGGTCCTTGGCACTGTGAAGCAGCAGTGCTAATCACTGTGCCACCATGCTATCCCACATAATGCATGTGGCAATAATGAATCAAATCAAATCAAAGTTACTTATGAGGGTCTCAGCAGCAGATGTGCAGAGACAGGGGCAGAATCAGGCAATATTACAGGTGCGGAAATAAGCAGTCTTAGAAATGGTACGAACATGAGATCAAAAATTCTTTTCATGGTCAAATGTGGCACCTTTCTGGTGATGTTGCCAGGGGCTTAGTAAGTGGACAAGAAATAGGAGAATTTCTGCAGAAACTCAGTACTCTAGCGAGTACCACTCTCATATAAAACAGACACATGATAAATCTAATGACTTGGCCTGTTCAAATTGGATTCTTAAAGTTAGATTACCATTCCCAAGGTTAAGTACAAACTAGCGTTCTTTTCCCAAAGAAGCATGTATATTTAGTTGCATTTAGCAACCTACATTAGTTACTGCTGTGGGTGCCAGTTTTATATATTAATAATGTTTATTTATCACACTTTCACATAGTGTGGTTGGCTGCAATTGCAATTGATTTTTTAGCAAAATGATGGAAATGGAAATTACTTTCATATTTCCTATCGCATAGTGCAATTTAGATAAGGAAAAACAGCAAATGCAGATAGAGGCAATGGCACCTGAAGCACCATGCCTGTGGATATCAGCTAGAAGCTGCATTTATACACCCGAATCAACCTACTTCTCCGCTGGTTAGAGTCTAACCTGGTACACAAGTAGATGGTTGTGATTGTGGAGGGTCAGTCATCTCAGCTCCAGGACATCTTTACAGGAGCCCCTCAGGATGGTGTCCCAGACCCAACCATTTTCAGCTGCTTCATCAGTGACCTTCTCTCCATCATAAGGTCAGAAGTGGGGATGTTTGCTGATGATTGCACAATATTCAACACCATTCGCAACTCCTCAGATACTGAAGCAGACCAAATACAACAAGATTTGGACAATATCCAGGCATGCGCTGACAAGTGGCATGTGACATCCACACCACACAAATGCCAGGCAATGACCATCTCCATAAGAGATGTTCTCACCATCATCCCTTAACTATCACTGAATCCTCCACCGTTAACAACTTTGGGTTTATCATTGGCCAGAAACTCAACTTTACTCACCATATAAACACTGTGGCTGCAAGAGCAAGTCAGAAGCTAGGAATACCGTGGCAAGTAACTCACCTTCTAACTCCCTAGAGCATATCCACCATCTATGAGGCACAAGTCAGGAGTATTATGGAATATTCCTCACTTGCCTGGATGGGTGCAGCTCCAACAACATTCAAGAAGCTTGACACCATCAGGACAAAGCAGCCCTCTTGATTGGCACCACATCTACAGACATTCAATCCCTCCATCACTCTTGCTCAGTAGCAGCAGTGTGTACTATCTACAAGATACATAGTAACAATTCATCAAAGATCCTTAGACAGCACCTTCCAAACCCACAGCCCCTTTCACCTAGAAGGACAAGGGCAGTAGGTAAATGGGAACACCAACACAAGCACATTTCCCTCCAAGCCACTCACCATCCTGACTTAGAATCCTTCGCAATCGCTAGGTCAAAATCCTGGAATTCTCTCCCTAACAGCATTGTAGATCAACCCACAGAACATGGACTGCAGCGATTCAAGGAGGTAGCACACCATCTTCTTATGGGCAACTAGGGATGAGAAATAAATGCTAGCCAGCCAGCTAGCATCCTACAAATTAATTCATTTTTAAACTGCCTCACAAATATTTTTTTACTGAACCATACCAGGTTGGCTTGACAACAGTTTTTAGAGGATGTTTAAAGCTACATGATATGTTTCTGTTTATCCTTTCCACATTTATCACAACTTGGTATTGCTCCTGTTCTGACCAAGACCACAAGGAACTACAAAGAGTTGTGAATGTGGCCCAGTCCATCACGCAAACCAGCCTCCCATCCATTGACCCCTGTCTACACTTCCGGTGCCTCTGAAAAGCAGCCAGCGTAATCAAGGACCCCACACAGATGTTCTCTCTTCCACCTTCTCCCATCGGGAAGAAGATACAAAAGTCCTAGATCACATTCCAATTAACTCAAAAACAGCTTCTTCTCTCCTGCCATCAGACTTTTGAATGGGCCTACTTTATATTAAGTTGATCTTATGACTGTAAAAGTTATGACTGTAACATTACATCCTGCAGTTGCCACTTCTCCCCTATGTATTCAATGAGTAGTATACTTTATCTGTATAGCGTGCAAGGAACAATTCTTTTCATTGTATCCCAAAACATGTGACAATTACATATTAAATCAAATCAAATCTTGTTGATTAGTCATATCTTCAAGTTCTCTGTCATTATTGCCTTTGATGTAGAAATGCCAGCGTTGAACTGGGGTAAACACAATAAGAAGTCTGACTGTCTGTGCTGATGTATGTGCTTTTGGAGACCAGAACACCTCATTTGTCTGACAAAGGCTATAAAGCTGAAAGCTTGTGGGTTTACTATCAAATAAATCGGTTGGATTTAAAACTGGTGTTGCAGACTTAATATTGTTGCCTTTTACAGACTGGCAGTGATAAGGTTACAATGTGTAAAAGCTACTCTTATTCTTTTATGCCATTTGATCATTCCAAGCCAAAGCCAGTGTTTTGTCAATATGGTGTATTGGTCCATTAGATCAGACATTATGGTCGGATTTCTCCAGTGCTGCACACGTCGCTACCGCTGCCAGTGTTAACAGACAATTTGGCACTCACTCCATTCATGCCATGGGACCCGTTAATCGCAGGCGGAGAATTTTCCATCTCACCCTGTTTCTTTCCTAAGAATATACTTTATTCACAACATAGCTTAAAGAAGATTCCAAATCATTTCAAAATGGTCATTACGCAGCATGCAATAATATTCAACTTCTTCCCGTGGGATCTTCAGTTACAATTGTAATACATGTGATTATTATTCACTACGTTTATTGTCAGACATACAGACTGAGAGGTTCCACACAGCTTCCAGTGCACTCTTGATGCAAAAATCCTCTTGAGAGGTCAGAGGTGAGATTACTGGTACTCTTAATTGCAGGGGAAAGCTGGAGAAAGTTTGATCAGCTTTCCATCAGAAACAAATTCAAATCCTTGCTGATCCTGGGTAGCCCTCATTGATTCCTTCACTTCAGCTCCCACTTGCTTCTCTTCACTTTGAATCTGTTCCTCTTCCCTCCAGAATTTTGGCAGATGAGGTTCGCAGAATGGCATTCTCCATTGGCCTTGGGCTGGATCTTATGAACCCCACATAGGTGAGACGATAAAGTTCCAGCATATGTGCTGTCTGGATTTTCCCTCATGATTGAATATGTCAAGTTGCCTCCAACTACTCTTCAGGAGAAGGTAAGAATGTTGTGTTATTTTAGTTTTAAGATGCAAGTGTTTGGTAGCAGAAGTGAGATTAATATATTAGGGTGAATTTTACGGGGAGGGGATTATATTCCTCTGATTGGTCCAAAAGTCAGCCAGCACCACACCAACTTTGAATCTGGCTGCCCCGACCGCTGCAATCCTACACTGGAGTGGCCATAACAAGGTAAGAATGGGACTTTTGCCCCTCAGCTGTGCTCTGTCATTGAATATCAAAAGGGTAACAAAACAAATAAAGAAGATCATTGCAAGCAGAGGTAGCATGTCTCCAAATGCTCATTTTCACTGATTCTGGATTAAACCTGAGCAGTTTCTTCAAATCTGTGCGCTCCCTACCACCTCATTCGCGGTGGTTGTGAAACTTTCTCTTGAAAGTTTATGGAAAATAACCAAATATTCAAAATTAACAGTGCACACAGATGGAAAGCATGCATTGCAGTGGAGTGGGCGTATAGATTCTGGTGGTAGCTATAGTTCTCAATATAACGTTTCACAAGTTTGTCACAAGAGATCGTAAGTTTGTGTATGGTCCCAGAGCAAGATGTGCTCCCTAGTTTAGCTGTAATCAAAGAAGATAGAACAGGGGTCCAATGAACAGTCATCAACTGGCAATGTTAATTCTGTTTCCCTCTCTAAAGATTCTACCAAACCTGATGACTTTATCCAACATCTGTAGCACCTCAAAGTTATGGGCCAAGTGCTGATAAATAGGATTAGGTGGGAGGTCAGGTGTTTCTCAGGTGTTGGCGCTGACTCAGGGGACCGAAGGGCTTCTTCTGCACTGTACGATTTTATGACTGTGTTCTTGTAGAAGAGAGAAAATGTTTCCCACCTAATGTCATAGAGCAATTTTGATTTATTAGTGTTGTATGCATTAGTAAACACGTGAAAAGTATTATTCCTTGCATACTGTACAGAGAAAACTGTTCATAGTGAAGAAAGCAAGAGAGTGCAGAATGAATGTTACAGTCATAAAGAGTTAGAATAAAGTTTTAGGAGCATAGAATGAGAGTAAAGGATAGAAGGTATGCTGGGCACAGCTTGCAAGAAGTCACCTCACTGCGGCTCCATCTTGAAATTCATTACAATGTGAAAATAGAGCACAGAAACAGGCACCTCGGCCCAGTTGGTCCATGCTGACCATGGTGGCCTCCAAGCTGCCCGCATTTGGCCCAAATCCCTCTAATTCTTTCCCATCCACATATTGTTACCTGCATTCTTGATAACATGCAGTTCACAATTTTGGCTGTCACTAAAAGCAGCAGCCAAAAGATAATAATGTCTTGAAAAGTAGAAGCATTTACTTTTGGGTTTACATTTACTGGAGAACCTCTTTGTTATTTGCCCAACACTTTCTTGATTCAAACCATTTACATCTCAGCCTTGACAGGGATATTCTAATGCTACAAATAGGACCATCCACCTTTGCATTGTCTCCTGCACATGAACCACTTAAGCATTCTCTGTAGCTGCTTGAGTTTGGCCTTTCTCAAATGGCAGGCATTTTTAACTCCAGCTGATTGCATTATCATTTCTAAAGCTCATCGGTGCTCCACTAAAAGCAGAGACTTTCCCACAGCTAAACTGTAGCGGGGTTAAAACAGCTCTTAAAGTCATTGTGGATTTCCCAATCAACATCTCCTGCCCTCCCACCTCTAGCTCCCTTTCCCAAGCTGATTGTGTTGCCCATTCCACTTTGTGCACAAGTTGTTGTGCCAAATGAAATTAGGTCAAGTGTCTAACTTTCAAAATTCAGTTCCTGACCATGCATCCTAATTTTGTTTGCATTTCAATTTTGGGAGACATCTCTCACTAATGAAAATGACATTCGATCACACGTTTCATCAATTCAAAATAAAAACATTAGTCTTTTAAGAAATTCTAACCATGTAACAGACAACATGCAGTGTGAAATTTTAACTTGAGATATGTATTAACATCTGGATTGTTATAATTCTCATAATATAACAGTCACAACAACGTCAAATATTTTGCTATCATTAGCTTCACGATAAGACAAGAGTTTGCATTAAGAGACATTAACAGCTATAAATCATGTTTATCTGGCAACTTTGACCTTGCTCACATTTGTTACTTCACACCTCTAAAGATGCTGGTTGGGGGAGTAGTGCTTTTGTCACTGTACGCGTAATCCAGAGATCCAGGAAATGCTCTGGGGACCTAGGTTTGAATCCCACCATGGCAGATGGTGAAATTTGAAGTACAGACGAGATTCTCCAGCCTCCCAGCCATGTTTTTCCCATTGGCACATTGTTTGTGGGCAGCAGGATTCTCTGAAATTTGCATTGATGTTATCCCATGCCAGCGGGAAACCCACAAGTAGGGGTACACTGCCAACAGGACTGGAGAATCCAAAGTGAACAGCCACAGTATTCTGGTTTCCAATCTTAGGTGGAGCGATCCTGAATGCATACATGGCATCCTTCAAAGGATGTACCAACCTTTCCATTTTGCCTTCTCACTTTCACTGCCAGCATAAATGGGACATAATTGACAATTTCAGTGCTCTAATGTGCTTAAGGACAGACAGGTTGGTGGGCATGTTACCCAGTCCCTGTATTATGAGGACCAGGTCAGGAGGGTGAGCAAGAAAGTGGTGGACTACCCATCATGTCGTCATTTTATTACATGATCCCATCCACTAAAAGCATGGCTGACGGGAGCTGCAAAATCCAGCTCTTGAGCTTGATGATATGCATAAAATATTTGGAAGGCGTTAAACATTGCCTGTCTTATACATTTCTTGAAATTGTATTAGTTATTATCTCTCTCTCTTTCTCTCTCCTTCTTTCTCACTCTACAAATAGAAAGATTCTATTACAATCTGCTGAGTTGACATACACAGAAAGGCATCGGCCTGTTACCTTTATCAGTGAAATTACTGTAACACAGATTCCAGTGAAAGAACTCTGAAGCCTGATAAGATGGTATCTCATAAACACAGCTCCTGCCCTACCCAAGACTGCAAAAAACTAGCCCAGTTCATCACATAAACTAGCCTCCCATCCATTGACTCTATAATTCCCGCTGCCTTGGGAATGCAGCCAGCATAATTAAGGACTCCACGCATCCTGGAAGTACTTTCTTCCACTTTCTCCCGTAAGGGAAAATATACTAAAGTCTGAGGTCACGTACCAACTGACTCAAGAACAGTTTCTTCTCTGCTTCTAACAGACTTTTGAATGAACCTACCTCGCACTAAGCTGATCTTTCTCTACACCTTAGCATTGACTGTAACACTACATTCTGCACTCTTTCCTTTCCTTCCCTAAGAATGGTATGCTTTGTCTGTATAGTATACAAGGAACAATGTTTTTTACTGTATGCTAATGCATGCGACAGTAATAAATCAAAACCAACTGCCTGAGTAAAGGTTAAACATGTTGTCCTAGCAAGTGATAAGCATGAGATTACTTCACGAGCTTCATATGGGAACAAGAGGATCTACCTTGCTAAATAAACAGTTGAATAAATAATTGACACAGGACATTAACCACAGGGCGGAAAAACAGATGATCTCTCTGGAGAGAAAAGATAAATTTGAATGAAAATAACTTTGAGCCTCTGGCCTAACACTCTAATTAGCTTAAGAAGACCGGAAACAGAAAAAAACTGCCATTATCATCTACAGAGAATGCAAGAACATAAGAAATAGGAGCAGAAGTAGGCCATCTAGCCCTTCAAGCCTCTCCCGCAATTCAATAAGATCATGGCTGATCTGAAGTGGATCAATTCCACTTACCCGCCTACTCCCCATGACCGTTAATTCCCTTATCAATCAGAAATCTATCTACCCGTTGCTTAAACATATCCAACGAGGTAGCCTCCACCATTTCAACTGGCAGAGAATTCCAGAGATTCACCACCCTGCGAGAGAAGAAGTTCCTCCTCAACTCTGTTCCAAATTGCCCCCTTATTTTAGGCTATGCCCTCTAGTTTGGTTTCAGAGATTAGTATAATTCTTCTTTATCCATCCATTTGTCCAAACAAGCTAGTTAAACCATTCTGAAAAGACTACTACTATCAGCTACAGAGATCGGCAATCCCTGCCTTATGGTAGAGGTTTCCCTTCACAGATGCTGCCAGACCTGCTGAGATGTTTCAGAATTTTCTGTTTCAGATTCCAGCATCTGCAGTCATTTGCTTTCATTGGGAGTCTTTTGTTCTGTTGTCTTGTAAACACTGGTGATGGAACGCAACCTGACCTTTCTAGGGATCATGAGAGTTCTGCTGCGTAAGGTATGGGTATCATTGGCTAGAGCAGCTATTTTGAATGAAGCAGTTTGAATATAGGATAATAGAACTGGACACAGACCATACAGAAAGGCAGGTACAGCATGTGTAGCCTGTGATTGATTAACTGACAGTACAGATAGTCAGTGATTGGTTTCTATTAATGTCTGTGACACAATGCCGTATGACCATTGAGTCTATGCATCAGTTTGCCTGGTGTACAAGTTTGCCTTGCCATTGTTCAAAGTCTTGTCTGATTTACTAGGGTAAATTGGAGGGATTTGATTTATTATTGTCACATATTAATATACAGTCAGAGAAGTATTGTTTCTTGTGCGCTAGGCAGACAAAGCACACTGTTCATAGAGAAGAAAACAGGACAATACAGAATGTAGTAAAACAGTCACAGCTAGGGTGCAGAGAAAGATCAACTTAATACGAGGTAGGTCCATTCAAAAGTCTGATGGCAGCAGAGAAGAAACTGTTCTTGAGTCAATTGGTACATGATCTCAGACTTTTGCATCTTTTCCCTGGTGGAAGAAGATGGAAGAGAGAATGTCCAGCGTGTATGGAGTCCTTTAATTATGCTGGCTGCTTTTCCGAGGCAGCGGGAAGTGTAGACAGAGTCAGCGGATGGGAGGATGATTTCTGGGCTGCATTCACGACCTTTTGTAGTTTCTTGCCTCGTGGGCAGAGCAGGAACCATATCAGGCTATGATACAATCAGAAAGAACACTTTCTATAGTGCACCTTAAAAGTTGGTGACAGTCAAACTCCAAAAAATTTACCCCTTCAATCTCCAAAGACTTTTAGGAGGATATTGTAACCTGCTGTAATAAATTTCCAAGAATTACTGTGTAGGGTAAAGACTCAGAAAGATTCTTTCAATCTTTTCAATGGAATTACCTGATATTTAGTTGATCCTTCTGTACACCCCAGTTATGACTGTAAGACTACATGCTGCACCTTTTCCTTTCCTCCTCCAGATGTGCTTTATGAACAGTATGCTTTCTCTTATAGCGCACAAGAAACAATACTCTTCCTTAGATGCCAATGCATGTGACAACAATAAATCAAATCAAATCACATCATTCATCCACAAGAGCTTCAGAAAAAGAATAGCACTCAAGGCATTTTCCCCTAGTCTCTGCAGTCCTTCCCTCACCATTTCCGCCATGTAGTTGATGAGTGGATGAAATTAGACAGATGTTTCATCTGACAATCCCTGAAAGTTACAAAACCCGAAAGTAGCTGCGGTTCTAATCTTGCAATTGAAGGCACTCTTTTGCAGCTAATTTGATGCCACAGTTCACTTAACAAATTTGAAGAAATGTGAGTGCGCATGCTGTCAATCAGCCAAGTTTTAGTTGGAGCAGCACCATGACTGCTTTTAGCACTTAAAACCAGACTTTAAGACAGACAGGGAGACAAAGGCTGTTGCTCCAGCTATCACTCAATTCAAACATAGTCAATCGGCAGTAAAGCTTCACACACAGTTTCACTCTTCCATATGATAATATTGCCTGCAACTTTGCCCATTACATACGTAATGTTAAACACAGAGTTAACTTTCTACCATACCAAGAGCTGGGTATGGATTTTCTCACACAATAGTACTCTCTAAATCCCAACTGCTTACACTGGGGAACCGATGGCCTTGTGGTATTATCACTAGACTATTAATTCAGAAACTCAGCTAATGTTCTGGGGACTGGAGTTTGAATCCCACCACGGCAGGTGGTGGAATTTGAATTCAATAAAAAATATCTGGATTTAAGAATCTACTGATAACTGTGAAATTATTGTTCATGGATGGAAAAACCCATCTCACTTACTGATGTCCTTGCGTGAAGGAAATTTGATGTCCTTACCTAATCTGCCTACATGCGACTCCAGAGCCACAGCAATGGGTGAAAATCTGACCCCATGTCTTTGTCACATGTTGACAATAAATCAATTAGTTGAAGGTAAATCATTCCACTGCCAGTCAATTGTGCTACCTTGCAAAACCCTGTGCAGAAAGCAACATGCCTCAAAACTATTTCATAGACTGTACTTCTTAATTCAACAGCCAAAGAGCAATCAGATATCGGACAGTTTCTTTTATGCCTATTATGATTTTCTTGTCCTTTATTTTGATCTCCTCCCTAGCCTTTCAACTTAGACTAATGCTAGTGTTATAGACATCTTTGGAGACTTTTTAAAAACAAGCCTATTTTATTTCTGTCCTGGGTCCCATTTCCCATTCTCTGAGTGTCAAATTATCAAAATCTCTCCTATCCCACTCCAGGCACTACCTTTCACTCCTCCTCCCAACCAACCTCTAACCCTCTTTATTGCTGGCTAATGTTTCCCACTTTAAAATTCTCATCCTGTGTCTTGTCCCTATCTCAGTAACCACAACCAATTTTAACATCTCTGAACAATAACTTGAGAGGTTGTTTTGCTTCTGTAACTGCCTTATTTGATTGTTTTTAGAATAAATCAATTAATTGAGGTAAATCATTCCACTGCCAGCCAATTGTGCTACCTTGGAAAATCCTATGCAGAAAGCAACATACCTCATAACTATTTCATAGAGAGCACCTCTTAATTCAACAGCCAAACAACAATGAGATATTGGACAGTTTCTTGACTTACACACGTCACTCTATTATGATTTTCCTTTCCTCTATTTTGATCTTCTCCCTCCTTTTAGCCTAAGCTAAAGCTATAGTTACAGATGCCTTTGGAGCCATTTTAAATGCAGGCCAATTCAAAAGTGAAGGAGCCCTAATAGTATCCCTACAGTGTAGAAGAGATATTCGGCCCATCAATTCTGTACTGACTGTGACTGATTATTTTACCCAGGCCTTTTTCCCCACCCTATCCCTGTGATGCCATACATGGTTATTCCCTACACATCTTAGGACAGTAAAAGGACAATTTAGCATGACTAATCCACCAAATCTGTACATCTTTGGACTGTGGGAGAAAAACCGGAGCATTGGGAAGAAATTCACACAGACGCAGGGAAACATGCAAACTCCACACAGTTATCCCAGGCTGGAATCAAACTTAGATCTCTGGCACTGTGAGGCAGCAGTGCTAACCATTGTGCCACCACTCCTCCATTCCAACCAACATAATAATCTTTTCAGTGTGTTGTGTAGCTTGTAAATTAATAATTCAGATTACTTTACAGCTCTTGATGAAGCATTCGGTTCAACCCAGTGGAAACAGACTGCAAATTTGCACAGGACAAACTGCTCATATCAATGCCATTGGCTAGAAGTAGCTTATTGGTTTAAAGTGAGAAGAATATTAGTGTTATTGATCCAATATTACTGTTCCTGGTAATGTTACTGTTACTACAATTTATGTCTGCCCACATGGTAGCAGTAACAACACAGGACACTGGGAATCTTCCCCAAATCTAATGACTGGAGATGACTTAATGGGAGGAAAATCAAATGGGTTTCTTTAACATCAAACTATATATTTAGCAATTCAGCATGCAAAGGGGCAGACATAGGACATTCTCCACTAAAATATATTAACTAAAGTGATTTATGTCACCGGCTAAAATTAGGGCATAGCAGCCGACTGCAATCTTGGTAAAGATGAAGGTATAGCAGTCAGTTCACAGGAGAGTTGCAACACCAGAAACATGTGTATAGTTTCTTACCACCCATTTTAAAGAAGGAATTCAGATGCTACCTCATTACTTGTTAATATGACTACTTGTTAACTTCGGCTCACTGAGGTGGCACGGTGGCACAATGGTTACCACTGCTGCTTCACAGCACCAGGGACCCATGTTCAATTCCCAGCTTTGGGTCACTGTCTGTGTGGAGTTTGTACGTTCTCCCGTGTCTGCATGGATTCTTTCTGGATGCTCCGGTTTCCTCCCACAGTCCAAAAGACTTGCTGATTAGGTGCATTGGCTGTGCTAAATTCTCCATCAGTGTATCTGCCAGAGTATTGCGACTACGGGATTCTCATATTAACTTTACTGCAATGTTAATATAAGCCTACTTGTGACACTAATGAATAAACTTTAAACTGGTAGCACCTTGGCCTCTGTGTCATAAGATTATAGGTTCAATCACCTCAATCGTCCCCCACTCTAGCACTTATGCGTATAATCCAATATTACCAGGTTATGAGGCTGATTCCAGGGATGACGGGATTGATATATGGGGAGAGATTGACTAGGTTAGAATTGTTTTCAGTGGAGTTCAGACAAATGAGGGGGGACCTAGTAGAGATTTATTAAATTCTAAGAGGATTATGAAGGGACCATGTTCCTGATGGTGGGGAGTCAAGAACCAGGGGTCACAGTCTGAGGATTCAGAGTAGATCATTTAGGACAGAGGTGAGAAGACATTTCTTCATCCAACTGCAGTATTAAAGTAAGCCTAGTTGTGACATTAACAAATAAACTTTAAATTGAATGGTGGCGCAGACTCAATGGGCCAAATGGCCTAATTCTGCTCCTATGTCTTATGGTTTAGGAGCATTATTCCAAATGAAAGCAGGTTGGAAGCGTCCACAGCATTGCTGGATTCTGAGGAGCCTAGCAAATTGTTAAGATCCTCAAAAAACATGTGCCTTTCCTCAATGGTTTGCAGTGCTTCTTAAAGATGCACCTGCTCTAGCAATGTATTATCTTTTTTTTAACTAAGACGTTTTTCATACAAGTCATCATTTTCAATCCTTCAGTGATATATATCCATTAAATTCTTCACAACTTCCCCACAAAAAAACTTCTATCAAAGTATATTTTCTCGCCCAATAATTATTGCTAGAACGGGTTGCACATTTTCATTTCCCAAAAACTGATAGATTGAGAATATGTCTAAATGGTGCTAATTTTTAGTGCTGCATTTAGAAAAATTCACCCTGATGTTACAACACCCAGCCAGATCAGTTCAAGAAAATTGGAAATACTTGCCCACTTTCACCTTGGATTGCCATCTGTTTCCAAGACCTAACAGCAAGGCTGTAAATCTACAGTATTATAATCCCCATCCCTGGTGATTATCACACGGCACAGCATTACTCAATAACACAGAGGTTTGGTGCCGCAATCTAATTGAAGAAATATGCAGTCTCGAAACTACTGGTTGTGTGTGAAGCTGGATGATGTTTTGATTGTGTGAGAAACACCACTTACGATTTGCCTGAATTATAGAGTGATGCTCAGCCTTGCAGCCTGGCCGAGATTTAGATTTTAATTCAATAGGATTTAGTGTGCTTGTTTCACTTGATAATTTATTTTTAAAGTTTTTTTTTACAAATATGTATTCTGCAACGAACCAAATAGGCCATTTTGTATTAACCTGGGATCAGAAAAGGAGCCATGTTGATAGTACTAAGCTTTGACAACTTAATATGATATTCTGAAGTAGTCACCAACTATAGGAGAAAGTACCTCAATTACCCGCAAATTGAAGAATAAGTGATGAATAATCAAATAGTTAACTACAACCAGATTATATGTATTTCTGTATCATGTCTTCCTAATCTTTCTATATGGAATGACTTCAATCAGGCCATTTGGCCTATTGGAATATGAACTCCCTGATTAAGGAGTCAGTTGATGAGCCAATTGACAAATATGATCCAAATATGAGTCTTTTTCTCATATTTAACTGGGAATGTCAGTTCCTCTGGCATTCTTGAAGATAGACTGATAGTATCTAAAATTGTAAATAAAGGGATCTTGATGAAGGGACTTCTGCCTCCGAAGATTCTGATAGGATTAAAGTCTGAAATTTAAAAATGCTTTTCACTGTATCCCAGCACATATGACAAAAATAAATCAAATCAACAACTATGAGAAAGGGGTCTACACTATCTGGAATTGACCCCTATCAGAAAACACTGTCCTTGACTAGTTCAGTGTTGGGCTCATGAATCGGACATGTGGTTCGCATTGCTGCTTCACAGCGCCAAGGACCAGGTTCAATTCTGGCCTTGGGTGATTGTCTGTCTGTGTGGAGTTTGCATGTTCTACCCATGTCTGTATGAGTTTCCTCCCATAGTCCAAAGACTAGGTGAATTCCATGCTAAATTGGCCCTTAGTGAGATTAACAGAGTAAATGCATGGGGTTACAGGGATAAGACCTGGGTGGGACTGTTGTCAGTGCAGGCCCGATGGGCAAAATAATTTCTTTCTGCACTCTAGGTATTCTGTGATTCTGTAATTCTGTGACACTTGTGAAGGAGTAAGATAAAGAATTCATCTTAAAATAATCCATTGTTTTATGTTTAAGGGAATGTGTGCAAATGACTACAATCAATTAAGTTAATCCTTACAACATTAGTGATCAATTAGCCATTCAGATAAAACTCAAAATACTTACTAAACCAACAGTTGGAGTTCAGGAGCTACAGTTCCAATGGGCCTCGGAACATCTGCGCATTGCATCCATTGGGAGATAGGTATACATGCACAGTTAGTCTTTTTACATTCTTCAGGAGAGATACGCAGAAAGAAGTTAGACAGCATGAAAATGGAGGTCCTGAACTGGAGTGTTATTCGAGAAAAAATGTCTCAGAAAGGGGGACTGGAAGAACATCCCAAACCAGAAATTGGACAGAAAGAGTTCCAAAACCAAGGCCGTAGGCAGGGACAAAGATAAAGGTCAGAGATAATTTCATTGAGTCAAGATAAATGACAAGAATGAAGAAAAAGGGTGAAAATTGAAGATAAAGGGTCTGAATTGAAGAAAAAATGGTGGGGAACTGACCTGAAGCAAAAAAAGGCTTGCGTTCTGATGCTTCAAGGAAGAAGCCAAGGTTTGGTGACTCCATGTTGCTGTTGGCTATAAGGTCACAGGTTTTGTTTTGGAACAGTGGTATTCTGCTTGACACAGCCAAAGATCTGAAAATGTGTTTTGAGGGGGAAGCATGATTGTACTCAGACATTCAGGAGAAAAAGATCTTAGAAGGCAAGGACGAAACCTTGGTTGTGGATTCTTGTTAAAGCATTGAGTAGGAGTGACTTTTGGAAAAAATTCCAAGGTGAGTTTTTGAAATATGGAGATTGGAAACCTTCACAAGAAAGGCAAAGTTTCAGTGAGATCGGTTGAACCCATATGACAAGCATCTAGGTTGGTTAGTGAGAAATCCACAGAATTTGCTTAGGTCACATCATTTATTTTGGAGCACGGAGTATCTGACAGAGTTTGCCGTGGATTGATATGTACCCTAAATTGACACTTATCCTAAATATTAGAGTAGAAGACAGATATGGTAAATTGTTTCATCTTTCCAAATTTGTACGCATCTATAAAAATACAGCTGGAGTGAAGGAATTATAAATATCTGAAACATTTTTTGCATGTGTTTGTATTGAGAATTTTATCTCGCGTAATATAGTTGACCTCTCTTGTTTAATGAACATTGAGATTTTCACAGTAACATCATTGCAGTGTTAATGTAAGCCTGCTTGTGACACTAATTAATAAACATAAACTTTATCCTATGTGTTAAAAGGTCTGTGAGCAAACTTCTGTAAAAATCTGTTCAGTAACTTTCCTTCATGGTTCCAAAAAAAGGTTGGGATCCACCAAGCCAAGTTTAGTTCTGGGATCTGAATTGTCTAGTATTGTCATCAGCTGGAATCGTAACAAAGTGGGGCTTCTTGAGGGATCAAAAATCCATGAATTTAAGGGGAATCTCTGAACACTTAAAGAAGCAAGTACACGGAGGAAATGGACATTGGAATGGGATTGCTGTGAATTTTATTACACTGGTTGAAACTCAAAAATGGCTAAGACAGTTACTTAGATGTTTCTAGGAGCGGAAGATACAACCATAAATTATTTGAACTTCTTGAATAAGGCTGCACTAAGATAATTAGCAGGTAAATTGTATGCTGAAATAATAGCAGGATTTTGTAAGGATGACATGATTAAAGTAATTACCCAGCATTTAGAATTAAAAGGAAATAAACCTGAAATTGTTGTACCATAGCCAGTCTCATCAAAAATTCAGTTGCAAATAAAGCAGATTGAGATTGAAAAAGAGGTGGAAAGTTCGAATGAACAAAAGAAAAATGAAATGGAAATGAAACTCAAATTGGAAAATGAGGAAAAGGAAAGAGAAAAAGATGGAAGGAAATTGAAATGAAAAAGCTTAAATTTGACTCCAGAGAGAGAAAATCTTAAAAGAGGAATGAGATATAGAAAGAGATAGAGGGTGGAATTCTTCCCCCAGCTGGATTTTCCAGTGCCACCAAAGTCAATGAAGATTTTAAAGTTTGTTTATTATTAGCATCATAAATACACTAACAGGACAATGAAGTTACTGTGAAAATTCCCTAGTTGCCACACTCTGGTGCCTATTCGGGTACACTGAAGGAAAAGTTAGCATGTCCAATGCACTTTATCAGCAAGTCTTTCAGACTCTAGGAGGAAACCAGGGCACACAGAGGAAACCCACTCAGACCTGGAGAGAATGTGCAGACTCCACTTAAACAGTGACCCAAGCCAGGAATTGAACCCAGGTCCCTTGTGCTGTAAGGCAGCAGTGCTAACCCACTGTACTACTGTGCACTCTCCCCCCACCACATCCCCACCACCTTGGATTCCCATAGGGTGGAGTCGGCGAGCCATTGAAATTTCCATTCAAATTGACAGGACTGGAAGACCTTGCCATCGTGAAGGGCTGGAAAGTTCCAGGCAGGGTTTCAGTAGTAACATCAATTGGGTCATTTCCTCCTAACTCCGAGTATGTGCAGATTAGATTGATTAGCCATAGTGAATTGCCCTTTCATGTCAGGGGGATTAGCAGGGTAGATGTGTGCGGTTATGGGGATAGGGCCTGGGTGGGATTGTTGCCGGCACAGACTCAATGAGCCAATTGACCTCCTTCTGCACTGCAGGGATCCTATGATTCCATGAACAACTGTGGGCTAAGTAGGATGATGCCGGAATTGGTATAACGGAGAATTTTGGTCACCGTTTAGTTTGTGTATGCCAAGTGAAGGGAAACTGGTTTGATCGGTTGATCCTTGGAGATGGTGGGAACTCTTATTAGTTTTGAGAATCGATAGTGAATAACAGGGTCAAGGGACAGAGACAGGATTCCTGTCAACAGAGTATAGTTTCCTTCAGAAGGGTTGAGGCTGTTTTTTCATTCTTTTGGACTGACCATCCATTTGAAGGCATACAGAGTATCTTGTTGGGTTGATAAATATTCATTTAGTTAGTCGATTAATTAGCCTTCAATAGATTGAGAATGTGTATTGTTCAGTCTTTAGTTAACTGATAAGTGTTTGGTGTTGCTTATGTTCAATAAAGTTTGGTGTTGTTCGCTCATTCAGTGATTGAGTCTTCGCCTGATGTCGCGTTAAGTTTAAAGCAATATTTTGAGATTTCAGTAATTAGGCCGTGCACATTCATTCATGTCTAAACTTTTCAAATATTCCTTTCTAAACGTAGAGCCTGAAGCTGAATAATGTTCATTAGAACTCTTAATTGCATTAATTGTAAATTTTCATTGTCTTTTGATCACTGGGCTATTCTCTGATTGCTTATTCAATTATTCTGTCTGTTGTTAGTTATACACAAACAGATCCTTCATTTGAAGTTTGAATTGCATTTCATATCTTCTCCCTTGAGGTGTTTTCTTTTGCTCTCAGTTTGCATACCATTTGACCACGAGCGTTTGTGACGATGGCTGCGTTTAGTGTTTGGCATTAATTTATACTCCTATCTCAATTGGTTGACATAGTTTCTCTGCCTTGGCACAATCTGAAAAAAAATCCTCTCAAGTAAAACACAGAAGATGCAACAAACAGCCATCTCTGTGTCACATCTGGATAACAATATTGATTGAAAGGGGGTGAGGGCCAAGATTGCAATTGGGGGGCTCAATTTTTTAAGAAGAATTTACTTCATTCATCAAGTTACAAACCAGGGAGGACTAGGCAAGCCCTTAATCCAGCTTCTTGCTTGCTCCAACTGAAATTTAAATTTAACCCAATTCATGCTCCCTACACGAGAGACTTATAAAGATCCAAGGTGACAAGAATAGGCATCGTACCCCATCTTGGGCTAGATCTGATGCTGGATCTTAGCGAAAAGGCTGAGCAAATCCATTTTTCTTTTTTAAATATTTTACTGCATCTTTAAAATTGCAAAACCAATACTTGGAATGGACCAGGCAAACCCACATCCATTCCTTGTTTGGTCAAAAAAACAAATATAAATTCCAATTGAATCCAATTCAAGGCCCCCACAAAAGAGATATAAAAGATCCAAACTGACAAGGCTTGACCTGACGTTGGTAATGTATGGAGGAGGGATAAGTGTTAGAAGACGAGAGCTCACAGTTTTAATGTGGGCTCGGGATGAGCTTTTCTATTGCTCATTCAACCAAGGGTGGAATTTTCTATTCCCGCTGGGGTGGTGGGAATCACAGGGGCGGGCGAAGGATACTAAATTTGGTGCATTGGAAAAATCCGTTGCCTGGCAGCCAGAAATTAGTTTGAAATTTTGCTCTCCCTATTCTGATGGTCGGTTACACACGACTGAAGTTTCCCGCTGATCCACATGTCAGGAAACACATTTGCTTTCATTTGCATCTTGTGCATGCTCATTAAAAAGGCCAACTCACTGGAATTATGCTCCTCCTCTAACTTTTTCTGGCCTATTCAGCAGCCAAGGTATCAGTTGGGAGGTTTTAGGATCAGCTATCAAAATTTTAGTTCCCACACTGTGTTAGTAATTCACATGACCAAAAATGTTACCGATCAAAATTTTTGTGATCTCCTCCTGCACTGTCAGAATGCTATGATTCTATGAAAACAATCTGACTGGAATCACACATTTAGTTTGCAATATCACGTCAGGATTTGATAGGAAGGAACTTTGAACAAAGAACAAAGAAAATTACAGCACAGGAACAGGCCCTTCGGCCCTCCAGGCTCACACTGACCATGCTGTCCATCTGAAATAAAAGCTCTTACCCTTCTAGGGACCATATCCCTCTACTCTCATTCCATTCATGTACTTGTCCAGATGCCTCTTAAAAGTCATTCATTCAAATCCTTGGAAGAGAGAACCCAACGCAACCAATTGAAGCTCTGGATTTGAGTTCTACAATAGTCAAAATAGCTACCTACATGTATGTGCATGTGTGTATGTGCTGTTCCCACATGTACGTGTGGCTATAGACCCCCTCTCATGGATCATCAAACTATAAACAGCATGTAGTGAGGGCAAGAGTAGCTCATAAGAGAAACCGGCTGCAATTCGTTCTGTGATTTGCCAATGGGTACTATTAGGAACCAAATCAGAAACGCCAAGGTATATTACAAAGTTAGCTCAGACCCCGACAATTTTTGATTTGGCATTAGTGTGAGGATAAGGTGTTTTATTCCAGGTGGAATTCTATTGACCCACCAGGAAGCTTTTATCAAAACCAACTTTACTTAACAACACAGTTTGACTGTAATAAAATAAGATAGTTTAACTTCTAGCATTTGAAATATTTAAAAATAGCAAGATACAATTCTACCTAAGGGAAACACAGTGGCACAGTGGTTAGCACTGCTTTCTCACAATGCCAGGGACCTAGCTTCAACTCTTGGCTTGATCCGTCTGGAGTTTGCAAGTTCTCCCCATGTCTGCATGGGTTTCCTCTAGGTGATCCAGTTTCCTCTCACAGTCCAAAAGACATTAGCCATGCTAACTTCAGTGTACTCAAATAGGGCCTGGAGTCTAGCGACAAGGGGATTTTCACAGTAACTTTATTGCAGTGTTAATGTAATCTTACTTGTAACACTAATGAATAAACTTTAAAAAAACTAAAAAAAAATTAGTTCCAATTTAAACAATATTTCTCATAGACTTAAACCCCTTTTTAAAATAGCAGACAGCAAAGACTTGTGTACAGTACATGGGATATCAGTTCTCAAGCCTCCAGAACACATCAGAAGAATGAGAAACCTATTGCTTCCTGCAGACCCTGGCAGAAACTGCCAGTTTTTTGTCTGTCACTTTAGATCTGCGCATTTACATCAATCTCTCTTCTCAATCAACCTAATTAAACCCTACTCTGAAAACTCAAAAACGTCCTAAAACACATACAAATGCATTAGTTCAGGTAAATCAAACACCTCATTATCTCCAAGCAACTATCCTCCTGTGTTCTGTGCAAGTGGGCTGCCTGGTGCAGACAAATTGGCATCCTCAACAGAGCTGATTTCTAAACATACCTTTCACAAGAAATATGAGATGAATACATTTCTTCAAGGCATAGTACTGTGTGGGAACTGGGATAGCAACACCCAGGGAGTCAACAACATGGAAGGCTGCCAAACTTACAGGCTATGCCATTATTATTAAGTCCATCACCTGACCAGAGGACAGGAGTTATGGCAATACATAGCTGCAGCCAGGGACTCAGATATGTGGTGAGGTGGGCTCTGGAATTGCTTGATGGAGAGAGGGGAGGTTTACTCAGCACAAGGAAGGAACAAGGTATTCTCGAGATGCCCAGTGGAGCCCACATGGTAATCTGAACTAAAATTTGATTATTTCTCCTGCTTGAACCCTTTTTGATCCATGATCCACACTTCCTGCCAAGTCTAGTTCGAGCTGGAGAAAAGTTGCTGCTCTTCCTTCCATCCAGGACCGCAGTCAAATTCTGACACGCATATCTATGGAAGGATCAGCTTCATTCAGAACAGCAGGTTATTATCAGGACACTGCAGATAAGATAACAGGATTAGATGGGTGGAGGGAAGATACGAATGACCATTTTTTTTACCGTCCCATCCACTGAGTTCCAGCAAGTGTGGGGAGCTAAAATCAAAGCCCAGGCAATGGGAAATTAAATCATGTTGTGGATAAACATAAACTTAAAATTAAGATCAAATCAATGATATATTATCTCCAAAGTGCAGAAGACTGCCATTGAGCTCATTGAGTCTGCACTGAGTCTCCAAACCTGTATCTTACCCAAACTCACATCCCTCCCCATCTTATCCCCAAAACCCCAAGCATTTACCTTGACTAATGCACCTAAAGATCTTGAGACATGAAGGGGCAATTTAGATGGACAATCCACCTAACCTGCACATCTTTAGATTGTGGAAGAAACCAGGGCACCCAGAGGAAAGCCACACAGATATAGGGAGAATGTCAGGAAAATCCATCTGGTTCACTAATGTCCTTTAGGGAAGGAAATCTACTGTCCTTACCCAGTCTGGCCTATATATGACCACAGAAACCTCAATGTGGTTGACTCTTAACTGCTCTTTGGACAAGGGCAAGTAGGGATGGACAATAAATGCCGTAAAAAACCTCATAACACCAGGTTAAAGTCCAACAACTACTGGACTTTATCCTGGTGTTGTGAGACTTCTTACTGTGTTTACCCCAGTCCAATGCTGGTATCTCCACAACAATAAATACTGGCAAGCCAGCGATCCCCATGTCCCACAAATGAATATTTTTAAGAACTCAACACACTCACCCAAGACCAGAAGTGAACCCGAATCCCTGGTATCGTGAGGCAGCAGTGCTAACCCTTCTCTGAACCGTTATTGTCAGCAGCTGAGAATACTCTTTTTTGCTGCCTTTCAACATGAACCATAACTGCAAACATAGGGTTAATTGCCAGCTAACTCAAAAAGCCTTCACGTTTAAAAGAAAATTACAGAGGAACAACAGATTTATGAACACAAATACATCATTGTGAGGGACAGTATAATCAATAACAGTCTCAAGATGGTTATTACTGCTTCAGCAATGCAGCGAACACTGATGAGAGCCTGAGGATAGCCACCTATTGTAATAGTTAAAGAGTATGATGTTATCACGACACTATTAATCTATCTAGAGTTTATTTTCCAATATTCCCTTTGTTTATTATCTGTGGCTAGTTGAAAATTTTTTGAGAAATTATTTTGAGAATAAGTTGTAAGCTCTGCTCCTTGTCAGCGCTACTTCAAACCTTCCGATTTTCGACAAACATCTCACTAGTTCTCATACGAAGTGAATTTAATTTTCTCCTCAACAATGCCAGGTGTTCATTTGAACTAATAATTGATTTTAACATTCTGTTATATTATTTGTCCCAAATTACATTTGACCATGAAGATTGATCATAGAATCCCTTCAATGTAGAAGAGGCCATTTGACCCAAAGAATCTACACCGACTCTCTGACAGACAATCTTATCCGGGCTCTCTTCCCTGCCCTATCTCCATAATTCCATGTATTTCCTATGGCTAATTCATCTAACCTACACATCTTTGGACACTAAGGGACAATTTAGCATGGCCAATCCTGTACGTCTTTGGAGTGTGGGAGAAAGTAGCTCAAGCATTCCCTCTGCCTTCATGCTTAGATTCACCTTTTGACCCCTAATTGGACACAACTATCTTGTTATTACCTTTTTATTCCCTTTTATGTTCGTTGCCAGTCACTTCTCATGCTCTCTCCTTGCCTCTTGCACTTCCCTTCTGACCTGTCTATATTCAGCCTTGTATAATCAACCTAACATCAATCACATGCACCCTTTCTTTGCTTCATCTGGCACTCCATCTCTTGTTTCAATCAGGGAGTTCTGACTTAGGTTGCCCTGCCTATCTTACACTGGTGAAAATGTACCTTGACTGTATCTGAACAATCTCCTCTTCAACAGCAGTCTTTTTCATTCCATTACAGTTTTCTTTGCCGATCTTCCAATTTTAGTTCTTGTTGCCTTGTGGGCTGCCTTGGGCCTCTCACGGATGCATTGCTCTGAGGAAATGCTCTCCCCACCTTGCAATTCCAGGGACAAATCTGTTCTTACTCCAATGAAACTGAATCTCCTCCAGTTAAATGTTTGTACTCCAAATTCTCCTTATTGCTTTTCTAGCTGACCTAAATCTTGATACTATGATCATCGGTGCTCAAGTGGAAAATATACAGCAATTCTGTATACGAGGCAGGTGCACAGTTAAATCCTAAAATTTAAAATTTCTATTTGAGTTGTGTCACTCCTCCATTTGCGTGGTGTTATCCTGCCTGCTGCCTGACCATCGAAAAACCATTGAATAGCACAAAGTTGTTGTGGATATGAACTAAACTTGCAAGAGAAAGTTACGTTATGTCATTTTAAGTTTACGTACCCATTTTCTTTACTCGTTCATGAGGAGTGGGTATCTCTGGCAAGACCAGAATTTTTTGCCCATCTCTAATTGCCCCATGAAATGAATGGCTTGCTAGGCAATTTCAGAGGGCAGTTAAGAGTCAACTGGCACCAGAGTGTGGAGACTTATTGTGAGCTGTCCCAAGCATGGCCTCTAATTCTACCTTTTACTCTCGTTCTATACTTTTAAAACTGTACTCTAACCCTTTTAAACTCTCTAATACATATGTTATGTTAAGCTGATCTTTCTCTACACCCTAGCTGTGACTGTAACACTATATTCTGCACCCTCTCCTTTCCTTCTCCACATGTACTCTATGAACAGCATGTTTTGCCTGTACAGCACACAAGAAACAATATTTCTCACTTTATCCCAATACATGTGATAATAAGAAATCAACCTGACTCAAAAGTCAAACATTGCTGTGGGTCTGGAGTCACATATAGCCAGACTGGGCAAGGACGGTACCACTTCCATAAGGGGGAACTAATGAATCAGATGAGTTTTTACAACAGTTGAGGAAACCCATGCAGACGTGGAGAAAATATGCAAACTCCACGCAAACATTGACCCACGGCTGGAATTGAACCGGGTTCCTAGCGCTGTCAGACAGCAGTGCTAACCACTGTGCATTTCCTTCATTACATTATCAGCTGACACGGGGATAGGTGGGATTGTTATCGGTGTAGGTTCAATGGGCCAAATGCCGCCTCCTGCACTGTAAGGATTCTATGATTCTGAAGGTGTAGCAGGTGTGGTCCTGCTATGATTACGATATGATTCAAGCCTCACTGTCATCACCTCGCTACACTAAAAGATGTTAAATGTCTAAATGTGCAAGGGCAGATCCAACCAATGCTGCAGTAAATCTGGGCCAACATTAGAGCAGTTGTGGAATCCGTGACTATGACACCAGCAGCTTTGAAATAGTGCACAGCTTTGGGGAATGATTTCAAGCAAAGCACAAAATGTTATGAGGAACATTAACAATTTGCAAAACAAATGGCAGTTAGAGTGATAATAACCCATATCATTTATTCAGACATCAGAGTAATTAAGATTTTATTACTGTCCCTCATCAAATAAGCACTTTATGGTTGAAAATGACTATAATCCTGGAATAAAACTGAACTAAATTAATCCATAAAACTCATTAATAATTTCACTTCATTATCATAATTCATTTGAGTGACATAAGGAACAACTAGATGAAAAAGTTTAGAGAAAAATTTTAATCCTTCAATTTCAGGGGTCGAAGAAAAAATGAGTTTGGAGGGCCTTAATAGTCTGTCTCGTTCAACATCCTCTGGAAATGTCAGCTGCCAAATTGGCAATAGATCCATTTTCGCAAATGACCTTTTGGTAAGCTTGCTACGTTCATCAACAAGAATTCTTAAATTGGAAGAAGCCATCTTGGTAGAAACCAGTCCCCATTAGTGCCTGTTTTCCATGTGAAGAACCTGGGTCAAAAGTGGCCAACTTCAGAGGACAACTATAAGAACACTCAAAAAAAAATGTCCAGCCTTGAACAATTGGTTACATACCTTCTGCACACCATAGCCTGTGTACCCCAAAATCAGCCAATTTCTGTCCAATTAGCCTCAGCAAACATGCCCCTACATGGCTGGTTATAAACTCATTTCACAGATAGCCAAGTTCCTTCTCACTTAACATCTTAGATCCGGTTATAGAAATCACCTCAAAAAGTGTGTTCCGCTTGATACAACTCATGGAGGTTTGACTCCCGTCTTGGAAGACTTTTCTAAAACATGAGGCTTGTCTGAGCAAAGCCTGTGCTAAGTATGCTCAACTTGCATTTTTTTGGCACGTATGCAGCCACAGTTAGCGGCCACCAACGTGGAGTCAGTCAAAGCAGGTGTAGTCCTTTAGGCTCCAAAGCACATACAATGGTTATTGCCCATCTTCCACTGATACCCTGCCACCACTCCCAGCATCTCACCACTCTCCTGCTCCCCTCCTTCATGAGACTTACTTAAGGACCAGTGAATCAAATGGGACAAAATCAGTTTGGTGCCTCGGGAGGAGCGACATTATCATTCAAATTATGGCAATGAGAGCCAAAGCCTTGGAGTTTGGAGCATTTTATTTCTAATCATATCTTTGCAGATAAACACACACTTTTTTCCCCTTTGGGGAATGGTGGGGAAGTGGCAGAAAGATTCTTGAGCTGATTATCAGCTCATTGAACCATGTTATGAATGCTCCTTCTGTGCCAACAAGTTCTGACGTTGGACTTGAACCCAGGCCTTCTGGCTTAGATTGTACCACCGCATCACAAGGTTGGGATATGAGCTCTTTGCACACTATTGGCTGTGAACCCAAGATCAGCCCTCAACCAATTTCCACACAATTACACTCAGCAAATGTGTCCCTGTGTGGTTGATTATAAATTCATGTTACACATAGACAAGTTCCTTCTCTCTTAACCTCTTAGATCCATTTATAGAAATCACCTCAAAAATGTGTCTTCAATTTTTTTTATTTAATTTGCTTCACTCTTTCACTGGTGTACATGACCCAGGTTCACAAAAATTAGAACATGTTATTTTGGGTCTTGAAGATCAGATCTCTCTGACTGCCATTTATCATACTGACAAGAGTTGAAAGTCTATTTGGAGGAGGGATTGCAGTTGGTAACAGTCTCAGTCATGTAAAAACACCATGCACTGCAGTGGGAAAAAAAAAAATCAGCAAAATGAAAGTCAAATAGGGTTTCAAAAAAAAATAGAAAAAAAATGCTATACCATTCCAGCACTGAAAAAGCCAATACATCATTTCAAAAGAGGAATAATGTAGGCTCTTGCCCTTATTACAGTAAAATCCTGTTGCTTGACCTTTAAGATCATTATGGTGTCAAGTATCCAGTCCTCCTGCTGTTCTTATGTGCATTGCTTGGGTTTATTGCGCTGTCAAACAATGATGGCAATCCACGGCTTGCTTCTTTTATGGAATTGGATTGATGATTTCACAGCATGGTGCTGGGGTCAGATTTTCACTGCAGTCGCGGAGAGAAAAAAAAACAGCAAAGTTAATCCAAACTAAAAAGGAAAATACTGCAGATGAGACAGAAAAAAAAAGTAGGAAATAAAAGAAAGCTGGAAACGCACAGCAGGTCAGTCGGCATCTGTGAAGAGATCGGATCGGACGTTTAACATTTAAAATGTTCTTCAAACTGTCCATGCCTGAAATGTTAACTTGTCCGCCCTCTCCACAGATGGTGACAGACCTGTCATCTGCACGGTTCACCTTTTAATGACGAGACCTGTTCAGAGTGACAGCAGTCAGCAGCAATAAAGTTATGTTGCCAACTCTGCGGAAATGAGTGCACAGGCTAACGGTGTTCCCACGCATACGCCGAGGTGCTCATGAGTGTGATCATGCCATTTTGAATCTTTGTCCTGTTGATTCCACACTGGCAGTTTGGAAGTGGTTCAACAAATCGGCTTGGAATTAATGAGACTTCAACAAAGGTGAAAGTCACTGATTGGAAAATGGACCTCCAAACCCCTTTCCATCAAGTGGGGAATTTCAAAATTGAGATTGATTCATTTCCTTTGGCTAACAGTTTTAAGGAATCAAGGCACAGACAGAATTGAGATACAACCTGTCCATTTCCAAACTGTACGGCAGGCTCAAAGGCTGAATATCTTATGACTGTTCTTACATTAGATTAAAAACAGAGTTTGTTCCCTTGAGTTGATCATGTTCCACTTCAGACAAACCTGCCTGATGGACAGCATGGTGGCACAGTAATTAGCACTGCTATCTCACCGTGCCAGGAACCTGGGTTCAATTTCAGACTTGGGTCTGTGTAGAGTTTGTACATTCTCCCCATGTCTGGATGTATTCTCTCCAGCGTTCTGGTTTCCTCTAACATTCGAAAGCTGTGTTGATTGGTCATACTAACTTGTCTCTTAGTGGAGGGGGATTAGTAGGATAAATGCGTGGGATTACCGGGATTGGACTTGAGTGGGATTACTGTCAGTGCAGGCTGGATGGGCCAAATGGCTTCCTTCTGCACTGTAGAGATTCCAAGATTCTATGAAACCAATCTCCATTGAGACCAGATGTTTCAAACCAGACTTACACTCAAACAATGTGACTTTTACCTTCTGTTTGCTATGCGCAACTAGTTAGTTGGGCTACACTGGCATCTTTATGACTCGTGATTGAATACATTAATGGGAGCATTCCTTCTGCATCTTCTGCATGTTCCCTGCACGCACAATTGTGCAGTTTACAGTAAACATTGCATGTGGAGCAATGCAGCTATCAGCTGGTAAAAAATATCTTTCATGTCTGTCCCGTTCAAATTATTTAGTGTAAATATGGGTCAAGAAATTCGATTCCACCCAAAACAGAAGCAAATTAGGTCAATGGAGAGGCCAATCTGCCAGTTTGTGCTAACGTGAGTCATGAACTTCTGCAATTTTGCAGTCAGGGTTTCAAAAACAGGATCTGAGGAGCATCTTAAAGGAAGAAAACAAGGCAGAGTGGCAGAGAGGCTAAGGGAAGGAGTTCTAGAGCATAGACAGCTGAAGGTATTGTCACAAAGGTGGAACACTGAACACTGAGGATGTGTAGAAATAGAAAATAGAAAGAGTAGATCATTCAACCTTTTGAGCCTATTTCTGCTATTCATTTTGATCATGGCTGATCATCAAATTCAATATCCTCATCCCACGTTCCCCTTTAACCTCAGAAGATATATCTATAAGGAAGGGCAGTGGTGCACTGGTATTGTCATTTGACTAGTAATCCAGAGACCCAAAGAAAGATTTGGTGATCCAGATTTAAATCCTGCCATTTGAAATTTGAACTTAATTTTAAAAAATCTGGATGACACAGTCACACAGTAGCTAGCACTGCTGCTTCACAGTTCCAGGGACCTGGTTCGATTCCCATCTTGGGTCACCGTCTGTGTGGAGTTTGCATGTTCTTCTTGTATCAGCTTGGGATTTCCCCCGGTTGCTCCGGTTTCCTCCCACAATCCAAACATGTGCGGGTCAAGTTGATTGGCCATGCTTAAATTGCTCTGTATTGCCCTGAGATGTGTAAGTTAAAGGGATTAGCGCTAAATATGTAGGGATATGGGATAGTGCCTGGGTGGGATTCGATGTGCCTGACGGCCTCTTTCTGCACCGTAGGGTTTTTATGATTCAATGATTCTATGAAGTCTAACGAAGATCACGAAACCATTGCTGTAAAAACCCATCTGGTTCCCTCACATCCTTTGGCGAAGGGAATCCGCTGTCCTTACTTGATTTGTCCTAAATATGACACCAGATCCACGGCAATGTGATTAACTGTCAAATGTTTTCTGAAGTGGAGGGCAGTGAGGGATGAGGGATAAATGCTGACTCAGCCAACGACACTCATGACCACTAAAGTGAATTTTTTTAACAAGGCCAGAATTGGATCGCAGAGATCTGACGGAGTTGTAAGGTTGGAGTACAGAGGCAGGCCTGGATGGGGCTATTGAAAGCTTAGAAAATAATAGAGTATAAATTTAAAATGAACCAGGAGCCAATATAATCAGTAAACACAAGCAATGGATGAACTGCATTTAGTTGGCGTTTAGGATACGGCAGGTGGGGACAACTTTGGGACAGTCGAGTCTGGTGGCGACAAGGACATAGATGAGAGTTTCAACAGTGGATAAAGATGAGGCAGGGTCAGAGATGAACAGTGTGATGGAGGTGGAAAGTAGGTGGCTTCAGTAATGGAAAGGATACAAAACCTCCACAGGAACCCATCTGACAAGCTACTTGCGTACAATTTCTTTTTCCATGATCCCAGGCCGCAGTTGCTAAAAACAGCACAAAGGTAAAGAAATGAAGTCTTCATTGCTGAATATTAATCAGCAGGAAAAGATAATGCCAGGTGAGTGCACAGCAAGTCCAAAATGAATCCCATCATTTCCAAGCTGTAGCAACTGAAGCTCATTATTCATTGGAGTGGCTGCCAGGCGAGAGTGCAGACCCGAGGTGGAACGTTGCCACAAGGAGACATGATGAATGATAAAAACGTCAATACTTCAAGCTAAATAGTGGCTACTTCATCTTTTTTATATTCAGATGAGGTGAGGGGACAGTTTCTATGGAAACTATTCCCCACCTTTTCAAGGTTTGCTTTGACCTCTTCCACGAAAATTACGAGGAGGTTTTGCAGGACATCTTGAATGAACTCAAATGAAAAGTGACTTGCGTTATCATTTAGCATTGCGAGAGCACATTAATTATCAGCTCGCTTGATCCACGGTTTTGTCTCAACAGCACCAAGCCAAGGGCAAGGTTAGAAGCTTCATACCACCTGCAGGATTTGACTGCAGAAATATACTTGGCGTCAGTTCCAACACTGAAGTGTGCTCTGGACAAATTCTTTTGCCAGATTATTAATAATAGCAGCAGGGAATGATTTCAAGGTTGTCATCTCATCTCAGGGTATGGATGGTTAGAAGCTGTTTGAACTTTGTCCTTGCAATTTATGACATAATTTAAAACCATCTTGTGATAATTTTCACCTTTCCACACCACACTCTCTCTCCATCAAAAAACCCACTACTTTTCTGGAAAATTGGTGTTGGGCTATTGAGCATCAGCACAGTAATGCTCAGAATAAGATTTCATTGTTTGAAAGAAACTAAATTTTCCCAGTAGGAACAAGCAATAAGTGAAAGCTAACCATCAATCAGAGAACAATCAAGATTGTTTCACTCCAAAAAACATCCAAATATATAATTATCCACAAGCCTTTCAATTCTCCTATAATTCTCATTTAGAAATGTAAAATTATTCCCTTATCATACCCTCCTGTGATAGTGTTCTTCTGTTCCAGCGTTCTGCAGTGGTAGCACCATAATAGCCACTTGATGGCTTCAATCAAACTCATTTCAACTCTACTTTTAAATGTCATTAGCATTGTGTTCATTTTTGTTAAAGACATAGTGGAATAAATTACGCGCAGCATGCACAGAATGGAGCAAATCGTTTAATCTCACAACTCACACAAACCCATTGCCTTCGTCATATGGTTTCCTAAACTCACGGAGTAAATTAAAACTCAGACCCAACATAATCCATAATTGTCTGTGCTTTGCACAGTTTTCTTATTGGTTTTGAGTCGCTGAATTTTTCTCACCATCGCCAGAGAAACCTAATTTGTTATTCCTGTGAGTCTCTTGGATCTATTCACGAATGTCCTGTTGTCCTCTCCCCCGGTCTGTGCCCAGGCCCTAGCCTAGGTCTCTCTCTCTGATTGCTGGCATTTCCCTGGTAGGCAGTGGGTGTAACTGTAGATTCCAGTGACCTGACTTAGTTCTGCTCAAAGAGAGAATTGAAGGATCGTGAAGAAGACAATACAGCCAATACAATGGCTGTCATGGATTAACTGTTTTTCATTTACTGCCAGTACTTTTAAGAGGAGCAATGTTCAAGTTAGAATTAGAGAATCCTGACAGCGCAGAATGAGTTCATTCAGCCCATCGAGCTTGCTCCAGCAACAATCCCACCCAGGCCCTATCCCTGTAACCCCACGTAATTACGCTGCTAATCTTCCTAAATACTGAAGGGCAATTATTCATGGCCAATCAACCTAACCACAGCACGCAGAAGAACCCATGCAGACAAAAGAAGAACATGCAAACTCCGTACAGATAGTCATCCAAGGCCAGAATTTAACCCAAGTCCCTGGCACTGTGAGGCAGCAGTACTAAGCACTGTGCCACCATACAGTCCTTGCTCATACATTAATTACAAATTCAATGCAACATCGATTATCGAAAGAGAGAACTGTTCACTTTCTTTCTACATTATGCTTGATCCAGAAATACAAAAACAAAGCACACGAACAGAAGATTTCTACATCATCACGTAGTTACTGTTCATTTTGGCTTCACACTACTAAAATGCTCCTTGTTAGCCTACATCCACATACTTGAACCAAAATTAAAGGCAAATGATTTGCCAGTAAGTGTAACTAACGAAATGATACATGAATGGACTCACCGAGCGATCGAAATAAGACTCATGCCTAAACCAAAAATGAAAATGACTTATTTTAAGTTTGGCAATGAGTACACAAATTCTCTCCCAACTGGGAGGGCAGGATTGTAACTCATTTAAAACCTACCCACTTACACAGGGCGAGATAAAAGTAAATTTATGCAGATGCTGGAATCTGGAACCAAAAGAAAAAATGCTGGAAAACCCCAAACGGTCTGGCAGCATCTGTGAGGAGAGAAAAGGGCTGAAATTTCAAGCCCAGATGACCCTCTGTCAAAGCTAAAAGGCATAGAAAGTCGGAGATATTTACACTGCACGGTGACAGAATGAAAGAAAGCCATAGAAACAAGGGGAAAAGCTGCTAATGGCAGCTAGTCTCTAGAGAGACTAAAAGGTGTTAGCCAACATCCGCAATGAGATTTTCCGGTGCACAAAGTTAGAAGTGGGCTCAAAATCTTGTTGGGCAGGAGTTGGCTTTCAAGAGGATATAAAACCTGGATGGGGTATAAAACCAGAGCTGCACCCAATCCTGCTGTGTCAAAACGAATGATAAAATCAAAGCAAGGTACATTATATAGGCTTCAGTACATGCCTTTGTAGTTGGTACCACCTTGTTTCTTATTTAATCAGATCCACTGCAACACGTTCTCCTTCACAGTCATTTTAGTTATTCTTTTTTCTTGTCTGACCTTGGCAGCATTCTAGCTATTTTTGAAATAAAATACACCAGCTTTGATTTGTGAAAATAATAGATTTGTATCTGTGATTTCCAGTGCATTTTAAAAAAACTCAGCACGTAAAGCTTACCTTTATTTCTTATGGTAGAACTTATAATAGGCTGATCGTTACGTGTGACTGATTTGAAGACAGGATTCATAGTCCCACACTTTTGAAACTACGCAAGTGCCATAAAAAAAATGTGAACGAAATACACTGGCGAAGGCATTAGCTTTCTCTAGATCAGTTTTGAATGTTATTCTGATACAATGCCTATCGTCACAATGAACACCTGCTATATCAATAACACTTTCAGAAACATGCCAGACTGATGAAAAGGTTAGACCTCCAATTAAAGATAGCTTGACAAAGCTGGCTTCTACCGTGGCTTGATGTGTCTGCATCTAACAGAGCAGCTTCAAGAAGAGGCAGCGGTGTACTATCACAGGCTCCTGTGCATTAGAATTTTGCTCCATTTATTTGCAGACAAATAAGTTGTGATTTGTGACTTGCTAAACTGAGGAATGCCCACACCAGTCAAAGCTCAAGAATCCGCATTGCGGATGATGGACTAACAAAGAGAATATAACCTGAAAAACATAACAGGATGAACAGAAAGCATTACATTTTAATTGGGAATCCATCCTTCTCTGCTGTGGTTAATCGCACAGCACACCCTGTCTTTATACTCTCACTGCAGCATGAGGGACGTAGGTAGATCGAAAAGAACTTTTCTACTTAATAGAGAGGTCAGAAACCAAGGGGCATAGACTGATGGGAAGGAGATTTGGAGGGGATTTGAAAAAATGTTTCTATCCAGAAAGTGGTGGCAATCTGGAACTCGCTGCCTGAAAGGGTGGTAGAGGCAGGATCCTTCAGATTAAAGAAGCATTTAGATGATTACTTGGAATGTCATAGCATACAAGGCTACAAACCAAGTGCTGGAAAATAGCTTTACTATCGATAGATGCTTGACAGCCAGCACAGACATGATGGACCAAAGCGTCTCTTTTTGTGCAGTATAAGTCTCTATTTGTGTCCAATTTAAAATCCTACTATTGACTGCTATTCATACAATTTTTCTTTCAGTTTCACTGGAATGGCTCAATTAAAGTCCAAGCCTAAGCTTGGAAAATGAACACCTACCAATAATTTTTTCAAACATTCTTAGAATCCTTACAGTGCAGAAAAGGGCCACATTGAGCTTGCACTGACAACAATCCTTTCCAGACCCTATCCCTGTAACTCCACACCACTAATTTCTCTGACACTAAGGGACAATTAAATGTAGCCAATCAACACATCCTTGGACTGTGGGAGGAAACTGGAGGAAGGCCGCACTGACACAGGGAGAATGTACAAACTCCATGCAAACAGTCACATGAGGCCGGAATCGAAGCCAGGTCCCTGGTGCTGTGAAGTAGCAGCGTAAACCACTGTGCCGCCCCAAATTGCTGACATTTCTGTTTCCAATAAAGGAGCAGAATGGTGGGGTGAGGGAAAGAAGTGCTGAAAAAAGAATGGTGTGGTCCCACCATGTCAGCCCTTGCTCTCTGGTCAGTGAGGGAACTTCTCATGCTGTGGGTGAGAAAAAAATACATAAGTTTTTTTAACTTTTTAAATCATCTTCAGGGATCACTTCAAAAACGGTTGCGAGCAAGAGAGACATTTCTCTAGGGTTTGGAGCATCATGCGTCTACCCTTTCATCTGATGTTTCAGACGTGAAGTGATGTCCTTTCTGTGATCATTCCCTTTTATTTATTTTTTTTTGAGTACACATATTGTGAGAGCATGAAGGACTGGGCCAGTTTTCAAAATCGTCACAATCTCAACACAGCATACAGTTTCAAATGATAAATATGTTTTGAAGTAGGATTTTTTTTTGAGAAATAAACATCAAAAAAAAAAGATCTACAATGAATTTCAGTTAAGACTTCTTTTGTCGGAATCAATCTTATTTCGCCACTGAAATATTTGCCCAAGTGTATTAGTTTGTTTCCCGTTTACCCTCATCCTTTTTTTTAAAAACCAGCAGATTTTTAAAATAATATACATAATAATTTTGAGTGGCTAACTGGCATCAAGTAAAGTTTATTTCTTAGTCACAGTAGGCTTACATTGATACTGCAATGCAATTACTGGGAAAATCCCCTAGTTACCACACTCTGGCACCTGTTCAGGTATACTGAGGGAGAATTTAGCAATGCACCTAACCAGCACACCTTTTGAACTGTCCAAAGAATAAAATTCTGCTCCAGTTCCTCATTTCTAACTTTATCTCTGCCTCCCAACTTGGCTTTCTGTGCTTACGTCAAATCGAGTCCCGAGAGAATTAATGAGAAGAAGAGAAAGGTTAAATTACTGTAATTATTTCTGCATTACCACAGTTTTAATAGTGGTATTTTTCTCACTTTGAGTCTGGAAGCAGCCTTCTCATTAGCAATGCTAGTCAGTCGCTGATATTGGTGCTGCCATTAGCCCCTTCGCCGCAGCCATTTCATTCACTGAGAAAGTTCTTATATCAAAAAGGTATACCTGAAGCTAACATACTTTTTAAAAGTAAGTTGTATATTTTTAGGAAAACATGCATCAGTTTCTAATGTACTTTTCTTCAGAAGGAAATAATAGAATCCCCACAGGACAGGAGGAGACCACTCAGCCCATCGAGCGTTCATCGACAACATTCCAACCCTATCCCCATAACCAAATGTATTTACCCATGAAACTGGAGTCAGTTTAGCATGGCCAATCATCCTAAACTGCACATCTTTGCACTGCAGATGGAAACGGGCGCACCCAGAGAAAACCCACGCAGACACAGGAAGAAAGTGCAAACTCCACCCAGACCCAAGCCAGGAATCGAACCCCAAGTCCCTGGCACCATGAAGAGGCAGTGCTAACCACTGTGCCAGCCATTAATATTGGCCACTAATATTGGCATTTACTATTATAATCAAATATCGCCACCCTTTCTTCTTTCAAGCACCTCGGTACAAAATTGTACACCATACGTGGTGATCTTATTATAGACTGGCTGTCCATACAAATGTCCTTGTTGATATTTTGTACACAAAGAGTGATTTTTTTCAAATATATTTAGTTTGGATGTGGGGCTGTCAGATTCAAGTCTATGGCATTCACTGCTTCCAATGTGACCTCCTCTACACTGGGGAGACTAAATGCAGAGTTGGTGACTGCTTTGTGAAACACCTTCACTCGGTCCTGTAAGGTCGACCCCAAGCTTCGGGTCACTTGCCATTTCAACTCAGCGCCTTGCTCCCAAACCCACATATCCATCCACGGCCTGTTTCAGTGTTCCAATGAAGACCATTACAAACTGGAGGAACTCATCCTCCGATTAGACACATTATAGCTTGATGGACTTCACTTTAGACTGTGAACTTTTACATCCAGTTTGACCTCCTTTTTGTTTTTTTGTTTCTTTGATTTGTCCCACTGTGGACAATACCCACCCCGTTCCCCTACATGGCCATCTGTCATTTGTCCTTTAATGTTGCTCCCACTGACGCCAATCTTTGTTGTTTAACACGATCTCCGATCCTACCTTTTTGCCACAATTAGTACTTCTTTAGTCCTTGGCGCCACCATCAACACTCCCTTTGTCCGGTGTCCATGGAACATTTTTTGTCAATTTCCCCTTCCTCTGACTCCACAAGAAACAGGAACAGGAATAGACCATTCAGCCCCTTGAGCCTGCTTCACCATTCAATAGGATCATGTGGCACGATGGCACAGTGGTTAGCACTGCTGCTTCACAACTCCACGGACCTGGGTTCGATTCCTGGTTTGGGTCACTGCACGTTCTCCTCGAGTCTGTGTGGGTTTCCTCCGAGTGCTCCAGTTTCCTCCCAAAGATGTGTGTGTTAGGTTGATTGGCCATGCTTAAAAAAATGCCCCTTAGTGTCTTGAGATGTGCAGATTAGAAGGATTAGTGAATAAATATGTAGGGATGTGGGACTAGGGATATGGGAGTAGGGCCTGGATGAGATTGTGATTGGTGCAGACTCAATGAGCCAAATGGCCTCTTTTTGTATTGTAGTGTTTCTATAATTTCTATGCCTGATCCGGCATTCCTCAGGAAAACTTTCCTACACTTTTCCACTAATCAAAAATCTATCTCAGTCTTAAATATACACAAAAACTCTATTCTCACAACTTTCCATGGCAAGGAATTCCAACTGCTTACAATCCTCGGAGATAAAAAATTCCTTCTCATTTCAGTCTTATATTAGCACCCCTTTATCCTGAGACAATGTCCTCTAGTCCTAGACTGTCCAATGGGAGAACATCCTCTCAGCATTTACTCTGTCAAGTCTCTTAAAAATCCTCTATGTTTCAATAAGATCATCTCTCATTCCTCCAAATTCTAATGAGTAAAATCCCAACCTACTTAAACTTTCCCCATAAAACAATTTCTCCATAATGGGTATTATCCTACTGAACCTTCTCTGAACTGCCTCCAGTGACCTATTCTATCCCATCTCCTCCACCCTCTTTTCCAGCCACATAATCCATTACATTTCTATTCCTCTTTGGTTCTGAAGAAGGGACATATGGACTCAAAACGTTGGGGCAAATTTTCCCCATTCCGCTCATGATGGGAATTGTAGCGGGCAAGGAGCAGACCATGGGAAGGTCGTAGAAACCCTACACTGCAGAAGGAGGCCGCTCAGCCCATCAAGTCTTCAATGACAACAATCCCAGCTAGGCCCTATCCCTGTAACGCCACATATTTATCCCGCTAATCTCTCTATCAACATCCTGGAATACTAAAGGACAATATAGCATGGCCAAAGCATCTAAACTGCACTCCTTTGGACTAAGGGAGGAAACCGGGAGCACCCAGAGCAAACTCAAGCAGACATGGAGGAAACAAACAAACTCCACTTAGACAGTGACCCAACCCAGGAATCGAACCTAGGAGTATGAGACAGCAGTATTACCACTGTGTTAGCGTGCTGCTCTCCACTGGGCCTTGAGCAGGAATTTCCAGTTTTAGGACAAATCCCACCCATTAACTCTGTTTCTTTCTCCATTGATGCTGCCAGACCTGCTGAGTTTATCCAGCATCTCCTGTTTGTATGTTGGTCATATTCAACCTTTGTTTCTCATTAAGTGCCTCGTATTGCACACCATAAGCAACTGACAGCAAATAGTTAATGTGTTTCAATCTCCTGTCAATCCTGCTCTGAAAATGGCCTCCAAAAATTGCAACAGAATGTATCAACTGATGAAAAATAGATCATAGCAAATTGGAACCTGGCTCCCACTTTGATTGATTTTCTTTTCCACTGACTTCAAGAGTCTGTCAACTCATTATCATCCATATTTCTCATTAGTTTAATTAGTTAGAATTATCTCCAATGAATCTCCTCCGATATTTCCTTCAGAAGTTCTTGAAGGTATGAAATTGGTCATAAGAACATAAGAAATAGGAGCAGGAGTATGTCATTTAGACCTTCGAGCCTGCCCCGCCATTCAATAAGATCATGGCTAATCTGAAGTGGATCAGTTCCACTTTCCCGCTTTCTTTCCCTTAATTCCCTTGTCTATCAGAAACCTATCCACTTGTGACTTAAATATATTCAGTGAGGTAGCCTCCAGCACTTCAACGCAGAGAATTTCAGAGAATCACCACTCTTTGAATGAAGAAGTTCCTCCTCAACTCTGATCTAAACTGTCCCCCCGCACCCCCCACAATTTTGAGGCTGTGCCCTCTAGTCCTGCTATCCTTTCTAAGCGGGAAGAATCTCTCTACCTCTACCCTATCCATCCCTTTCATTATCTTATATGTCTCTAAGATCTCCCTTTAGCCTTCTAAATTCCAACAAGTACAAACCCAGTCTATTCAATCTCTCCATAGACTAACCCCCTCATCTCTAGTATCAACCTAGTGAGCCTTCTCTGCACTCCCTCCAAGGCCAAAATATCCTTCCGCAAAGTGCAGTGACCAAACAGCACACAGTATTCCAGCTGCAGCCTCACCATTGTCTGTATAGTTGCAGCAAGACCTCCCTATTTTTATATTCTATCCCCCTCGCTATAAAGGCCAACATTCCATTCACCTTCTTGATCACCTGCTGCACCTGCAGGCTGGGTTTTGTGATTCGTGCACAAGGACCCCCAGGTCCCTCTGCACCGTAGCATGCTGCAGCTTTTCGCCTTTTAAATAATAATCCCTCCTACTATTATTTCTACTAAAGCGGATAATTATTTCTACCAACATGGTCAATGTTATTATTTCTACCGAAGTGGTCAATGGCAGCAACGTAAATGTGTTCACAGCAGATCAGCAACCCATGTTCCACCACGTTTGAACTTTATGATAGTTCAAGCTCTTCTTCACGGAACCCATAGAATCCTACAGTGCAGAAGGAGGCCATTCAGTCCATTGAGTCTGCATCGACCACAATTCTATCCGTGCCCTATCCCCATAACCTCATGCATTTACTCCAGCTGGTCCCCCTGACATTAAGAGGCAATTTATCATGGCCAATCCAACTAACTCACACATCTTTTGGACTGTGGGAGGAAATTTTGCTGGTTGTGAGATCTTGCTCTGTGCATATTGGTTAGATTTACTACACTGATTACATTTGAAAAACAGCTTGTTGGCCAAAAAGTGTTGTGAGATGCCCATGGTTATAAAAGGTACTATGAAATGCATTTCTTTGTGTATTCTCTTTGAAGTTTAAACTACCAGCTGCTGTATTAGTTTGATTTATAATCAAAATCTTGTTTTAGAGTTCACTATGATAGAAGCTTGGAATCCCCACAGTGAAGAAAGAGGCTATTCAGCACATTGACAGTACCATACGCAGACTCTGTTCCCCAGTCTATTCCTGTCACCCTACATATTTACAAGGCTATTCCATCTAACCTACATATCTTAGGACACTAAGGAGCAATTTAGCATGGCCAATCCACCTAACCTGCACATCCTTGGACTCATCAGAATCTCTGCAGCATTGAAGGAGGCCAGTAAGCCCATCGCCGAGGACATCTATACTGACCCAGAGAGAACACCCAGACTCCACACAGACAATGACCGAAGCCAAGAATCGAACCCGGGTCCCTGGAGCTAACCTCTGTGCCACCCAGATTGGAAACTTGTTTCCAAGTTTGATGCCATTTTCTCTTGGCCAGAAATCAAAAATCTTGGTAATATTTCCCAGAACAATGGTAAGTATAAACAGGCACAGTGAAAAATCGGCTACTGGGGTTGTGGATCAGATCTACCTGGTGCCCTATATAATCTGTATTGGAATGACACTTAGTCTTTTGGAAGTCAATTCTATCCATTAGGCTGATTTCAAGACTGGAAGCTGCCTGGGTCAAAAGCCACACACCGTGGAGTTAAAACTCGACAGCATCACAGGAAAACCCCACCGTTTCCCAAAAGGAACTCTATCCTCCTGCCTACACTCACTCCCTATTAATATCCATGTATGACAGGAAATGTGTTAAATGATACACAGGCTTGCACACCTTTCCAAGAAAAAAAAGGGAATCTGTTCAGCATTCCCAGAATTTGACATTGTTAAATGTAAATCTGTACGGGGTTGCAGAAATGGCCTGAGAAATTTAAATAGGTTCGTACAAAGCACCACTTCCACAGGCTTGTTGTCACACCAACACATTCTAACCTTTTGCGTTTATGGCTTCTACTGGCTGTGCCATTCTGCTCAAAGCCAGATTATAAATAAATAAGTTTTTGGACAGTAAGGGGGAACAGCAGTGAGGTGTGCTATCTCACAGCACCAGGGACCTGTGTTCAATTCCAACCTAGGGTGACTGTCATAAGTGGGGTTTGCACAGTTTCCTCTGGGTCTTCTGGTTTCCTCGCGCAGCACCAGGTACCCAGTTCAATTCTGGCCTCGGGACACTGTCTGTGTGGAATCTGCATATTCTCCCTATGTCTGGGTGGGTTTCCTCTGTAAGAATTTAGCAACACCAATTTTAAATCCAACCGATTTATTTGATAGTAAAATTGCGAGCTTTCGACACTCTGTGTCTTTGTCAGGCAAATTGCATTTGCCTGACAAAGACACAGTGTCGAAAGCTCGCAATTTTACTATCAAATAAATCAGTTGGATTTAAAATTGGTGTTGCTAAATTCATACTGAGTTCTTACTACCCCAGTCCAACGCCGGCATCTTTACATCATGGGTTTCCTCCCACGGTCCAAAGATGAGTGGGTTAGGTTGACTTACCATGTTAAATTGAGCCTAGTGTCAGGGAGATTAGCAGGGTAAACATGTGGGGTTACAGGAATAGGGCCTGGTTGGGATTGTGGTCAGTCCAGACTTGATGGGCCAAATTGGCCTGTTTCTGAACTGTAGGGATTCTATGAATCCAAAGACATGCAGGTCAAGTGGATTGGCCATGCTAAATCGCCCCTTAGAGTGCCAAGACATATAGGTCAGATGAATTAGCCATGGTCAATATATGGGGTGACAGGACACCCCGTATAGTAAGTGGGGGACAGAGCCTGCGTACAGTGTTCTGTCAGAGAGATTCGATGCAGACTCAATGGGCTGAATGACTTCCTTCTAAACTGTAGAATTTCCAAACTTCTATCAGAGTGAATCTAAAACTAGATTCTGATTATATATCAAACTAATACAGCAGTTGATAGTTTAAGCTTCGAAGAAAATACACAAAGAATTGCATGTACATGGTGCCTTTTATAACGTCAGGTATCTCAAAACACTTTCTAGCCAACAAGTTGTTTTCCAAATGTAATCAGCGTAGTAAATGTAACCAATTTGCACAGAATAAAATCCCACAACCAGCAAAGTCACAGATTCACTAATCTTTTCAATGCCATTCATGATCAAGTCACCACAGTCCCAGATGACCATAGGCTGTTCTCCCCTTTAGCATCACCACACCTCAGGTGAGAGGCAAGGTTGAGAAGGCCGGTCTTTAGGAATAACCTCAGCCGGTGTGGGAATTAAATCTGTTCTGATGTTGGCATCACTCTGCGTGACCTTCCATCCAGCGCACTGAGCTAATGATATCATAGAATCAAAGAGAATATCATAGAATCATAGAATCCCTACAGTGCAGAAAGTCCATTTGGCCCATCAAGTCTGCACTGACCACAATCCGACCTAGTCCCTATTCCCTAACCCTACATATCTACTCTTCCAATCCTCTGACACAAAAGGGCAATTTGGCCAACCCACCTATCATACACATCTTTAGACTGTGGGAGGAAACTGAAGCACCTGAAGGGAACTCACACAGACATGGGGAGAATGTGCAAACTTCACGCACACAATCACTCAAGGCTGGAATTGAACGCGGATCCCTGGTGCTGTGAGGCAGTAGTGCTAACCACTGTGCCACCATGCTGCCCTTATTGAGAAACAAACTTCACAGCTCTTCTTCGAAGCAGTGACATAGGATTTTTGGCACCAACCTGACAGGGCCTCAATTTGATACTTTGCTGTGGGTCTCCTTCAGGTGCTCCAGTTTCCACTCACAGTCTGACCTGGGGTGCATTGGCCATGCTAAATTCTCCCTCAGTGTGCCCAAACAGTGGCAACAAAGGGATTTTCACAGTAACTTCATTGCATTGTTAATGCAAGCCTACTTGTGACACCAAACACAGTGGCTAGCACTGCTGCCTCACCAGTGACCTAGTTTGATTCCCGGGCCAGGTCGCTGTCTGTGTAGAGTTTGCACATTCTCCCCGAGTCTGTGTGGTTTTTCTCCAGGTGCTCTGGTTTCCTCCCACAAGTCCAAAGATGTGCAGTTTAGGTGGACTGGCCGTGCTAAATCGCCTCTTAGCGTCAGAACGACTAGCTAGGGTAAATGCATGGGATTATGGGGATAGGGCCTGGGTGGGATTGTAGTCGGTGCAGACTCAATGGGCTGAATGGTCTCCTTCTGCACTGTAGGCATTCCATGAAACTTTAAACTGTAGGGTGTCAGTTTTGACAGCCCAGTGACCCCTCGGCACTGCACTGGAGTGTCGTCCCGGAGCGTGTGTTCAGCTCTCTTGGAGATGGGACTGGAGCAGGATTTTTCTGGCACAATACTGAGAGTGCTACCACTGAGCGATGCTTTGAAGACCAGAAGAAAGATGCACAAACCCAATGCATACAGCAGATTCTTTTGTAACACTCCATATTCAGGACATGGTATTACATGTCAGCTTTTATCAGACAAGAATGGAAAGCAGTAGGGTCTTTGACGTTTTCTTTTGAAATGCCGCACGGCAGTTGAAGGCAACAATAATAAGGATAGATGATCTTAAAATTGTTCTTTCTTGACCACGTTTCAAAGCCATTCGGTGTCCCATACACAACGTATTCTGTCCCACTCCTTCCCCTGCATAATAAAAAAGTCTAATCCATAATTCCTGAATAGAAAACATTTGCAAGGCTATTGGGAAAGAGCAGAAGGGAGCAGGATTAATTGGATAGATCTTTCAAAGAGCCTTGGTCTGAATGACCTCCTTCTGTGCGTAAGAATCCATGATTAATAAAAGTAAGAAAAGAAAGCATTTCCTTCTCGCCCCGCGCACTGTGACGGTACAATCTCTCATAGCGGTAGTCAGTTTCAGGAACACGCAGTTTGTCCACGTGTGCTGTCAACCTCCACTCTCGATCCCTGGGTTCCTGTCAATGAAACTCTAGGGCACTGAGAGGCAGGGAGGGTCAGCTGCAGGAGTGCCTGAACCGTCTGCTTCTGAAATTGCCTCACCGCTGCGAAAACCTGACCTGCTTCTTGAACAGAAAATAGCAGGAGCGGCCTTAACAAGAAGACGACGCACCACAGGAGCATGTTACTCTCTGACAGCTGCTATAGCTCTGCACAACTTCCCATTCAACATTGAAATTTCATTTCTAAATATGTAAACGTCTTGCATGCGCAAACTTTTAAGTCAGTTTTGGGCATTTTGACTCAGTGTATGCTTATTTATGGTGGCACAGTTGTTAGCACTGCTGCCTCACAGCACCAAGGGACCCGGATTCGATTCCCGGCTTGAGTCACTGTCTGTGTTGAGTCTGAATGTTCTCCCCGTATCTGCATGGGTTTCCCCTGAATGCTCAGGTTTCCTCCCATAGTCTGAAATTCGTGATCAGATGCATTAGCCACACTAAATTCTCCCTCAATGTACCCGAACAGGCACTGGAGTGTGGCAACAAGAGGATTTTCACAGTAACTTCATTGCAGTATTAACATAAGCCTACTTGTGACATTAATAAATAAACTTTAAATGCCTGCAATGTCTTTGGAACGAGTTGTTCATCTATGAAACACGAGCAGGATTTGTTTGGTTGTAAATCACCAGTGGTATTCCAGTGTCAGCAGTTCTTGTAACTAAGGTTTAATTCAGGTTAGGTACGAGGGTAAACTTTCATTCTTGCAAGGAAGATGATGTTTCCCCTTTTGTATTACCTGGAAAGGAAGGTTTTGAAGTGGCAATGGATTTTCCACTTAACTGTTTGCAATGTAGTTGGTATTACCAAGAGTAAAAGTGTACGTAATTTGTCTTAAATTACAGCCTGGGGACAGCTTTCAGTAGAGAGTTCTGCAGATGACTTTTCAGCCCTATTTCATCTCATTCTCCCAGATTACTAAACCTGTGTCCCCGTTATAACATCAAACCTTTTTTTGTTTAGTGAATCCAGTCTTCTCGTTTCAGCAATCTTTCTGACTACGGGACTGGTGTAGTATTTCTATTTCTACCCAAATTATCTTTATTCCGTGGAATCCCTACAGTGCAGAAGGAGGCTCTTTGGCCGATGGAATCTGTACTGATTCTCCATTTTATCCAGGCTGACCCCTTGCCTTGTCCCCATAATCATAGCTAATCCCCCTTAACCTACACATCTGAGAACACAGGGGCAATTTAGCATGACCAATCTATCTAACCTGTGCATCTTTTGGACTACAAGAGGAAACTGAAACACTTAGAGAAAACCCACACAGCCACAGGGGGAATTTGCGACCTCCACACTGTCATCCAAGGCCAGAATCAAACTGGGGTTCCTGAGCTTCAAGGCAGCAGTGCTAACCACAGTGCCACCTTCTAACTATGATTTTACAGTTAGTATCGAGTTGCAGCTCCTCACAAACAGATTCATGGGGTTGGGTTTCACTCAGGTTTGCAGGTGGGGATGGTGCCTTCCCACTCAGCTTGATCTCTTCTCAGTGGCCTAGGCCAGCCACTTAAGGGCCTCAGTTTTCAGGCTGGCTGGAGGAGTCCAGGGACAACCATGGAAAATGACTCTGCTCAGGCCTCAGGTGGAAAAGGGGCCCGCCTTCTTTCAACATCATCTCTCCACCCTCTCCCCTGCTAGAGGTCTGCCCTTGCATTCTTAAACCCTCTTTCCCAGTCTCTCCATCAACAACCTCTGCACAGCTGGGCCTCACTTCTCCACTATACCACGAGTGCCTCACAATTAGTAGGCCCTGGACTCCAAGGATTAGGCTCTGGGCGATGCTTATGGTCCAAATATTGTCCATTGCAGATTTTGGCACTGCCGCAAGTGGAGCACTGTTGACCAATGTCACTGGCTGGTAACTCTATGAGGTAGGACTTCCTCCTAAGTGAGGAGTGGAAGATTCATCTTCAGCCAGCTAATGCTTCTTGACGTTGGCTGCAAGGAAGACAGTATTGGCAGGGGTGTATTTCTCATTGACTGTTCAGGTGGTGGGACAGGAAACTCCATGATACCAAAAATCTTGGCCGTGGATTTTTCCAGAGGTGTGAGGGAACACACTTGGGTCAGAAAGGCAAGAGAGGTGGGAGCGACCCTCCTTCACCCGGTGGTGGAGTCCAATGCCAGATCTTACAGAAATTGCTGAAAAAGGGGCTACTTCGAAGGCTGTCTTCCTTATCCCAATCAGAGCCCCAGCTGCCTAGCAACTGCAGCAGCTGTGTCGGGAATGGTGGTCAATATTGAGGCAGGTGGGAGACCTTGGGCCTACAGCAGGATGTAGAATAAAAACCTTTGGAAAATTAAGCAACCACACACTAGAGGGGAGGCCGGTGTGTTCCTTCCCTGTCCGTAGCCCCCTCGTTGCCTCGTGACACATTTCCTGTCCCACCGTGCCACCCCTCTTCCAGCCGCTGACAGAGTCAGGCTGTGGCCACCAGAGTGACCAAGCACATCTGAGGGTGTAAAAGGTGCTAATATGCATGCAAATTCTTTCTTTTCATTTCACTTTAGTAAATACAAAGACCACTTGCTTATGCTGGTTATGTAACTCTATATATTTCAATTATCCTAGCATCAGGTATCAGAGTGCTATTCTAAGCTAAGACTCATCATTTGCAGTAACTGCTTGGACTACTATATCTGTCAATATATAGGACAGCACAGTGGTTAGCACTGTTGCCTCATAGAGCCAGGGACCTAGGTTCGATTCCTGGCTTGGGTGACTGTGTGAAGTTTATATATTCTCCCTGTATCAACGTGGGTTTCCTCCGGGTGCCCCAATTTCCTCCTATAATCCAAAGATTAGGTACGTTGGCCATGCTAAATTGACACCAGTGTCAGGAGATTAGCAGGATAAATGTGTGAGGTTATGGGAATAGGGACTGGGTGGAGTTGTGGTCAGTGCAGACTCGATGGGCTGAATGGCCTCCTTCTACACTGTAGGAATTATATGATTTATATCAGTTCAGGTGCGATTTAATCTCACATGAGATTTAAAATTATTTTCCTATCTAGCTACTTAAATCTAGTGCTGTAAGTATTACCGCATCATTCTGCTCAAAATGTACATCACAGTGCTGTTGTACAGTGAAAATTCTAACACTGTAGACTGTACCAGTGTTTCCAAAGCAGATGGCATTCCGAATCCCTGTACAATTTGATTCCCCGTACACTTGCCCTATCACTCCACGCACCACAACCAGGATTTTACACCACCTACACATGTCCGCTGGGGACTCAAAAAAGTCCCACTGACAGCCATCAGAGAGATAACCACCATCATTCATCCCTGGACTATCTTCAGACACCTTTCTGTAAGAATAAGGTGCAGTGTCTAATCCTGCCACGCCAGCTAGCGCTGACTGCTGCAAGATGCTGCAACGCAGTTCTATCACTACGTGAACCTGTGCAGTCCTGGACACCAGCCACTTAATCAAAACACGCATGACTGAATCTCCACGCCTTACTTTAACAAACGTTCAGCAAAGCATTACGTGCAGGGATGAGTGACAGGAAGCTGGTTCACGATACGTAACTAATACAATTGCGAGTATTTTTCAAGAGAAATTGGAAAACACGACTATGTATTTGCTAACAGAATTAACATAGCTTGATTTTACTGATGCAATTGCCTTTAGAAAAGTTCAACTTCCGTCAATAATGATAGAATTCAATATTAAACACGTCAGTCGTGTAGACCACATGGTTATACATTGAAATAACATTTAACCTTTCCCTTCTGGCTGATGGAGGCCGACACACTACTTTATTATCAGCATTGGCAGATGATTTATTACAAGTGTTTCTACTTCAGTAAAACCACATTAGGCTGCGCTCCATGCATCATTTGTTATCTTCAACCATCCTACGTTCTTTCCGCGTGTACCCCTGACTCTCCTGTGAGGGAGTTTAACTCCTACAAAAAAAACAGAATTGTGGGTCTCAGAGGTCCCGTTAGCTGAGGTTGCGTGGGAACAATTAGATTTCAGTCTGAAGAACTGGAGCTCGATTCAAGAGTTTGACTGTCAAACATACCATCTTGGGACAATGTGATTTATTGAGCTGTATCATTTGGAATGCAGCTAACCGCAGTGATTAAAGGAATTCTGACGAATATTGAAGGAATTAAAGTTTTGAATATGCATAGCTCAGCCTCTCCTCCTTGTACCTGAACCATATTTTGCTCATACTTTATACCACAATTAAAGCTTGCTACAGGCACTGCCATCGCAGTGTGCAACATATCCTCACAACTTCTCATTTTATTTTAGGTTTATTCTTTGGATGCAATATCTTGTCATACGGTACACCTTTACATTCATTGTTGATAACGTACAAGATACAGTACCGTTGTGCTTATGTTGCTGCTACAACGATTCAGAGGTCTGAACTAATCATCCCAAAAAGCAAGTTCAAACCTCAACATAGCCACTTGGGAATTCATATTCAGTTAATTGAATATATCTGGATTAAGACCTTGCATCAGTGGTAGTATGCATGAAGCTATCAGGATTTTCCGGCCACGCTTATCAGAAAGTCCCACCTGAGGTCAACGGACTTATTCACGGTCCACACCCCACTTCCTTCCCCGCAACCCTCCCTCCACCCCACCATAATTCCCACCATGGGCGGGATGGGAAAATTTACAACCCCCCCCCCCAATATTGTTTACAAATGCATTTGAGGGAAAGAAATTTGTTGTCCTCACCCAGTCTGGTCCAGAAGTTACTCCAGACCCATTTAATTGCCCTTTAAAATTAACCTGCAGTCTGTGAAAAAAAGGAACAGAGAGGTCATCGGGGAGGTTATCATTTACAGAAAATTCTCCCCTCTGTGACCAAATCGTATCATGTCTTTCCCCCAGCCCCGACTCATTAATTATGTAACCAGGAGTTTTCTGCCACATTCTGTGGCAGGATGGGCCTAACAACAGGTTGTCCACCAGCCTATCCGGGCGCCATATTGAGAAGAGGCTCAACTTTATTCATGTATTATTGAAGAAGGGAAGATGGGCCTCCAGAAAATGAAGTTGGATCTCTAGGAGCACTCAGACTGGAGGATGTGAAGATGGATCTCCAGGAACAATCTGCTGCTAGAAGATAGAAAGATGGAGCCCCTCCAGGACACTGGATCTGGAAGATCCAAGTGTAAATGCTCCTCCCATCCATGCATGTGGCAAGTTTGCTGGTGGCCTCTATCCCAAACTCTGGAGACAGATCCAGTAAGTATCTGCGTGCCACGTAGTTCCAAACGTGCTTTACGGCAGCGTCTTGGAGAATCCAGCTTGGGAGACTTTCATTCTTCATTTGCATCCCATAAGCAGCTTTCAATGCCTTCAATGCCATCCACTCTCCCCCACCTCCACTTATAACCATTGGGCTGGTTTTGACAATAGCGATGACTGCATCCGGTCACTTGGCCACAATCTAATTTCTCAGCGTGTCAAACGCAGTCAATCCTCAAGTATGCCGTTGGTGAAGACATGGATATCTTTGACCATTATCATACATGCATACAATGCAGAAGAGGCCCTTTGGCCCATCGAGTCTGTACTGGTGCAAGAGAAACACCTGAACTCATACCTAATCCCATCTGCCAGCACTTGGCCCATGTTATAATGTGCCATGAGTTCATCCAGGTATTTTTTAAAGGATGTGAGACATCCTGCCTTTACCACCCTCCCACGCAGCACATTCCAGACCGTCACCACCTCTGGTAAAGAGGTTTCTCCTCACATCTCCCTTTTAACCTCCTGCCCCTCACCTGTGTCCCCTCGTGACTGACCAGATATAAACTGATACAAATGGCACTGTGTTCCTTTGCTTAGAAAGGGATAGAAGGTGGGTGCCGCTACCACATCACCACACCCAGCACCCTGGTGAAGTCAGCAATTGCCCTTGTTTCTTTGACTGATCTACCCTTGACCTGTTGCAGGGGTGACTGAGCCAGTTCACTAGTGGAACAGAGCATCAGTCACTAGCTGAAAGGAAGCAGAGCTCTGCCCTGTCTCTAAAGCAAGCGAAATCATCTTCAAACCACAAGTCAGAGATAATCGGGTAGCTGTTGTCACTTTCAGGACCATAGATCAAAGAGTTGTAATTACTGCCCATTAATTCCCACCATTATACACACCTCTAGCAAACATGACCTCCATAAACACTGTTCCTCTGATGAACCTAAATGTAATATCCCAGGCCCATAAAGCTTTGCCTCAGGAAACAAGTTGCCCAAACCTTCTGCTCATCCATTCCTCCCCTGAATTGAAAATGGTTGCAGCATTGAATTCAGTTGTCAAGTTCCCTCCTCCTTGTCTCATCACCAATCACGATTAAAAACTTGGTTCCAGTGTGGCTTAGAGATCCAGGTCAGTTTTGAGCATGTGCAGCCAGCCTAAAGCCAAAGATACTTCTACACATCTTTCCCTATATCTGATGGAAAATCTGTATCTTTAATCCTCGGCAGAGACACAAACACACACATAAGTAAATTCCTGTCCTACTCCAAAAGTATGTCTGAATTTCTGTAAGCAAACAAACTTACAGCCAGACTTCCACTTTGAGGTAGAAAGCTGAAGTGGGAGGTTTTCTGACACAGCAGATGTCCCTCAACTTCAAGGGCCTCGCTCAATCCAGTTTTCATAGACTCATTGAAACCGGCTGCTCCGGTTTCTTCCCACAGTCCAAAGATGTGCGGGTTAGGTGTCAAATTACCCTTTGGTCTCCCAGGAGGCATATTAGAACGATTAATGTGGTACATATATGGGTTTACAGGAGTAGGGCCTAGGTGGGATTGTTGTCAGTGCTGACTTAATGGACCGAATGGCCTCCTTGTGTACTGTTGAGTTTCTATGATTCATCTTTCTATGATTGCCACTTTAAATATTCACAAGTCAGTAAGCTGAAGACAAAAGACAGTCATTTATCTGTTCCCTAGCTTTTGGCCCTCTCATGAACCAAAATATTTTCCAGTGAGTGAAAAGCTGTCTATTCACTTCTGCCTGAATAACCACCAGCTTAACAATTCAAATATACCACTATGTAACCGCCTGAAATAACTGATGGCTTGCCAACTGTGCTACGTGATTTTTACTCCATTTATGATGCTCATTTTCTGTCTTTTTTAATGTATTTTTGAGTCGAGAAGAACTGGTGAAGTGGGGTTCAGTATCATTCCAGTTAGTATAAACTCTGCATTCAAAGAGTTCAATGCCAGGGTTTAGGAGACAAGCTAAAGAAGGGCTCCATTAATGACATGTAAATTGCAGTATTCTCCAGCTAAACGTGTGAACAGTTTGGATTCTGTGGCATCATTTGCAGCTATATCATTATAATGTCGATATCGTACCACAAGATAGACCTTAGTCCAGGCACAGAAGAAATGTGCAGAACTTGTGAGGCATGGTGGCACAGTGATTACCATGCCGCCTCAGAGCGCCAGGGACCCAGGTTCAATTCCCAGCTTGGATCACTGTCTATTTGGAGTTTGAACATTCTCCCCGTATCTGTATGAGGTTTCTCTTGGGTGCTTTGGTTTCTTCCCACACAGTCCAAAAAATGGGCCAGTTAGGTGGATTGGCCCTGTTTAATTGCCCCTTAGTGTCAGGGGGTTTGCAGGGTAAATATGTGGGATAATGGTGACAAAGCCTAGGTTGGATTGTTATCAGTATAGGCTAGATGGACAGAATGGCCTCCTTCTGCCCTGGAGGGAATCTACGATTTTAATAAGATTCAGTTACAATCTGAAAGGACAATTGCTTGTGTGAGTATTAACTGGAATGGCAAGCAACATCCAAATAACAGCTTCACAACAGGGGATCTCCAGTGACAGTCAAGCCTATCTCAACCACTGTTGCCTTGATTACGTTATTCTTGATATGATTTGAATAACTTATATCAGAGGTGCTTGCTGAAGGGACAGCTAGGAGTAGGTCTGCTGCAAATTGTCTCAACTCATTTCCAGTTCTGGACAGGTAAACACGTGAGTGCTTCAGTCCCTCGACACATGTAGAAACAGCAACAACAACAAAAAAATTCTGTGCGGTTATTTACAGATATTTAAAAGCAATGATCTATTTCAGATCCTACGAACTGCCCGCTTCACAATCAGTTGACTCCAACCCACGAAAAACCACAGGGATTCTTCAGCAGGGATAATGATAATATAGGATTAGGCCAGATCTTGTAAAGCATCTTACAAATCTTACAGGCTTTCAAATTTTGCCTCTCCACATCCGAGAGGATTTGTTCCAGAGACCTGGTTCTTTTGAGAGGGTGTTCAAAGTTCTGTTTTATTAAGACACATGTTGCTGTTGTTCTCTCCACTCTCAGCCTCGAGGTGCTGCAGTCGGCATCCGGCTGATCAAAGCACCTACCAGAAACGTTCAAGGTTATTCCTGAGACATTGCAAGGACGGCTGCGAGAATGCTGATGAGGACACAGCTCAGTCACAGGTATTTTGGTTACGGGAGCTCTTTGATAGCGGTGGGACTAGAGAATCCCACTGCTAGCAACGGGATATCACCCCATGCTGCTTCAGGTTGAACAACAATCTGTATTTGTTGACAGACAATCATTAGGACTTGAAACGTTTTCTCTCCTTACAGATGCTGCCAGACATGCTGAGGTTTTCCAGCATTTTGATTTTTGGTTAACCTGTTTCTGTAGTGCAGTTAACATAATAGAATGTCCTAGACTGCTTTATAGAATCTACATTGCCGAAGGAGGCTATTGAGCCCATCAAGCTTGTACCGAAAACAATCCTGCCCGTGTCATAGAACATAGAACATTACAGCACAGAACAGGCCCTTCGGCCTTCGATGTTGTGCCGACCAATATAAAAAGCAATGCCCCTCCAAACTAAACCATTCCCTTCTCTTCCATATACTTATCAACTAACCTCTTAAACGCCACCAAACTTGGCGCATCTACAACAGCTGCAGGCAGGGCATTCCACTCCCTAATCACTCTTTGAGTAAAGAACCTACCTCTGATATCCGTCCTATAACTCATACCCCTTAATTTAAAGCTGTGTCCCCTCGTGCTAGCTTTCTCCATCCTAGGAAAAAGGCTATCACTGTCCACCCTATCTAAACCTCTAATCATCTTATATGTTTCGATAAGGTCCCCTCTTAGCCGCCTCCTTTCTAACGAAAACAACCTCAAATCCCTCAGCCTCTCTTCATAAGACCTGCCCTCCATACCAGGCAACATCCTGGTAAACCTCCTCTGTACCCTCTCCAATGCCTCCACATCTTTCTTATAATGTGGGGACCAGAACTGCACACAATACTCCAAGTGCGGCCGCACTAGAGTTTTGTACAGTTGCAACATGATGCTGCGGCTCCTAAATTCAATCCCCCTACCAATAAAAGCTAAGACTCCATAAGCCTTCTTAACAACTTTATCCACTTGACTGCCTACTTTCAGGGATCTATTCACACATACACCAAGATCCTTCTGTTCCTCAACACTATTAAGAGCCCTACCATTAGCCCTATACTCTACACATTTATTGTTCCTGCCAAAGTGCATTACCTCACACTTTCCACATTAAACTCCATTTGCCACCTCTCGGCCCAGCTCTGCAACTTGTCCAAGTCACTCCGTAAACTATAACACCCCTCCTATCTTATCCCTGTGACTTCACATTTTTACCCTCCTAATCCCTCCCTGACATTAAGAGACAATTTATCATGGCCAATTAACCTAATCCACACATCTTTGGACTGTGGAGGGAAACTGGAGCAACCGAAGGAAACTCACGCAAACACAAGGAGAGTCACCCCCAGGCTGGAATTGAACTTGGGTTCCTGGTGCTGTGATGCAATAGTGCTAACCACTGTGCCATTTCACAAGAGTGGCAAAAAGTAAATGTTGACAAAGAGCTACGTAGGGTAGGCATGGTGGGGTGGCAGTGTTGCTGGATTATTAATCCAGAGGCCCAGGCTAACATCCTGGGGACATGGGTTCAAATCCCACCTCGCACCAAATTCAGTTAATAAATCTGGGCAGGAATTCTCCGACCGTTCACGCAGGCAGGATTCTCTGGTCCCGCTGGCAGTGCACTCCTGTCTGCGGGTTTCCCATCAGCGTGGTTTGATATCAGTGGGAATTCCCATTGACAGTGGTGGGACCAGAGAATCCCACCGCTAGCAAACAATACGCCACCTCCTGCCACCGGGAAACACGTGGCTGAAAAGTGGGAGAATTCTGGCCTTGGAATTGAAACTATCATCAGTTATCGTGGAGCGGCATGGTGGCACAGTGAATAGGACTGCTGCCTCATAGTGCCAGGGACCTGGGTTCAATTCCAGCCTTGGGTGACTGTCTATGTGGAGTTTGAACGCTCTCCCAGTGTCTGAGTGGGTTTCTTCCAGTTTCCTCCCACAGTCAAAGATGTGTAGGTTAGGTTGATTGGCCATGCTAAATTGCTCCTTAATGTCAGGGGGATTAGCAGATTAAATGCGTGGTGGTAATGAGGATAGACCCTGGGTGGGATTGTTGTCGGTGCGGTCTTGATGGGCTTAATGTAGGATTGCATTGTAGGATTTTATGATTTTATAATTGAAGACTCGGTAAAAATTGGTCTTTCCAATAATTAATCGGAGCAAATTTCTGCTCATCCAGATAATGGGATAAGCAATGTGACAATTTGGCAATGACTGGGATTGTGGTGAGGTAAAGCTGGGTGTCATCAGCAGACATGTGAAAATTAATATATTTACGGATCATGTCACCAAGGCACAGAAGGTAGATGAGAAATAGAAAGAGCCAAGGATAGATCATTGGGAAACACTGGAAATTACAGTGTGGGAGAGGTTGAAGCATCATGGCTGGAAGTAGTCATGGCTACTCTTAGATACATAAGAATGGAATCATGCAAGAGCAGTCCCAACCAACTAGATTATAGCGGAGAGGTCTTGGAACGGTCTGGTGTGGTCGGTTATGTCAAAGGCAGATTGAGAAGGATGAGGAGAGTTAATTTAGCTTTGTGACAATTATATAGGATGTTATTTTTGACTTTGGTAAGAGCCAGTTTGGTGCTGCGGCAGGAACTGAACTGAACTAGCGGGATTCAAACAAGGAATTCTGGGAAAGATGGGCAGGGATTTGGATGACGAGAGCACATTCTAAATCTTTGGAGAGGAAATGGAGATAGAAGATGGGACAATGGTGTCAAGGGTTGTTGTTTTTTTTTGAGTGGGGTAAAGCAGATTTAAAAGATCTCCAAAAAAAAACCGAGGTCGCAGACACTTTGGAACACCACTCTCCACAATTACAAACCTACCCTCCAAGCCCTTGTTGGTGCCAACTGGTCCCATTGTCAAATTTGCCCAATGGCAATCTATAGTGCAGGGTACTAATTCGGCACATCGTGAAGCACTTGGCAAATGTAACCAAGATTGGACCTCAAAATCACAACTTCCTCCCTCTCTCTCCCCACCACTTTCCCCCACTTCACCCTCTTCCCCCACTCAGCCTCCTCTTCTACCTTATCCCCCTTTCCGCCTCATCTTCCCTCCCCGTTCCTCCCCCCTTCCACTGCCTTTCTAGCCCCCCACCCCCGCCATCACCACCTTCGCTCACCAAACTGAGCGGCCCAATCAGAGCAATCCTCCTGCCTAAAATCAAAATAGGTCTCACTTTGCCTTTTCAGTTCTTTTAACATCTTATGTCAAGAGGAAGCACCTTCCACAACCTCAGGATGTCATGGAATTTGGAAGCATAGACACGGTTGCAGGATAGAAGGGCAGCAATTTAAAGGCAGCCAGGTACAACAGGCAACAACAACAATCAGACAATCTGTTTTAGTCATGCTAGCTGAGAGAGAAATGTTGGGCTGGGTCACCTGTGAATCGTGCCTTGGAACCTCGACAGTCTGACTGAGAGATCAGACAGAACCTGCAACTGTGCAGCCCTCCCTCAGTACTGCACTGGAGGGACAGAGTGCTCAGGTCAGGGATTTGAACTCACAATATCCTGACTCAGAGTCAGGAACACTACACACTGTCCACTGCCGATTACCCACACAATATTGGTGGCCCTTATTTTTATTCTTTCAGTTCGCATGGGCTTCATAGGGAAGTCCAACATTTGTTGCTCGTCTCTACATGTGAAATATTTAAAATCAATGCAATGATATATACATTGAATTAATGTCTTATATTGTAATTTTGAAGTAACTTAGAACCTTAATGCATACAGGGTGTTGAAAGCATTCATGGTGAGCTTTAAACATTGGCCTGCACTGTCCTCTTGTGGTACATGTGGAAAGCTATTAATGTAATGCTCTCCAAAACAGAATATTCTTCCATTAGAGATGAGGGAGCTGGAATTTTGATTACAAAGTGATCCCTTAAAACCTTTTTCTCATGAAATCGCCTGACAATGCCTCCACACTTTAAATCCCCAGCATTAAATTGCACCAGTAGAATTGCGAACATATTTAACCCACCATGTAATTAGGAAGCAGCAATGCAAGCAATTATTACAATACACACAGCAAGATATTCTTCATACATACGATACATTAAGCTTGAATACATCATCGTTCAAGGAACAGGTTTGCCATGAAACACCACATCACATACCGCTAAGCAATGTGCCAGCAGCATAGTCATTGTGTAAATTCATTTAGCGTTTTTTTTTAATTGATAGTTTTTTTTAATAAATGGTTTTAGTGTTGATAAAATAATTCCATCCTCACCGCAGTAGCTTTAACAATGGGGTATCAGGCCACAAACAGTGAGTGGGGCATTTATGATGAAACAAAAGTCCAAACCAAAAACATAAGCATCAGTAGAAAATCCAAACACCTGAGAGCACAAAAATCCAACCCGCCATAATCATATCTGAACTCCTGTAGAGAAAAATCTGGAAACTCAAGCAGCAATAAATATGAGGAGAAAATAATATGTTCTATACACAAAAAGAAGTAAATCCTACCTTCCCAAAGTTCAAACCCCTGGAATGAGTCGCTCACCTGGGCCCAACTTCCTGTCAGTCAGACGGATCAATCCCTCACCTGGGCCCAACTTCCTGTCAGTCAGACAGATCAATCCCTCACCTGGGCCCAACTTCCTGTCAGTCAGACAGATCAATCCCTCGCCTGGACCCAACTTCCTGTCAGTCAGATAGATCAATTCCTCACCTGGGCCCAACTTCCTGTCAGTCAGATAGATCAATCCCACACCTGGGCCCAACTTCCTGTCAGTCAGATAGATCAATCCCTCACCTGGGCCCAACTTCCTGTCAGTCAGATAGATCAATTCCTCACCTGGGCGCAATTCCTGTCAGTCAGGTAGATCAATTCCTCACCTGGGCCCAATTCCTGTCAGTCAGATAGATCAATCCCTCACCTGGACTCAATTCCTGTCAGTCAGATAGATCAATCCCTCACCTGGGCCCAATTTGTCAGTCAGATAGACAATCCTCACGGGCCCAGGCCCACTTCCTGTCAGTCAGACAGATCAATCCCTCGCCTGGACCCAACTTCCTGTCAGTCAGATAGATCAATTCCTCACCTGGGCCCAACTTCCTGTCAGTCAGATAGATCAATCCCACACCTGGGCCCAACTTCCTGTCAGTCAGATAGATCAATCCCTCACCTGGGCCCAACTTCCTGTCAGTCAGATAGATCAATTCCTCACCTGGGCGCAATTCCTGTCAGTCAGATAGATCAATTCCTCACCTGGGCCCAATTCCTGTCAGTCAGATAGATCAATCCCTCACCTGGGCCCAACTTCCTGTCAGTCAGATAGATCAATCCCTCACCTGGGCCCAACTTCCTGTCAGTCAGATAGATCAATCCCTCACCTGGGCCCAACTTCCTGTCAGTCAGATAGATCAATCCCTCACCTGGGCCCAACTTCCTGTCAGTCAGATAGATCAATTCCTCACCTGGGCCCAACTTCCTGTCAGTCAGATAGATCAATCCCTCACCTGGGCCCAACTTCCTGTCAGTCAGATAGATCAATCCCTCACCTGGACCCAACTTCCTGTCAGTCAGATAGATCAATCCCTCACCTGGGCCCAATTCCTGTCAGTCAGATAGATCAATTCCTCACCTGGGCCCAACTTCCAGTCAGTCAGATAGATCAATTCCTCACCTGGGCCCAACTTCCTGTCAGTCAGACAGATCAATCCCTCACCTGGGCCCAACTTCCTGTCAGTCAGATAGATCAATCCCTCACCTGGGCCCAACTTCCTGTCAGTCAGATAGATCAATCCCTCACCTGGGCCCAACTTCCTGTCAGTCAGATAGATCAATTCCTCACCTGGGCCCAATTCCTGTCAGTCAGATAGATCAATTCCTCACCTGGGCCCAATTCCTGTCAGTCAGATAGATCAATCCCTCACCTGGGCTCAATTCCTGTCAGTCAGATAGATCAATCCCTCACCTGGGCCCAATTCCTGTCAGTCAGATAGATCAATCCCTCACCTGGGCCCAACTTCCTGTCAGTCAGATAGATCAATCCCTCACCTGGGCCCAACTTCCTGTCAGTCAGATAGATCAATCCCTCACCTGGGCCATTCCTGTCAGTCAGATAGATCAATCCCTCACCTGGCCAATCCTGGTCAGATAGACATCTCACCTGGGCCCAATTCCTGTCAGTCAGATAGATAATTCCTCACCTGGCCAATTCCTGTCAGTCGATAGATCAATCCCTCACCTGGCCCAATCCTGTCAGTCAGATAGATCAATCCCTCACCTGGGCCAATTCCGTCAGTCAGATAGATCACCCCCCCACTCAGTCAGAAATCCCTACCTGGGCCCAATTCCTGTCAGTCAGATAGATCAATCCCTCACCTGGGCCCAACTTCCTGTCAGTCAGATAGATCAATCCCTCACCTGGGCCCAATTCCTGTCAGTCAGATAGATCAATCCCTCACCTGGGCCCAATTCCTGTCAGTCAGATAGATCAATCCCTCACCTGGGCCCAACTTCCTGTCAGTCAGATAGATCAATCCCTCACCTGGGCCCAATTCCTGTCAGTCAGATAGATCAATCCCTCACCTGGGCCCAATTCCTGTCAGTCAGATAGATCAATCCCTCACCTGGGCTCAATTCCTGTCAGTCAGATAGATCAATCCCTCACCTGGGCCCAATTCCTGTCAGTCAGATAGATCAATCCCTCACCTGGGCTCAATTCCTGTCAGTCAGACAGATCAATCCCTCACCTGGGCCCAATTCCTGTCAGTCAGATAGATCAATCCCTCACCTGGGCCCAATTCCTGTCAGTCAGATAGATCAATTCCTCACCTGGGCCCAACTTCCTGTCAGTCAGATAGATCAATCCCTCACCTGGGCTCAATTCCTGTCAGTCAGACAGATCAATCCCTCACCTGGGCCCAATTCCTGTCAGTCAGATAGATCAATCCCTCACCTGGGCTCAATTCCTGTCAGTCAGACAGATCAATCCCTCACCTGGGCCCAATTCCTGTCAGTCAGATAGATCAATTCCTCACCTGGGCCCAACTTCCTGTCAGTCAGATAGATCAATTCCTCACCTGGACCCAACTTCCCATCAGTCAGATAGATCAATCCCTCACCTGGGCCCAATTCCTGTCAGTCAAATAGACCAATTCCTCACTTGGGCCCAACTTCCTGTCACTCAGATAGCTCAATCCCTCACCTGGATCCACCTTCCTGCCAGCTAGCTGGCTGCAGGATGCCATTTCTGGCCATGACATTGCTGCTGGTGCTGTGGTAATGAAGTGTGACTTTTTAATTGGGACCTGGTCTCCTTCCAATGGAATTTGGTGGCCAGGTTGAATGACTCATGCCAGGCATGAAGAAAAGTTCCAGTCTACCCTGCCAAGCAATGCTGTCTTGATTCATTCCAAGTATCCTTCTCCAAACATAGATAAATGAGAATGTCGCAAATCCTTCTCTGGGAGTACCAGGTGTGCTTATCTTGTGGGAACTCCCTCATGTATTTCAACCAATAATCCCAACATTGAACATTTGTAAACTCAGTGTATAGATAGGAATACGATTTGTAGGAGTTATACGAATGGGAATTCTCTGCCCTCCTTCAATCTGGTGTGACTAGACACTTTTTAGATTGTGTGTAAGCACAGAGTACTGCAGTAATTGGAGATCCATATTATGAAGACATTATATGCAATTCTGTTCACCTTATTATAGAAATATAAAGGATATTATTAAACTAGAAAGAATACAGAAAAGATTTGCTAGGATGCTACTGGGATTTGATAGATTGAGTTATGAGGAGAGGCTAGATGGACTGAGATTTTTTTCTCTGGAGCAGAGAAGCCTGAGGGGTAATCTTATAGAAGTCTATAAAATAATGAGGGGCATAGATCAGCTAGAATATCTTCTCCCAAAGGTAAGGGAGTCTAAAACTAAAGGACATAGGTTTAAGGTGCAAGGAGTGAGATACAAAAATGTCTAGTGAGGCAATTTTTTCACACAGAGGGTAGTGAGTGTCTGGAACAAGCTGTCAGAGGTAGTAGTAGATTTTTAAAAAGCATTTAGTTACATGGATACGATGGGTATAGAGGGATGTGGGCCAAATGCGGGCAATTGGGATTAGCTTTGAGGTTTTAAGCAAAAAAGAGTGGCATGGACAAATTGGGCCAAAAGGCCTGTTTCAATGCTGTAAACCTCTATGACTCTATCATGCGTAGGCTTATATTAACACTGCAAAGAAGTTACTATGAAAATCCCTTAGTCACCACAGTCTGATGCCTGTTTGGGTACACTGAAGGAGAATTTAGCATGGCCAACGCACCTAACCAGCATGTCTTTCAGACGGTAGAAGGAAACCCGAGCAGCCAGAGGAAACCTACATAGACACAGGGAGAATGTGCAGAGTCTGCACAGAAGGTCACCCAAGCCAGGCATTGAACTCTGTCTCTGACACTGTGAGGCAGAAGTGCTAACCACTGTGCCACCAAAGGCAAGCTCATTAGAGCTTTTCTAGGATCAGGAGAGGACTTCTTCTCTTCCTCCTTCAAGAAGGATGTTCTGGTCAAGTAACAATATATTTTTTAAACTTATTTGCAGTTGACCGGCCTGGTTGCCATTGAAGAATCCAGAATTGGACTATTCTTACATATCAATGAGCACATTTAAATGGAGTCCTTCCACAACTCATGTATCTAAAAGACCCGACACTTATTTTCAGCATCCACATGAGACATCAGAAAATAGAGCTTTATAAATTTAGCAGTGAGGCCAATGCCAGTGTAAAGGACTGCCCCACTGAAATAGTATTATTTGCACTCATTGCACAAACAGCGACACCATCTTTGTACTAATTTCGACATCAATATACAACCATGGAAACTAGCACAGGGTTAGATGTTCAATATTCTGGTGCTGTAGTCACAGATGAATGAAGCATTTGACCCATTCTACTGCTCTGACAGCCGTTCCAAACTGTGACTGATAGCTCGGTGTCATTCTTCTATGACAGTAAGGGATTGAATTCAGAGGTGATATGCCGAAACAAGCCAGCTTTTCTTTCTCATTTCATTTTTTTTCTGCAACTCTCAACCTGGCGCACCTGGACTGACAGTCGCAAGAGACACATGTCAGCCTCCAATGAAGTAGGGATCAATACTGCCTTATAGTCCAGATGAAAGCTCCTCGGCTTCAGCACTTTTCATCATCACTGTCATCAGAAAGTGAAAATTGGTAAAGAAAAAAGGAACAAAAAAAGAGTGCAAATAGGACTGAGCATTCAGTCAGATTTGTGAACAGCAGATGGAGATCTTATTTCATGGAACTTCAGTCAAAGGTCACAGGAGAACTAGAGAAAGTGACAATGTTTTGTCAGACCTCTGGCTGACATGTTTATTCCAGAGCTAAGAAAAAAGAGGTATCCATTTGGAATTTATTGCTGTTTTAAGACACATGATGCAAGTCAACATTAATGCTTTTCAAAAACCTTTCTGCAGATGTGTTTCAGTCACACAGGTTCCTTTAACCTATTTAGGTTTTCTCCAAATTTTCCATTATCCAACAATAACACAACACACCTATTGCAACCATCATTGACACATAAGTTCATTCTTCAATCTCTTCAGCGTACCACAGGAATAGTTTCCGACAATGGAGCCAAATGAACCGAACAACCCCTTAAGGCAATGTGTTAGAAGTGTAGAATAAACCATACTACTTCATCACTGCATTAGTCCAGATCCAATGGAATGGTGGAATGCATGGTTTGAACCTGGAGAGGGGGAGGTTGAGCTACCGTACTGGGCCCAGGTGATGATTGCTCCATGAAGTTGAGGCACAGGTGTCCAAGGAAGGAAGTTTGAGTCATGCTGTCTCCAAGAAGGGCCCTAAGAAACAAAAGGAAGAAGCTGAATGACAGAGAGGGCAGCATGACATTAATCATGAAGTGTTGTCGAATAAAATATGAGCTACACTTGGCCATGCTGCATTTTAGAGCAAAACCATTCAGCGTGACTGTTCGCTCACTTGTGAAATTCCTTTTTGGGCAGAAGCGTGGATAAATTTATCTGGTCAAAACCCATCGATAGTCCCAGTGGTACAAGATGCATTAATCAAAAAACTGAGGAGAGTGAAAGATGCCCATGACCAGCATACAAGTAACTAACTTCAACTTCAGACAAAACAGGTAAAATCTTTGACAAAGAAAATAAACCCCAATGAAGACACAGGAAATCCATCAGAAATCATCAGCATGTGCCCAGAACAAAGATCATATCTAGTATACACTAACAATACCACAACAAGAAACATGAAGCAATCCACACAGTCTAAAATACAACACAAACAAAACAATCCTACCCAGCACCCTGAAATTATACAGCAATCTCCAACAAAGCTCACTATAACTAAATTTGGACAGATAAACAAATAGCCAATACATTTCAGAGACATATAAATGCATTTCTTTCTATAAGAATATATTCAGACACAACAGCAAAAGAAAACGGTATTATGTAAATGGTTTGATTTTCTGAGGATAACTTCTCGTTCAGACAAGAAGGGATATTACAATATAATATACAAGTATATTTAAGAGACAATTTCTGGAACTGTTGTCAATCACTATATACTCCGAGACATGACAAGATGGGCGTGCACGGTGGTTAGTACGGCTGCCTCACAGTGCCAGAGACCAGGGTTCAATTCCCAGATGGGGTCACTGTTGTGCGGTGTTTGCACAATCTGTGTGGGTTTTCTCCAGGTACTCCAGTTTCCTCCCACAGCCTAAAAGGCATGCTGCTTAAGTGCATTGGCCATGATAATTTCTTCCTCAGTGTGTCCAAACAGGCACCGGAATGTGGTGGCTAGAGGATTTCATAGTAATTTCATTACAATAAGCCTACTTGTGACAGTAAATAAATGATGTCATAGTCCCACGACATTGAACTCTAAAGGAGATATGCATTCTCTGCCTCCTGCTTAACATTGTACATATGTTGTCTTATCTGCTGATAAAGAGCTGATGTGATTGTTAAATTAATTCTTGGTAAATAGTTGGTGTGTCCATGTATGTCAAATAGAAGAAAGTAAGGGACCTGAAGGGTGGGAGGTTGAACTACTACGCTGGGCCCAGGTAATGACTGCCCAATGACGTTGAGGCTCGTTCAGAGGGAGGAGGTTTGGGTCATGCTGTCCTTAAGAAATGCCCTGAGAATCGGAGGGAGGAAGCTGAATGACAGCGAGAGGTCCATATCTACCAAAGGCAGTATGGTACTGGAGAGAGCAAACTGATTGAGAGCAAGTCAATGGTGATAGAGAGAGAGAGTGAAGATGACAGTTGGCAGGTCAAGGGTGATGGGGTTGATCAGTGAGTTAGGTCCAGGATGCCATGAAGTGTCAAGGGGAATGGCGAGGGGACAACCTCTAAGCATGATTGATCAAGGATGATGGTAAAGAGCTCAAGGATCACAGGAGGTAGATGGAGTGATGGAAGGAATCAATGAATCAAGTGCGGCAGGTTTACAGGAGGTTGATGCCCCTCCAGGTACCATTTAAAGATGGCATCTTGACCTTGGATCACTATAAGATAATGGTGGGGTCAGTGACTTTCTGCAAGCATGTACACTGAGTAGGTTAATTGGCTACCTGCTGTGTGTTTGGGCCTGGCCAGCTTTCCTGCTTCCAAGCGGTCGTTCACTTCTAGCCCTGCATCAGGATACTCACCACTGCAACAATTATTACAGATATACCATGGGAAGCATCTATTCCGGATGTATCGCAGTTCCTGCTCTGATCAAGACCGCGAGATATTACAAAGGGTTGTGAACATAGGCCAGTCCATCACACAAATCAGCTCCCCATCCATTGATTTTGTCTACACATCCAGCTGCCCCGGGAAAGCAGCCAACACACTTAAGCACCCCATGCACCCCAGACATATTCTCTTCCATCTTTTTCCAAAAGATACAAAAGTCTGAAAACACGTACCAACTGACTCAAGAACAGCTTCTTCCTTGCTGCCATCAGACTTCTGAATGGACCTATCTTGCATTAAGCTGATCTTTCTCTTCACCCTATCTATAACTGCAACATTATATTCTGCACCCAATTCTTTTCTTTTCCCCTATGTACTCTAAGAATGATATGCTTTCTCTGTATGGTGTGCAAGAAATAATACTTTTCACTCTCCCCCAATGCATGTGACAATCATAAATCAAATCAAATCAACAAGATTCTACCCCTGGCCTTCATGGGATAATGTAGCCTTTTCTTATTTGACATTTAGTAAAACATGACACATCTTTTTAGCCTACGTTAAATATTGTCAGCAGTTATGTTGCTAAATAGTACCCTGGCGATTTTCCTACATGGAAAGAATATGCACCAAAGATATTTTTTGCCCTTCATGAAGGCTTTGTCCCTTAAGATAGTTTGACTTCTCAAAACTTTGCTGATAAAGCTCTGAGGAAGAGAGGTCCACTCCCAGATACAACACAAATTGCTGAGGTCCGTAGGTACAGATAAAAGCATGTTAAACAGCAGTGAGAGTAGTCAACCTGATGATAAACTGTGTGTAAAGAATTCATCATTGAAGCACTTAATACACAGTCAGAGACAGTCCCAATGGTAACATCATGCTGTTCTGTAATTAGCATTTCAAGATTTATTCTTTCAGCTCTATACTGTTCGAGATTTTTTTTTGCAGACATATCATATAATCTCAGATACGGCACAGATTAAAAAAAGACAGATACTTGGACTCAGAAAGGTCAATATTGTTGCACACAATCACTGCGGGAAACAAACAAGACGAGGTAAACAAGAGTGCTCATTCACAGTCACAGGTCTACATTGGGTTGTGCACATGATTTAAATAGCCTCAAATAGGGAGAAATCTGAAATTTAAAATAATAAGGTGCTGGCTATTGACGTCCACATTTGGGCATGAGTTAAAGACAGATGCCCGGAGCACAGCATGGGAGAAAACATTTGAAAAGAATGGTGAACTTGCCTGGGCTTCTGTTGGCTTCCATTTCAGTCCTCAGTTGGTTTGAATTGGCAAGGAACCAGCAGGCCTCCTCCCAGCAGGCTCACACTGCGTGCTAATATTTCAAAAGACCCAGTTACATCAGTGGAGTTGATTCCTCAAACTATGACACCTAATTCTGGATTCCCCTCCTACCACCGGAAATGTTCTTTCTGAATATACCCTGTCTAATCCTGCTAGAATTTTATAAGTTTCTATGAGATTCCCCCCTCACTCTTCCAAAGCCCAATGAATACAATCCTAACAGACTTAGTCTCTCCTCCTATAATAGACCTGCCATCCCAGGAATCAGCCTGGTAAATTTTTGCTGTACTTCCACTATAGCAAGGACATCCTTCCTCAGAAACGGACACTAAAATTGCACACGATATTGCAGATGTGGCCTCACCAACACTCTACAATTTCAGAAAGGAATGTGAAGACATTAGAGAAGACTTTCATTCCATCTTTACTTCCCACCTCCTTCCAGATGGCGAAGGTTTATAAATCCCCTCCATGCCTAAAGTTAGCAATATTCCTTATTTAGCATCCCTTATTTCGATGAAATGGTAGCTGTGTGGATTGCCATGAGGAAAGGATCTGGTTGGGGTACACTTTTGTAAATCAAATGGCTATGAACGCACAGGGAAAGATTCTTCTCCACAATCTAGCTCAAATTTGGATGCAAGCACAATGCAGAATAATGGAGAATGCAGGGATTGTGTGGGTCTGAGTTTAACCCTTAGAATTCTAACACCCAACTCCAAATGAAGAGTTATGTTGTGACTTTCTAATGTCGTCAAGAGATTTGAGGCTTTATCAGGGACAAAAGGTATTTATTAATAAGAGAAACTTAGGTACATGGGAGTTGCAGCTCTGTGTTGCCCTGAGGCAGAGCTTCAATCTTTACATACCTACTATATGGCTGCTCAAAGATACTATCTAAAAGAAGACTCCACCTTCTGGGGGTTGATCACTCATTTTTAGTTCCTATTGGTCCCTCAGATCAGGTGACTCTTCTGCTGCAGTTTTAAAGAGACAGACACCACATATGCAATAAACAGCATAATGCCAACATCACTAAAAACTCTAATACATGGATAGCCACTCGATTAAGATGCTATAGATAATGATTGAAACATTCCTGGGAAATGGGAGAAAGAAAAGATGCCAAGAATGGTGACTGATGGACAAAAATGAGGCCAGCATCCAGATTAATTGCCAACCAATCAAGCAATCAATGAGTACCTTTGTTAAACTAAACAAATGTCATTTAGGAAAACAGACAAAAAATTCCAGGAGTCATTTGTGTACAAAATACACCCAACTGCTTCAACTCAATTCTGACATTTAATAGAGCAATCAGATAGCCTCTTGGCAATTGTGTTTGCTGCCTCCAGGAATTTTATCCCATAACAAAAATCCACAGTACTTACTTTTAAAAGCTTTGAGCAACAAAAGAGTAAAAGATAGCTAAACTCACCAAACACACCAATACAAAATAAAGACTTAGCTTAGAAATCTCATTGCTGAAATGAATATCCAACGTTTTTATTTGTTTCTTCATCAGAAACACTAAACAAATTAATACCTGTATTAAAATGACAGCGGAATAGATATGAAAGTGTTGAGCACAGTAGCACAGTGGTTGGGGCGGCACAGTGGCACAGTGGTTAGCACTGCTGCTTCACAGCGCCAGGGACCCGGGTTCAATTCTGGCCTCAGGTCACTGTCTGTGTGGAGTTTGCACGTTCTCCCCATGCCTGCTTAGGGCACTTCCAGTGTTTCCTCTGTGCAGGTTAGGTTGAATTGCCCCTTTGTGTCATTACAACTCATCAATTGGCTATAGGAAAAAAAATTAATACATACATTGCAATCAAAAGCGAGTGATCTGAGGTAACATTAACCGCCTTGAAGTCACTTATATGGCATCTAATTTTGGGCAGTAGAAAGTCACCTTGCTGAAGGGGCACTGATAGAATGGAACCTCACCCACCAACAGTAAGTCATAAGCATGTAACCCCTGATTCCCCAAGGCACTTCCAATGAACAAAGCTCTATGTCAAGAACTCTATCAGGAAGCAGGTCCTCAGTACCAGTGTGTCCTATATTGCTAATGCACTATGACAGATACCATGAAGCCATCAATAATGATCAACAGTTAATTATATAATCCTACAGCGCAGAAAGAGGCTATTCAGACCATCAAGTCTGCACCGACCACAATCCACTTAGACCCTATGCCCAAGACTTTTGGGCAAAGTCTTGGAAAGAATTATAAGGGATAGGATTTATAAGCATCTAGAGAGAAATAAATTGATTAGGGATAGTCAGCACGATTTTGTGAAGGGTAGGTCGTGCCTCACAAACCTTATTGAGTTTTTTGAGGAGGTGACCAAAGAGGTAGATAAGGGTAAGGCAGTTGATGTAGTGTATATGGATTTTAGCAAAGCGTTTGATAAGGTTCCCCATGGTAGGCTACTGCAGAAAGTGCAGATGCATGGGATTGAAGGTGATTTAGCAGTTTGGATTAGGAATTGGCTAGCTGATAGAAGACAGAGGGTGGTGGTTGATGGGAAATATTCAACCTGGAGTGCAGTTACAAGTGGTGTACCTCAAGGATCTGTTTTGGGGCCACTGCTGTTTGTCATTTTTATAAATGACCTAGATGAGGGTGTAGAGGGTTGGATTAGTAAATTTGCTGACGATACCAAAGTGGGGGGAGTTGTAGACAGCGAGGATGGATGTTACAGTTTGCAGAGGGACACAGATAGGTTGCAGAGCTGGGCCGTGAGGTGGCAAATGGAATTCAATACGGATAAGTGTGAGGTGATTCACTTTGGTAGGAATAACAGGCATATGAAATATAGGGCTAATGGAAGGACCCTTAATAGTGTTGTCGAGCAGAGGGATCTTGGGATACAAGTACATAGCTCTTTGAAAGTTGGCACCCAGGTTGATAAAGTTGTTAAGAAGGCGTACGGTGTGTTAGCTTTTATTGGTAGAGGGATTGAATTTAGGAGCCGTGAGGTTATGTTACAACTGTACAAAACTCTGGTGCGGCCGCACTTGGAGTATTGCGTACAGTTCTGGTCGCCGCATTATAAGAAAGATGTGGAAGCATTGGAAAGGGTGCAGTGGAGGTTTACCAGGATGTTGCCTGGTATGGTGGGAGGGCCTTATGAGGAAAGGCTGAGGGACCTGAGGTTATTTTCATTACAGAGAAGAAGGTTACGCGGTGACCTAATTGAGGCATATAAGATGAACAAAGAACTGGATAGGGTGGATAGTGAGAGCCTTTTTCCTCGGATGGTGATGACCAACACGAGAAGACATAACTTTAAATTAAGAGGTGGTAGTTATAGGATGGATGTCAGAGGCAGGTTCTTTACATAGAGGGTGGTGAGGCCATGGAATGCCTTGCCTGCAGCAGTTGTAGACTCGCCTACTTTGGGGGCATTCAAATGGTCGGTGGATAGGCATATTGATGATATTGGAATAGGTTAGGTTAGAGGGTCTACTGGCCGGCGCAACATCGAGGGCCGAAGGGCCTGTACTGCGCTGTAATGTTCTATGTTCTATGTTCTAATCCCGTGCATTAATTTACTCTAGCTAGGCCCCCTGACATTAAGGAGCAACTTAGCATGGCTAATCCATCTAACCTGCACATCTTTTGACTGGGAGAAATCCAGAGCACCCAGAGGAAGCTCACACTGACATGGGGAGAATGTGCAGACTCAGCTTAGACAGTGACCCAAGCCAGGAATCAAACCTGGTTCCCTGGCACTATAAAGGAGAGTACTAACCACTGTGCCACCGTGCTGCCCATCAATCATGGTTGGTAAGTTTCTCAACTCCATTCTTCCGTCTTTTCCCCGTAATCTTTGATCCCCTTACCAATCAGGAACCTATTGTGCCACTGTGCCACACTGGAAAGTAATACATTCTGCATAGCAGTACATCATATATTATTGGAACATGAAACTGTAGAGAATAACGTGGTCCATTTGGTTCCACTATTTGAAAAACAGCATGCATTAATTTACCTTTCATATCCCTCAAACACTCTGGCCTCAATGTTAACTCAGCAGTGAAAGCAAAGCACATTTTGTCAGAATGGCGAAGATCAAAATGTCTTATCTGAATAACGGTTAGGTTCTACAACTGCTTTCTTAGCTCTGTGTGGAACATAGTTTGCTGGGAATATCTGGGTGAGACAACCAGTTAGGGATTTGATTTGATTTATTATTGTCACGTGTATTAACATATAATGAAAGTATTGTTTCTGCATGTTATACGACAGAATATACTGTTCATAAAGGAGGAAATGAGGCAGTGCAGAATATAGTGTTACAGCCATAGCTAGGGTGTAGAGAAAGATCAAATTAATGCAAGGTAAGGCCATTCAAAAGTCTGATAGCAGCAGGGAAGAAGCTATTGTACGTGACCTCAGAGTTTTGTATCTTTTTTTTGAAGGAAGAAATGGAGAAAAGAATGTCTGGGATGCATGTGTCCTTAGTTATATTGGCTGCTTTGCTGAGGCAGCAGGAAGTATAGACCGAGTCATTAGATGGGAGGCTGGTTTGTGTGATATTCTGAGCTACCTTCACCATCTTTTGTTGTTTCTTATGGTCTTGGGCAGAGCAGGAGTCATACCAAGCAGCGATACAAACAGAAAGAATGCATTCCATGGTGCATCTGTAAATGTTGTCGAGAATTGTAGCTGACATGTCCAACTCATCCTCACCATCACCCATACCTGGGCCAGTAACACATCAATTAAGCCTTTGTGTGGGAGGAGAGAAGTGACATCTTCGAAGGCCATGTCTAATCTATAAGTCTATATAATGTGGCATCCCTGGTAAAATTGGACATTCCCACACACTGCAGGAAATGATGTGTTTGTCATCTGCTTTCAACTCCCCATCCTGTTGTTACTTGTGACAACATTGGGGCCATTATCTTCCCAATAGTTATCCAGTTCCATTACAAATTACAAAAAAAATGAAGACTTTGTCTCTTCCACTTTCTTCCGATACAAAATTCTGAGGTCATGTACCAAGACTCAAGAGCAGCTTCTTCCCTGCTGCTGTCAGACTTTTGAATGGACTTACCTTGCATTAAGTTGACCTTTCTCTACACTCTAGCTATGACTGTAACACTACATTCTGCATTGTCTCTTTTCCTTTTCTATGAATGGTATGCTTTGTCTGTAGCCTGCGCAAGAAACAATACCTTTCACTGTACGTTAATACATTTGACAATAATAAATCAAATCAATTCAAAAATTTGCCAACACGGCTAACTTGCACTGTTTCCTTGTTTCATGTGCTCAACACACCATGTGTAATAACATTTAGTTCAAATTTTCTGTTCAAGTTCTTCCTATTGTGATTTGTTCTGAAGAGATTTTGAATATGTCAGACAATATTATGATTCAATTCATCAACATTTCTAATTACCTTGAATACCTTAAAAGCATCGACTGAGAATAATGTTTCCACTAAACTTCACAGCAGCATAGATGTGCAGCAATCTGGGAGTTTCTGTGCAACAACATAAATCACCCATGCAGAAAAAAAAATCAAAGGCTATCTTTGCCTGAGACTTACTTCCTCCCAGGTAAACTTTCCTAGTTTCCTCTGGCACAGATAGATCCCTCTAGTGCTAGGATGAGCTCTTGGTGACAAAACTGTCCATCATAGTCCCAGAATCTTAGTCCCCTGACCCTACAGTATAAATATCTCCCACTCCCTGTGTCTTTAACCTTTTAAGGTCATCTGAACTTGAAGCATCAGCTCTTTTCTCTTCTTATAGATGCTGCCAGACATGCTGAGGTTTTCCAGCATGTTCTCTTTTGGTTTCAGATTCCAGCATCCACAGTAATTTGCTTTCAGTCCCAGAAAGGCTGGGTCAATGGCAATAACATTTCAGGTTTTCCACATTACAGCGGACGGCGGGAAAATGACTTCATTAGCTATAATTTTGGAACATATTTAGTTCATGAGAGGTGCACTATGAATACAAATCTTTCTTCTCATTTCACATATAAATATTATTCAGCTAAGCCATCATGTTCACACAGCTCCTGAGCATGCACAATAGTGCCCACACAAATTTAGACTGAACAAAATAACCCTTCCTACATGGAAGACAACCTGTTCGGGCCTAGTAAAAGTCCAGAGAACTCAAGCCTTTGGAAACACAGACTGAACCAAAATGTTTCTCAACGTGTTCTGCAAAATCTCTTTCATTTTCATCAGTATTTTTTCCTGCTGATTATGGCGGCACAGTGGTTAGCACTGCTGCCTCACAGTGACAGGGATCGGTGTTTAATTCTGGCCTGGGTAACTGTGTGGAGTTTGCACATTCTCCCCATGTCTGTGTGGCTTTCCTTTGGTGCTCCAATTTCTTCTTACACTCTAAAGATAGGCAGTTGATTGGCCTGCTAAATTGCCTCTTAGTGTCAAGGATACTGGCATGTAAATACATGGGGTTTCTGGGGATAGGGCGGGATTGGGTGGGATTGTTGTCGCTGCAGCCCAAATGAGTCGAATAGCCTCCTTCTGCACTATAAGGATCCTATAATTCTATGATAGAGCCACTGTTCTGTGCATCTGTGCTGCTTGTGTCCTCTGCTGTGATATAGGTGGAAGGTTGTTCTCCACCATTGTGCACTGAACATCATAATTTTATCCATTACTGTGGCCCAGAGAGGAAACAACCGTCTGCCACTGTGAACTGAAGCCAAAAGCTGATTGGTAAAAGATGAATTCCTGTAGGCAACACATGACGTGACTCTCAAACTAATGAATTACCTGATTATTGGTGGGCAAATATCAAATCTGAACGCGCGCCAGTTTGGCTTGATGGGGAGGAGTGGGTGGTGGCATAGGGTTGGTAGTGGAGAGGACAATCAAATAAATCCAATCATTAATCTTACGCTTTCCGATCCATTTAATAAACTTGCATATTCAAGGTTTGACTTATAGATAGTGCTGAAAATCTTCTGTTATTGCAGAGCCTTAACACAGTTGGACATTGAAGAATTAGAACAATTTTTAACATCATTGATGCCCATGCCATCCATCACTGTTGTGTTCTTCTTCCTTGGCAAAGGGATAAACAAAAGAGAAATCTAATTTACAGGACTTTGATCAAACTAAGCCTCTGCAAGATTGGTTCTGATTTACTTTCAACTCAATGGTACATGTAAAGTACAAAGCAGGAATGTTTTCTATCTATGATATCATGGACAAAATTAAGATGTTACCTTGTATTGTCCGCAATAATTTATATTTGTGTGTGAGATACTTCTTACCCTTGGCAGTCAATTTTAAGTAGCTCATCATCAAGTTTTTTGTCTTTAAAAAGACAAAGGTATGTTTATTATATATCACACACACACACACACACACGCACACACACACGCGCACACACACGCGCACACACACACACACACGCACGCACGCACGCACACACACACACGCACACACACAACACCGCACCACACCACACACACACGCGCACGCACACACCACACGCACACACGCACACGCACACACGCAACACGCACACACGCACACACACACACGCACACACACACGCACACACACACACGCACACACACACACGCGCACACACACGCGCACAACACCGCGCACACACGCGCACACGCACACCGCACACGCACACACGCACACGCACACACGCACACACACACACGCAACAACAACACGCACACACACACACCACACACACGCGCACACACACACACACACGCGCACACACACGCACGGCACGGCCACACACACACACACACACACACACACACACACACACACACACACACACACACACACCAAAATTTGGTACAGGTGAAGATACAAACAATGCTAATACAAACAAAATGAATCTCCATCTCCATATCAATGCAGAATTGATATTTCGTAGTCATGTTGTTACATTGACAGTAGTGATGGCAGAGATTTGATTTGATTTATTAGTGTCGCATGTACTGAGACACAATGAAAAGTATTGTTTCTTGTGCACTATACAGACAAAGCATACCATTCATACAGTGGAGAAGGAAAGGGTAAAGAGTGTTGCAGTTACAGATAGATGTACAGAAATATACAGCTTAATATATGGTAGGTCCATTCAAAATTCTGGCAGCAGGGGAAGAAGCTGTTCTTGAGTCAGCTGATAAGTGATCTCAGACTTGTAGCTTTTTCCAGACAGAAAAAGCTGGAAGGGAGTATTATCTGGGATGTGTCGAGTCTTGACTGTGCTGGCTGCTTTGCCGAGGCAGTGGGAAGCGTAGACAGAGTCAATAGAAGGGAGGCTGGATAATATATTGGACTGGACTACATTCGCAACCCTCTGAAGTTTCTTGTGGTTTTGGTCACAGCAGGAGTCCAACTAAGTTGTGATACATCAGGAAAGGCTGCTTTCTATGGTGTCTAAACAGTTGTGATGGCTCCTTTAGTCAATCTGCTGGAGGCTGATTTCACAGGAAAGCTTGAAGATGAAAGTAGTCGGCAGGGAGGGAGAGGAGATTTGTTATTTCTCTTACAAGGATCAGCAGTTTGACCTTCTTGTAGCCCAGTTGACCACCACACTTTGATGGCTGTGCCTGTTTGTCTCTCTCTATGTGTAACGGAGTTTGATGAAGTCTGGGAACTCTGACTCACTTTGGAACAGTTTGCTATATTTTAACAGGAAACATAGATGATCATTGTATCATGTGACCCTGCAACAAATGCCAAGTAATCTTCCAAGTAAAAAAAAGAAATCATTTAAATTAGCACACTGAAATATTTTCCACACTTAGCTTTTGTTCTGGCAAGACAAAATTTACACTCTTACAATAAGGAATCAAAAAGCTTCATTATCTTGTGGACAAGACCATAGTAAGCCACAATTATATTAAAGGTTGTCTTCAGGCCTGGAAGTCTGTGAGTAGGGATGGGAAGGGAACAAAGAATAAAGAAAAGTACAGCACAGGGGCGGGGAGGGAAGGTGCCCAGGGGTTGGGGGAAGTGGCATGGAGGTTGCGGGGTGGAGGGGGGGGGGTGGTGTGGATGGACACTCAAGGGGATTAGACACATTCCAGCACCTGTTGGAGTACACTGAGGGAGAATTTAGTGTGGCCAATGCACCTAACCAAGACATCTTTCAAACTGTGGGAGGAAACCGGAGCACCCGGATGAAACACACGCAGACGTGGGAAGAATGTAAAAATTCTAAATGGACAGTTACCCACATCAGGAATCAAACTAAAGACTCTGGTGCTGTGAGACACCGTGCCCCTGTTCCACCTAAGTTATGTAGTAGTGCTACATACACCCAATTTCCATACAGTAATTAAACTGTCTCCTGATTCAGGCAGGTTCATGGTCCACCCAGCAGAAGGACCCAGTAAATATGGCAGCAGAGCAGGAGTGCAGTGTAAAGTGACAGCCAGAAATTTTAACTCCACAACTGCCCCATTCCCACTGGATAGGTAGAGTTAAAACTCACGTGTATGGATGTAATAAATCTGATATGAACAGGAGCTTTTCTTTCAGTATGATGCTATCGTTATTTTAGTTAGCCATGGACAATAGTTTGCGCTGAAAATAAATTCTATAAAATGAGTGCATTCTCTGAGCTACAGGATACTTCCCTGTAGTTTTCAGATACCAGCGTGTATGCGTGGACACTCAAAGACACAAAAATAGCCAAAAAATAAAGTTTATTTATTAGTGTCATAAGTAGACTGACATTAACACTGCAATGAAGGTGCTATGAGCATCCCTTAGCAGCACATTCTGGCACTTGTTCAGGTACACAGGAGGAGAATTTAGCATGACCAATGCACTTAATTAGCACATCTTTCGGACTGTGGGAGGAAACCCGTGTAGGCACGGGGGAACATACAAACCCCAAGCCAGGAATCGAATCACTGTGTCACCATAAAGTACTGCTTTTTAATAATGTTTGGATATTGAAACTCCACATAGCGGCATTACATTCATGGTATATAATTGCACACACACCGACAAATGTAAAATATTATCAGTATAAAAAATAATGGCTATGTCCTCAGAAATAACAAGATTCACTGTGAAGTATGCTGCTACACTGTACTGTAACATGGAATTTGGAATAGTTTGATAAACCGAAGGACATGACTCTTCAAGTTTATTCTTGCAGTGCCACACAGCACAGACATAAAGAGCAACCGCTGCAAAGTCACCTTGGCTTATCCTGTAACACCTCAAAAAATTAGTTTTTTTTTTAATCATTTACAGGATATGGGCATCGCTAGCTGGGCCAGCATTTATTGCCCACCCCTACTTGCCCTACAGAAGATGGTGGTAAGCCACCTTCTTGAACCACTGCAGTCTCTGAGGTGTAGATACACTGACCATGCTGTTAGGGAAACGATCCCAAGATTTTGACTCAGCGACAGTGAAGGAACAGCAAAAAATTTCCAAATCTGGATGGGTGAGTGGTTTGGAGGGGAACCTCCGAGCGATGGAGTTCCCAGGCGTCTGCTGCTTTTGTCCTTTTAGATGTCCATGGAAATGAGTTTGGAAGATGCTGCCAAAGGAACCTAAGTGACTTCCTGCAATGCATCTTGTAGATGCCTGCCACTCTGCATTTGTAGTAAAGGGATTGAATATTATGGAAGGGGTAGCAATCAAGCGGGTTGCTCTGTCCTGGAAGCTGTCAAGCTTCTTACGTATTGTTGCTGCTGTACTCACCCAAGCAAGTGGAGAATATTCCAGCACATTCCCAACTCGTGCCTTGTAGATGGTGGACAGGCCTCGGGAAATCAGGAGGTGAGTTACTCATTGCAGGATTCCGAGCCATTTTTCCTCGAAACTTGTCTCTTCCAGCCAGGCAGACTTAAAAGGTGATAACTCAACCAGAAACAAAGAAAGAAACAGTGGAGGAGCGGGGGGAGCAGAACTGAGTAGGAAGTGAATGATTAGGTTAGTGGGGAACAACTGAGAGAGATTTGGTTATGATTACTGGCCAGACCTTATTTAGATGCCACTGGAAGAATTCCTGAACAGACCAAACCAGAGGATCAGGAGAAAGCAACTCTCCAGCTATTAAAATATAATAGTTTAGAGACAGCAAGATAGGCCCAAGCTAGACTAAGGGTCAAGAGTTCCAGGGCAGTCAATAATGTGGGAACAGGAGGCTATCATGTAAAACTCCATTTTAAACAGAAACTGCCGCCATATTTCAAACGCCCCTCAATATCTCAGGAGTTAACATCTTCGAGTCATGAAGGGTTAACTGTATGATTGTTTATGCTGCTTAATTTAATCCACAGCATGGGAGCACATGTGCTGTAATTGCTACACACTCGGGAAACCAGGAAAACGTTATCATCCATAACAATCCTGTCCAGCACCTTTCTAAAGCGCTAAACAGCCACTTTAGGTTTGGAAATAGGATGTGACTAACTTTAATTGTCGAAAACAAATGGAAGAATGCAAAGCAAGTACCAATAGAGGACACAAGAGGCTGTGAGGCAAGCAATCAGGAAATGCATGCAGCTGGTTTATCAACAGCCCCCGGGGGCAAGGTCAGGTGCGGCCATACTCTGAAAATAGTGCAATCGGATGGCGTGTCAGCGCCTCCACGATGTGCCAGGATTTTTAAAGGGAGCACGGGGGAAAAGGGTAGCTGGCAACCCACACACCTCCAATTAACTTGCTGTTAAACTCGTTGATCAGCTTGTTAACAGGCTGGAGAGGGACAGAATAAATTAAGCTGAAAACGGGAAGAGTGAATGGTCTGGCACTCGTTAGTACCCAGCTGTTAGGAGCACACAGGGAAGCCATTACTGATTGCGGCAGATGACAGAATAAGTAACAGTCAAATGGAAGTGCCTGTGCAGTGGCACAAAGTTGCCATCGCTTGAGCAGAGCAGTTTGAGTACATGTGGAGCGAATGTTTGGGTATTTGTTCGGACTCTGGCCTTCTGTTCTTCATTCCTTCAGGAAATGTACTGCCCTCATCATGGCTGCCATTTGGATTTTGAAACTGCCCTCCAGAGCTGGTCTTTGTCGCCTCCTCCCAGTATTACACCCCTGACAGGTCTTTGAGCCTTTCCCTTGAAACCACCCTCACTTGACGCTGTCATGGTGTAGGATTATGAGCCAGAAACGATCCAGCCACTGGGTTCCTGATTGAAACCAACATTAACTACAGTCCCTGAGTTACCTGGTCTAGAATGAGATGAACCTGTGTGACAAGCTGGACTTGGGAGCACATCTGTACAGAGATGTCTAATCTGAGGAAAATATTAGGGTAAATTATGAATAGCAAAATACATTGTTTAATTGCGTATTTCAGTCAAAAGTGCAAGATCCATCCCAGTTCCCCAACATTAGAGATGTCAATCTTCGGTCATTTCGCTTCATTCAACGTGATATCAAGGAATGGTTGAAGATACTGGATATTGCAAAGACATGGGCCCTGAGAAAATTCCAGCAATAGTACTAAAAGCATGTGCTCCAGAACATGCCAGGCCCCTAGACAAGCTGTTCCAGTATAGCTACAACACTATCCTGATAAGTCCAATACACAAAAAGCAGGACAAATCCAACCCAGCCAATTGCTTTCCCATCAGTCAACTCTCAATCATCAGTAAAGTAATGGAAGGGCTCATCAACTGAGCAACCTTGTGGCACTTGTTTCGCAATAACCTGCTCACCTATAGTTTGGATTTCACCAGGGCCACTCTGTCCTCACCTCATTACAGCCTTGATTCAAAAATGGACAAAAGAGCTGAACTCCCCAGGTGAGGTGAGAATGACAGCTTTTGACATCAAGGCAGCAGCAGACCGAGTGTGGCATCAAGGAACCCTGGCAAAACTGGATTCAATGTATCAGGAAGAAAGCTCTCAATCTGCTGGAGTTATACCTAGCATAAAGGAATCTAGTTGTAGTTGTTGGAGGTCAATCAGCTCCAGAACATTACCACAGGGCTTACCCGTTGGAGTATCCTGGGCCCAATCATCCTCTAGTGCTGGCTGGCTGCTTTTCTAAGGCAAGCAGAAGTGTAGATAGAGTCAAAGGATGGGAGGCTGGTTTGTGTTATTGATTGGGCTATATTCATGACATTTTGTAGTTTTTTTGTCTTTACCAATGTCTCTACTCTCCCCTCCAGTACTAAAGTAAAATAGAGTTTACTTATTTGTCACAATATCAACATAACGTCAGAAATGAGAATTGTCACTGATAACTGCATAACGTCCAGCACCATTCCTGACTCCTCAGATACTGAAGCAGTTCATGCCCAAATGCAACAAGACCTAGAAAATATCCAGGCTTCAGATGACAAGTGGCAAGTAACATTCACATCACACAAATGCTAAGCAATGACCATCTCCAACAAAAGAAAATCTAACCATCATCCCGTGACATTAAATTGCATTACCATCATTGAATCCCCCCCAATCAACATCCTTAGGGTTACCATTGATGAGAAACTCAACTAGACTATCATATATATACTATGGCTACAAGAACTGATCAGAGGCTAGGAATCCTATTGTGTAACTCACGTCAAGGCCTCCTGAAGTCAGTCCACAATCTACACAGCAAAATTCCTGATAGAATACTCTTCCCTTGCCCGAGGTGCAGCTCTAACAACACTCAAGAAGCTTGACACCATCCAGAACAAAGTAGTCCACTTGGTAGGCACCACATGCACAAATATTAATTCCATCCACTACCAGTGGCACCAATGTGTACTATCTACAAAATGTACTGCAGGAACTCACCGAGCTTTCTTAGGCAACATCTTCCAAACCCACAACCATTACTATGTAGAAGGTCAAGGGCAACAGGCATATGAGAACCCCACTATCTGTAAGTCCTCATCAAAACACTCACTATCCTGATATGCAGTCACTCCTTCACACTCGCTGGGTCAAAATCCTGGAACTTCCTCGTAACTGCTTTGGGTAAACACACACCACACAGACTGCAGCAATTCAATAAGCGAGCTCCCCGCCACCTTTTCAAAGACAATTAGGGTATGTGCACTTAATGCTGGTTAGTTAGTGATACCCACATCCTCTCAATGAGTTAAAAAAAATCAATTGGACAGAAAGAAGATTAATACTTCTCCATCAGAGCATTCCTGATTTACAAGACTGCAGAAATAATGAAATATTCTATTTAAATGTTCTGAGGGATACAATGTTGAAGTAAATAGAAAGGAAATTAACTATATTTGTATAGTGTGTACATTGCAAACACTTCACACTCAATTAATAACATTTTGAAGCTATTGTAATGTGGTTAATAAGTGAGCAGCAAGATCTCATAAAAGCAAGATCAATGATCTAACAATCTGTTTCAGTGGCTTTGGTCGGGCGATAAATGTTGACCAGGGTCCCTCTGCTGTTTTACTTTAAATGATATCTTGGGACCTCTTGCATCCATTTAAGACAAGGCCTGAAGCAGCCTGTGTCAGCTTAGATTATGTGCTCAATTTGCACATAAGAGGAGGACTTGAAACCATAACCTTTCAACTCAAGGAAGAGTGTTACCACTGAGTGCTGAGATAGTGTTCCATTTTATAATGGTAGACAAACACACAATGGACTGACAGTGACTCTCATCAGACTCAGGGTTCTGTATGTTTTGCCAAACACGGATTAAAGTAGCACAGAAACAAACTTCAATCATGTCTTGCTTTGCATCAGAAACAGGTTGAGGTACATGACTGAGACACAGAGATCTGGATAAGAACTGGATAAGGCCAATCTGGAAGTCAATTTGGGGCAGCATGGTGGCACAGTGATTAGCACTGCTGCCTCACATTGTCAGGGACCTCAGTTCGATTCCCAGTTTGGATCACGGTATGTGTGAAGTTTGCATGCTCTCCCCGTGCCTGTGTAGGTTTCCTCCGGGAGCTCCAGTTTCCTCCCACAGTCCAAAGATGTGCAGGTTAGATTGATTGGCCAAGCTAAATTGCCCCTTAGTGTCAGGATTAATAAGGTAAATAAATAAGGTCATGATGGGATGTGGTCGGTGTAGACTTCATGGGCCAAATGGCTTCCTTCTGCATTGTAGGGATTCTATTCTATTTCATTCTGACATACAGGTTACGTAAGCAACCGGATCACTTAAGGGAATAGCTGACAGCACTGAACCTAAATAGATATATAACCCAAGCTGCAATTCACATTGCAGACTGGAAATAAACAACAGGAGCACCATAGGGAGAGTGGAAGCCGGTGGGGCTCATGGTAAATACTGTTATATTTATGTCATGTAATACTCTCCAACCGAGGAACAGGAGCTCAACATGATCAATATCACAGAGAATATTTCATTGAGTCAATTTCCTGACATTTGCCCTCCACTTTATTTTTATATAGAAATGGGGAAATACAGCCATAAAAAAGAAAGTGTCTCTGAGGAAACCCACAGATCATCCTGCATCAAAACCATCCATAACCTCAAACTGCACACACAGATGGTGAAGATCATAAAGCAGGAAGATTGCCCTCAGCCCAGGATTCTTGTCAAACTTCTATTGCTTTTTCTACTCATCCTGGCCTCGTGTTCATTCGCTGCAACAGAACACGTACTCAAGCACTTAACTGAGTCAGGTTTCCATTTAACCTTTCTTCCTTTCCCTGTGTTTGTCAAGGGAATCTAAAACAGGCCCCAATGCAACCAGGCACACCAGCATTCCAATTCATTCATTCGCTCCAAACACATTGTCAGCGCATAGGTACCTGAGCAATTTACAAAGTGTCTGAGAGGAGAGTGGACTTTGTGAGACGCATAACACCAATGAGTAGGTGATGGTAGCAGAAGATGAACAGGAAACTACTTTCTGAAGAAGACACCCCTTCAGTTGGTGAGTCAGGAGATCTGATTGCATGGGGCCTGTTTTTAAAAAGGAGAATGTTTTCAAATGTACATCAATGTAAGACTCTGGACTGTCAGAGCAAAGTTCGCTGATGACCACCACCGTAGTGGATCAGATCTCAAACAATGATTAGACGGAGTACAGGAAAGCGATAGAGAATCTGTTGAACTGGTGCAATTATAATAATCTTTCCCTCAATGTTAGTAAAATGAAGTAGTCATTCAGGAAGCATAGTAGAGAATATGTTCCTGTCTACAACAATGGTGATGAAGTGGAAATGGTCAGAGCTTCAGGTTTCTAGACATCCAGATCAATGAACAATATGTCTTGGTCCCTCTACGCTGACACTTAGTTAAGAATGCCCGCCAATTTCTCTACTTTTTCAGGAAGCTAAGGAAACTCAGCATGTCTGCTGTGACTCTCACCAATTTTTATGGATGTACAAAGAAAGCATCCTTCCTGGATGTATCACAACTTGGAATGGCTTTTGCACTGACCAAGACCACAAAAAACTACAAAGGTTGTGGATGTAGCCCAGTCCATTATGCAAACTTGTCTCCTAACCATTGACTCCATCTACACTTCTGCTGCCTCAGAAAAACAGCCAGCATAATCAAGGATCCCAAGCACCCTTTCTTCCACCTTCTTCCATCAGGGAAAAGATACAAAAGTCTAAGATTGCATATCCACCAGCTTCTTCCTTGCTGCCATCAGAATTTTGAATGGGTCTACCTTGTATTAAGTTGATTTTTCTCTACACCCAAGCCATGATTGTAACACTATATTCTGCACTCTTTCCATTCTTTCACCCCTACATATGCTGTGAATGGTATGTTTTGTCTGTATAGCATGCAAGAAATAATACTTTTCACTGTATCCCAATACATGTGACAATAATAAATCAAATCAAATCAAACATGTAGAAATGGTAGCTAATGTGGATAAATCCATAACCACATGTGTGTAGCCTTGTAGGATGGTCTGGCTTTGTTGCAGTGCAACCTGGAGCACATGGCAATTCCAGGAGCACATGCTGAGCTGCCCACTTGCCATATGACAGTGGTGCTGACACCAGTTATTGCCTCTGGGGATGCATGATCAGACTACTACTGCACAGGCTTGGGGGATCCAATGAAAGGAGGTAAGCGCTTTGCTGATCTTACTGATAGCGTCAGATCTCCAGATATGGCAATCAGTGGCCATGGTGTGGAAATGTCAAACAATAGGAGCCAGAGATCATGTCAGCATCTCTCAAGATGGCAGCACATCTAGACGTTCCATCAACCAACTCTAAATGTCCACCAGAGTGCATACCACCTAGATAGTTGCAGAAGCGCAGAGACAAAAAGTAGTCTATTTCAGGTCCAAGCCCCCAGCGATGAGGCCACCTCATGAATTCCTGCCATTGTGGTAGCATCCACATAAAGCTGTCTTCTGGGCCCAGCTTCTGGTCCTTTATTTGGAAAAACCAAGCTGGTCTTTCACTGTTTTTATGTATACTAGTTATATTTTGTACCATCAGCTCCTGTTGAAATATTCTGGAGCAGGTAAAGTGAGAGTGACTGTTCTTGATGTCAAGGCAGATTTTTGATCAAGAGTGTTATCAAGAAGCCCTGGAGAAACTGGAATCATTGGGAATCAAAGAGAAAACGCTCCACCTGTTGGAGTCATACCGAGCACAGTGGAAGATAGTCATGGTGATTGCATGTCAATCATTTCAGCTCCAGAACGTCACTGCAGGAGTTCCTCAGGGTATTAACCCAGACCCAACCATCTTCAACTGCTTCATCAATGATCTTACCTACCATCATAACCTCAGAAGCAGAGATCTTCGCTAATAACCGCATAATGTTGAACACCATTCATGACTCTTCAGATACTGAAACAGACTATGTCCAAATATAACAAGACCTGGAAAATAGCCAAACTTGGGCTGACAAGTGGCAATTAACATACATGTCACATAAGTGCCAGGCAATGACACTCTCCAACAAGTGAGAATCTAACAATCATCCCTTGACATTCAATTGCATTTCCATTACTGAATCTTCTACCATCAACATCATGAGGGTTACCATTGACAAGAGTCACGTCAATCCTCATTATGAAATTCACCATTAACTAAAATTGGTAGACAGAAAGTTCCATCATCAATCTGGCTGTTGACCGGAGAAAACCTTGGGGGGAGAGGATTTTACAGGCTCCTTTGTCCTAAAACAATAAAATCCCGCCCGAGGGATTTTATCATTTTCTGTCCTTCGCCCACTCCGATTTCCATGACGCTGGGTGGTAAAATTCTGGCCAGCAAGTTTACTTTGACATTATTGCTATCAGTGACATGAGATAGGATCTGGCAGAAAAAACACTGCACAAAATCTCTGTTAAGTACTTAGAGATTTACTTGAAAGCTGCAGCACAGTCGCAGATTATTTGGCACAACTGGCCAATGTTCTACACAATGCTGTCCCAGCTTTCTTCATCTGACTCAATCAAGGAAGAAAGGTTGGTTAACAAGCAATGATAATTTATGAGACCCCACAGGCTTCCTATTGTGGCTTTGCTCCTCCCCTTTTCTGTCCTCATAACCCGCTGGAATCTCCCTGCTCCTCCAAATTCAACTCAGGCTCACCCCCAGGTTTTGATCGCTCCACGACTGACAGCCGTGACTTCAACAGCAAAGGCCCTCACTTCTGAACAGTGTCCATGGCAATGTGTCTCTGCCAACTCTTCTTTCTTCAAGGTGCTCTTTACAACTCACCTCTTTGGCCAAACCTTTAGTTGTCTGTTCTAGCACCTTCTTATGTGGCTCGTGTCAAATTTTGTTTGATATTAGTCCTGTGAAGCAACCATTTTACTAAGTTAAAGGCGTTATATAAATTCAAATTGTTGTTGTTACCTGGGTAGTGTGAACTCGTAGAGGATGTTTCTACCAGTAGGAAAAACTAGAACCGGAGGGCACAGCTCAGACTAAAGGGACAATTAAAACAGAGATGAGGAGGAATTTCTTCAGCCAGAGAGTGGTGAGTCTTTGCCGCAGAAAGCTGTGGAGGCCAGGTTATTGGGTGTCTTTAAGACAGAGATAGATAGGTTCTTGATTAATAAGGGGATCAAGGGTTACGGGGAAAAGACCGGAGAATGGAGATGAGAAAAATATTAGCCACGGTTGAATGGCAGAGCAGACTTGATGGGCCAAGTGGCCTAATTCTGCTCCTATATCTTACAGTCTTAAGATCAATCTGATCTTAATTGTAAGTTCAGTTAGAGAGATGATCATTGCATGTTTGGTATTCTTCTGCTATCCATGGCTTGGAGTGTAGTGAGTACTCAAGTTCTTTCTATAAGCCCAATTTACAAGATTTTTTCCCCAGAAACAACAGTGGCATTGTGGATTCCCTTAAAAATATATGGGACTTCCCTGGGAATTGGGTATTGGTAGGGGACTTGTGTGCTTACTGTACACCGAACAAAACTCCTGTAATACATTGCACGTGTGAGCCCAAAAAGCATTTTAGATGCAGTCCATGACTCTTTATACATTTGGGAGATCATGAGTGTGGTTGAAAAGTGTTACCTTTTACTGTTCTTATTCCACTGAATAACATTATTGGTATTGGAGCATAAGGCATCTATCACCTCAGTGATGGATGTGTGTACATCACATTGTTGGACACTGTACAAAACACGAGTCCTTGCTTGGAATAATCCAAAGCATAAGATTTCAGGCCTGTACTGATGTATGATAGCATCATCAGAATTTTATTCTTTTTATTCATTCATGGGACATAGGCATTGCTGCCTGGCCAGCATTTATTGATGTGGAGATGCCAGGGTTGGACAGGGGTAAACACAATAAGAAGTCTCACAACACCAGGTTAAAATCCAACAGGTTTTTTGTGTCTTATTATGCTCTGTTTATGAAAGAACTCCCACTTACCTGATGAAGGAGCAGCGCTCTGAAAGCTAGTGGCTTGTGCTGCTAAATAAACCTGCTGGACTTTAATCTGGTGTTGTCTGACTTCTTACAGCATTTATTGCCCATCCTCAGTTGCCCTAGTGCAGTTGAGAATCAACTACATTGCTATGGCTCAGGTGTCACAGATCAAGTAAGGACAACGGATTTCCTTCCCTAAAGGTTTTTCTAACAATCGACAATGGTTCATGGTCATCAGTAGATTCTTAAGTCCAGATATTTTTATTGAATTCAAATTCCACCATCTGCCATGGCAGGATTTGAACCTGGGTCCCCAGACCATTAACTGAGTGGCACAACACAACGGCAGCACTTTTCCTTTGGGCCCTTGAGGCACAGCATCTCTAACATCAGAATAGTTCCATGAGTGGCAATATGAACTCCCAATGGTTTCTGTGCCACTGTAAATACCACTTTCCACTGCTCCTTTACTAGCATGGGAAGATGATGGCCTCATGGTACTATCACTAGAGTATCAATCCCGACACTCAGCTGATGTCCCGGGTTCAAATTCCATCACAGCAGATGGTGAAATCTGAATTAAATAAAAAATATGTGGAGTTAAGAATCTACTGGTCACTATGAAACCCCATTGTCAATTGTCATAAAAACCCATCTGATTCACTAATATCCTTCAGGAAAGGAAATCTGCTGTCCTTACCCGAGCTAGCCTACTTATGAATCCAGAGCCACAGCAATGTGGTTGACTCATAACTTCTCGGGCAACGAGAGATGGGCAATAAATGCTGGTCAGCCACTGCTGCCCATGTCCTATGAAAGAATATTAAAAAAGACTCTTCAGCAAATTACCCTAAAAGAAGGACAAAGTTTTCATTTAAGCACTCACCACATAGAATTGGACAATGATCTTAGCGCACATTGGCAATTGTACCATCGAGATAATTTACTGCTAGCAATTTGCTACCTGACCAATTTTCTATTCATCGATTCTATGCCAAGCTCTGGAATGTAGAAGCTGAAATCTTTCATCTTTCCTCAAAAGCATTCAGGTACTTACTGAATTGTTTTGCTAATATTCTATTAAAAGCAACATGCAGAGCCGGCTGCAGGTACCAGTTCAAACTCAGCATTTTCACCATGCTCGATGCTTGCAAAATGATTAAGTGCAAGATAATGCAAACTGGACTAAAATAGCAATTAGGGCCGCATTGAGAAGCTCAACAGCACAACCACATGGTAATGGTTTAGTACTAAATAGCCACTTTCTTTCAGGTGTACCCCATAATAAATCAGATTCCCAAGAACTGACTCACCTGTGACAGATACAAAATACACATGCTAAAAGCAGAGGGCTGTGTAATTAGCACATCATCAGCACTAAAGGTCGCTGGAGTCTAATCATCATTTGTTACCCACTTAATTTTGCCAGTGCCTTCAATTTTTTACACAAGCATTTTAAATTAGACTGGAGATCACTACGACATAGGGATTTGTAACATAAATCAAATGTAAAGTTTAGTTGTGCCACGGCACTCAAGGATTCTGACCTGACAGAAGTAGATAGTTATTCTTTGGGACATTAATCAATAGATGAGATACGTTGGCTAAAGCAACCTGGGTATATTTATTTATTTATTGTAACTGTAGGCTGTCTCAATACTTGTTCTGCTGTCTCCTTCAGTTTGTGACTCTCAGCAGTGAAAATCAATAGAGTGACTAAGTGGGATGTGTTCTCGGAATCAGTCACACATTATAGAGTTTGATTATGCGTTTGCCATCTAACCTTGATCTGTTATATCGAACATTTCCTTCTCAGATCACTTTGTTCCATGCCTATTTGCTTAACATCCCTCCCTCGCAGCCACCCCTCTCCACCTGCCCCTGCCCTCCAATTTGCCAGGCTAATAGAGGTAATTTCTTTTTGTGATTACAGATGTGCTCTTCAATTTTCATTTCAAACATCCAGTGGTTCACTGAATGCCAGAACTCTGTTCCTTTTGACATCTGAATCCTGGTTCTTTTGACAATTGGGTGATCAGATTTTCAAGCAGTGTCATGAACTGGATGTCATCGAATCATGGGGAATCACAGAAATCCTACAGTGCAGAAGCAGACCATTTGGTCCACTGACCACAATCCCACCCAGGCCTTTTCCCCACAACCTCAGTATTTACCCCATTAATGCCTCTAATCTATTCATCCTGGGACACTAAGGGGCAATTTGGCATGGCCAATTAACTCATCGGCACATCTTTGGACTGTGGGAGGAAACCGCAACACCTGGAGGAAACCCATGTAGACATGGGGAGAATGTGCAAACTCCACATAGACAGTGATCTAAGCCAGGAATCGAACTCAGGTCTCTGCCATTGTGAAGCAGCAGGGCTAACCACTGTGCCACCCGTGCCATCCCACGTCTGGTTAATTTCCAGACACTGATCCCGTGATCTGACAGCTTTGTTCAAGGAGTACTGTTTTGGAATCTAAACACTCTAGATGGGCAGGGGTTGAACACAGCACCCAATTAGCGGTGAAAGTGGTTTGGGGAGGGGGCGGGTGGTAGTGCATGCCTGATGTCTGCTGATACGGGCATTTCCTATCCAGCTTCTTTCCGAGACTTGAACAGGGTTCATTTACAGCTTTGCACTCCTCCAACAACCCCCTCCACCCCCCACCCAAACTCCTTCCACCAATTGACAAACTGAGAATGAGCAGGAAATGGTCCTTAAAATGGTCAATAATTAGTCACTTAAGAGCCGCAACTGGGGAAAGAGTGGGTAGGCTGTTGTAGGGCAAAACCACCGAAGCATAAAATGCAGAGAGGTTGGGGCGGGTGAGTGCCCAGTAGCAGGGTACAAAAATCTTGTGGTCTCCCTGGATTCCTGAGATCTAGGTCTTTGGGTTCCACTCTATCTACCTGTTTGAATCCTTTGATCATTTAACATATCTCAATTAGATTGCTTCTCAACCTTCTAAACTCCAGAAAACACAAACTAAGTTTATGCAACACCAACTCCCGCACCCCCCCATCCTCACCAAAAGTGAGCTCTTAAAATCTGAAATTGATCTGGTGAAACAGCACTGCACATCTATTTCAAAAGCTACATATTCTTTGTGAGGTGCATTGCTCTAACCTGAGTGCAAGACTCCAGAGATGGTGTATACAACTTTTTTTTCACTTTTATGCTGCAATCCTTGTGTAAAATAACCTTTTCATTCATTTCTGTACCTGTGTGCTGGTTTGTCATGTTTCTTGTCTATGGCTGGCTAGTAAATCTAGATACCAATACAGCCCAGCTGGCGCAAGTGTGAATGAGGTTTGGAATATAGGCAACAGTGTGCTCGATGGTGTGACATAGTGGCACAATGGTCAGCACTACAGCCTCACAGTGCCAGGGAGCTGGGTTCGATTCCCAGCTTGGGCCACGGTCTGTGCAGAGTCTGCATGTTCTCCCCTTGTCTGTATGGTTTCCTCCAGATGCTCTGGTTTTCTCCTACAGTCCGAAAGACATGCTGGCTGTGCTAAATAAATATTTTAAAGTTTATATATTAGTGTCACAAATAGACTTACATTAATACTGCAATGAAGCCACTGTGAAAATCCTCTAGTCACCACATCCCAGCCTCTCTTCGGGTACACACTGATGGAGAATTTAGCATAGCCAATGCACCCAACGAGCTCATCTATTGGTTTGTGGCAGGAACCTCGGAGCACCCAGAGAAAACCCACGCAGACATGAGGAAATGTGCAGACTCTGCACAGACAGGGACCAGGAATCAAACGCTGGTGCTGTGAGGCTGCAGTGCTAACCACTGTGTCACTATGCTGCCCCAGAAAACTGACAATGTGTAGGAGATTATTACACTACTGGAAAAGATAACACAAGGGGAATCCCATTATTGACTCTGTCGACACTTCCCGCTGCCAAACAGCCAGCATAACTAAGGACCCCATGCACCCCTGACATTCTCTCTTCCACCTTACATCAGAAAAAAAATACAAAAGTCTGAGATCACATATCAACCGACTAAAGAACAGCTTCTTCCCTGTTGCTGTCAGACTTTTAAATGGACTTACCTTGCACTATGTTGATCTTTCTCTGCACCCTAGCTATGAATAGAACACTACATTCTGCAGTTCCTCCTTTCCTTCTCTATGAAAGATATGTTTTGTCTATATAGGGCTTAAAGACAATACGCTTCACTGTATGTTAATACATGTGACAAATAGTACATGTGAGATTCATTTATTCAAAGATTGAGGAATGTTGCTGGAAGAATCATACAGCTTCATTGTACACAGCAGTAAAGTGTATTCTTTGTTAAAATCCTTCTTAGGGGTTTTTGTACATTTGTCCCAATAAATCACTTCCTCAGCTCAACGAGATAGTCTGGGTAGTGAGTCTCTGAAGAGTTGAAAATAATGCTGCTTTGTGAAAACAGCAATGCCTGCGAGATGCAACTTTCAAATGAGCCCATCAGCAGCTCTTAATTGTGTTGATGCTAGCTGCAGAACTGGTCAGAAGAGTTGGGTTTCTCCAGATGGGATTAAACCTCCCAGTGTCACTTTTGATCCCCTGTCAAAATAGCAGCCCGAATGTGGTGTGTAGGTACTGCATTAATGAAAGGACTCTCATGTACTAATGCTTATCGATTATGTTATAGTTGCCAGCTGTATTGAGAAGTCAAGGCTTCATAACTAAACATACCAAGATTATCCATGGAGAATGTAAATGATTTCTTTAAAAATATAAAAGCCAAATCTACAGTAAGTACTGGTGCAGTTAAGTGCTTCTGATGGCTTCATTTTGCGCTTGCATCTAACAGGCAAATTCATAATCAGATTGCAGGCCTTGTAAATGCACAATTGCTTGCTGACTACTGTATAAGAGAATTGACTACTTGCTCTAACTCTATGGCATTCATTGGCATTCATAAATAAATTGTGTTGTGCTGTTAAATTTATACCAAAGTCACATAAATAACCAATCCTGCTTCCAAGCCACTAAAAGGTTCTTAATCAAATGAGAGGGACTAAAAGCATTATAGCAGCTGTTCCCAATAAATTATGCAAAGTTTCTGAGATGATCAAGAAGTGGAACAGAGTTTGTTGGCATTTCTTAAAGATCTAAACATTTTATTCATTTTCAAGCAATTAAAAAAATGACACCTACAATAAGTAATAAGCAAACTGCATAATTTCCCATTCAGATCACAAGCCTATGATAAATAATGCATCACAGTTAGGCTTGTATACCTGTCGACACACTGTTGTTAATGACTATTTTAAAAATTCATAAGTGTCCTTAATTGACATCCCCAAGGAAAGCTAGAACAGATCTGACTATAAAGAAACCTGATTACACTAATGAAGAAATGACCTTCTGTATGAAAATAGGTGGAATTTTGTATACCACAGGTGAACTAATCTTAAGGGAGCTTGTACTTATTTGTTGTTACATTCGTAGTATATTCCTCAGGGATTATGAAACACACTATAAATGGATCCAAACATTACGAGTCTTGCAATGTCAATGTTTCTTCTGCAAAATGTCAGCTTAAAAGTCATTTGCGTTGTTCAAAAAATGACGAGCAAATGTGCTGGTCCAAAACAAAATGAACATCAAAAGCATTTGTGCATTTGAGCATCTGCATCAATTCACAAAACATTCAGGACACCAATGTCATTCACAATGCAAGTCGTGAGGCAAGTGGTAGAACTTGTGAAAAAAATTCTAAGCGCCAAACCAGCAAGAAAACGGAAGAATCTTTTTGGGCGAGTTTGAAAATGCAATCTTATAGCACTTAATGCAAAAAATGACAGGATGCAATGTATTCATTTGTGGTACATGGGTGCTGCTTTTATTGTCGGTCAGCATTTATTGCCCCTGTTCAGAGGGCTGTTGAGAGTCAACCACATGTAGCTCTGCAGTCATATGTAGGCCAGACCAGGCAAGGACAGCAGATTCCCTTCCCTCAAGGACTTTAGTGAACCAGATGGGTTTTTCCGACAATTGGCAATGGTTTTGTGGTCATCAGTACATTCTTAATTTCAGATTTTCATTCAATTGAAATCAAATTCCATCATCTGCTGAGGCGGGATTCAAACCTGGGTCCCCAAAGCATTAGCTGAGTTTCTGGATTAGTAGTCTAGTGATAATATCACTCAGCTATTGCCCAACACCCCCCGTCATTCCTGTCAGCAAAGTTGGATGGTGTTTTGATCCCGAGCTCACCAATGAAGGCAACTGCTGAGCACTAGGGGCACTGTTGCACAGGTGCTCCCATCTCTCAGTGTACTGCTATTGCACCCAAGAAAACAGCAAGGTAAATAAGAGTTGTATTTCAGAGCAGAAAGACCTGAATACATTTATTCAAATGATTGGGTCGAAAACATGTTGTGCAATATTAGGCACAAATTCATGGGTCCAGAAGAAATTTCATAATATCTGTTCCATTTTTCAGATTACAATTATTAAAAGCCAAGCGTTCAACACAAATTCATATCATCTCACACTTATCATAAAGCATTGAACAGTCATGACTTTTACCAAAAAGTAGAGAATTTGGTGAATTAGCAAGAGAATCGCAATGTATTGAACACAATTATTTGCATAACAAGAGATATGTGAGTCATTTGTAAATTGTTTGCTTTGCATCATTTGTAGGACAGAGTCTATGTACTCTGCATCTGTGAACAGAATAATGTTTCATTTAATTTAAATGGGATATAAGAAACACCGCTCAAAATGATCACAGGCAACACAGTCACACAGTATTAGCAAAAAAATTCTAAGCGCCAAACCAGCAAGAAAACAGAAGAATCTTTTTGGGCGAGTTTGAAAATGCAATCTTATAGCACTTAATGCAAAAAATGACAGGATGCAATGTATTCATTTGTGGTACATGAGTGCTGCTTTTATTGTCGGTCAGCATTTATTGCCCCTGTTCAGAGGGCTGTTGAGAGTCAACCACATGTAGCTCTGCAGTCATATGTAGGCCAGACCAGGCAAGGACAGCAGATTCCCTTCCCTCAAGGATTTTAGTGAACCAGATGGGTTTTTCCGACAATTGGCAATGGTTTTGTGGTCATCAGTACATTCTTAATTTCAGATTTTCATTCAATTGAAATCAAATTCCATCATCTGCTGAGGCGGGATTCAAACCTGGGTCTACATCGCCAGAGACCTGGGTTCAATCATTGGCATGGGTCACTGTCTGTGCAGAGTCTGCACTTTCACTCCATATCCACATAGGTTTTCTCCCACAATCTCCCACAATCCGAAAGATATGCATCAGCCATGCTAAATTCTCCCTCAGTGTACCCAAACGGACATCGGAATGTGACAAGTAGTGGATTTTCACAATAATAACATTGCAGTGTTAATGTAAGCCTGCTTGTGACATTAATAAATAAACTGCAAAAAACTTAAGTAAAGTGAGAGCTCATGGAACTGGGAGATGTTAGCATGTATTAAATAAAATCATAGAATGCTGACAATGCGGAAGGAGGCCATTCAGCCCATCAGGTCTGCACTGGCACCCTGACAGAGCATTTGCCCAAGCCCTGTAACTGTCATGGTTAATCAGTTGGACATTAAGGGGCAATTTAGCATTGTCAATCAACCTGACCCGCATAGCTTTGAACTTTGGAGGAAACCAGAGCACCCAGAGGAAACCCATGCAGATATGGGGAGGATGTGCAAACTCCACACAGACAGTCACCCAAGGCTGCAATTGAACTCGAGTTCCTGGTATTGTGAGGCAGCAGTGCTAACCATTGTGCCAATGTACTGGGAAGTGCTTGGGAAAATGAAGCCCAAAGTTAATCATGATCATATTGAAAGGCACAAACAGGCTCAGTGGGCCGTGTGGTCTATTCCTGCTTCTATTTCTCATGCCCTTATGTTCCTAAGTGCTGCAGTGGATTACATGCAAGTTTTTCACTAATGCCACCAAGGTTCAAACCTTGCCTAAACTGAAGCAATGGAAGTTTTCTGCTCCTGCTATTAGGCAGATGTCTCTCATGCACAATAGGTTAGAAATCTCTGTGTTCTGCTGCTGGAAGTGGAATCATCTGTTCATCTACTGTCCAAGACATTGATCCTATTACTGGAATGCCTCAGAGGGTGGTGACAGTCTGGAATGCACTGCCTGGGAGGTTGTGGAGGCGGGCTACTTCACATCCTTTAAAAAGTACTTGGAGGCATACTTGGCACGCCATTACATTTAAGGCCAAGTGCTGGTAAGTGGGATTAGGTGGGCAGGTCAGGACCTTTCATGCATTGGCGCAGGCTTGATGGGCCGAAGGGCCTCTTCTGTACTGTCGTATTCTGTGATTCTGTGAAGCTGCCGACAGTAGTACGTGTGCAACGGAGGCACCTGTATCATGTCACCAGAACTGTTAATTAACTAATCTCTCCAATAATCCTGGAGCTTAAGTCCAATTCTGTCAATGAGCGGCATGATCAGTAAAAACAACTGGTATCAGGCCTTCGTAAAAAGGAACAAATACTTCAAGTTAGTTCCTTTCTTCATGGTATAGTTCCAGTAGCAGACAAGGTTTCTCCAAGACAGAATGCAGGATTCTGCCATTTTTAAAGCTTTTGATACATACTTTAGTTTGAAGCAAAACTTAGTAATCAAACAAGGCTGCATTGACCAGTGGTTTCAATTATTTTTAACTGACTTACATCATTTGGCTAGTTCTTGTGGATACAGATCACTGCTAGATGAGCTAATTGATGATTGCGTAATCATGGTTGTCCAGGATGAAAATCTCTCAGACTTTCTGCAGACCAAAGATGATCTTACTTTGGATCAAGCAGCCCAGTGTGCAAGGCAGGCCGAACTTACAGAATTTAACAGGACTGTAATAATTCAGCTTAACTCTGAGGCTTCACAAAGGATCTGTAGGTTGGGTAGACCCACATATAGCTCACGAGAAAGCCATTTAAACCATTGATTGCATTGTGGCGCGTTAACCCAGTATAGATTCCAGGACCGTCCAACAGGGCGAGGGGGATATTTCCAGCAGTACAAACTTCAAATTTCTGAAAATCCAAGAATTTTGATTGAAGTCACAGACAAGAAAAGGAGACCTAATTGCAGTACTGAGTGATCTCTTGGAGGTTCAAGTCCTTGAAGACGATTCATCCTTCCAATTGGTTGTCGAATGATATGAAGTTTCCGTTGTCTTTTAGAGGAGTTATCTATGTCTGTAGTGGCTGAACACCATTCATTAATGTAGCACCTAGTTTACCTCCTGCTATCCATGATGAATCTACCCAAGCTGATACCTTGCCTGAATCCATGTTAGAGTTTATAGACAATCACTTGGCTAAAGATCTGGTATCCTACATTAATAAGACCTGGTATCCTACAACAATGAAAGCCTACGAAAGATACCAATACTTCAGTCCTAGCTGAAAGTCTTCTTCCCTCCAGAGCTGGAAGGCAGCACAGAATCTGTGGCAGAATCGTTCAAACTTCTGTAGCAGCAGAATCCAGATAACAATCTTATTTCTGAATTGATTGTCCATGGAAATTAATCTGATTGCAAAAGATGAGGTTGTCTTGTCTCCACATTCTCAGCAATTCCCCCCATTGCCTATAATAGAGTGACCTTACACAGCCAAAAGTCTGGATCTCTTACCACTGCTTGTAGAAAATGAACCATCCTCCCAAAATGTCTTTGTGAAATCATCTCTTCTTTTCCTGACAGTGCTTCGGGAATTTGCTCATATTTTTTCCTTCATCACCTTGAACACCTTTTCAGTATTCGATACAGCGGCAGATGATACAATAGTGACAGTCCTCCCTGAGGTTGATAATCATTTGTCTTCTGAAGCCCTGTGTGCTTCGAGGAAGCAATAAATTCCTCCAAGTATCCTCAAGCTCTTCTCTTCCAGCCTCAGCAGATCCAATGATTGATTCTCTTCAGTCTTTTCTCTTTTTGATCCTTCTTTCACTGAAGAATCTTTGCTTTCCTTTGAAGTTCAGACATCCTGAAACTTACACTTGCTACCCAGCAATGCTGTTAAAATATTGTCCTATTCTGTAGATGATGATATCCTACCAAATGCAGAGGAAATCCTGCATGTCTCCAAATCATTATCCCTGAGTGCCAAGAATACTGTGGGAGATTGAGTGACTACTAGAGCAGGGTAAAATCTGAAACTGTAAAAAGGCAGTTACAGAAATGAAATATAAATAGTGAAAGAAATTAAAGATGGCACAATGGTTAGCACTGCTGCCTCACAGTGCCAGGGACCTGGATTCGATTCCTGGCTTGAGTCACTTCTATGTGGAGTCTGCACATTCTCCCTGTATCTGCTTGGGTTTCCTCCAGGTGCTCCAGTTTCCTTCCACAGTCCAAAAGATATGCTGGTTAGGTGCATTAGCCTAACCAGTATAAATTCTCCCTCAGCGTACCCAAACAGGCACTAGAGTGGGGCAACTTGGGGATTTTCATAGTAACTTCATTGCAGTGTTAATGTAAATCTACAAATAGCTCTAAAAGATAACCTTTCAAAGCATTCACCAAAATCTATAGATGATAATGTACCGTTGACAACAATCAGTTAGGTGTTGGTTTCTTGAGAGGGAGCAAGACAGTTTCGATTCATGCCTGGATCCACTGTGCCTAATCTGTAATGTGTGTAGGTGTAGCACTAATGAATAAGTGTTAAACAAATGTCTGTCTACTAACCAAGTTCCATGCCTAGAATCTAAGGTAGAAGGACTATCTCAAAACTATTAGCATCTTCTTGCAAGCTGTGCCCAGCATACCTTCCAATTCTATATTTTACTCTTGTTCTATATTTTTAAAACTGTATTCTAACTCCTTTTAGCTCTTTAACAATGTTCTAATTCAATCTCTTCTGTAAAACTATATTCTGCATCCTCTCTTTTCTGTCTCTGTAATGGTATGCTTTGCCTGTATAACTCATAAGAAACAATACTTTTCACTCTATACTAGTAGATGTGACAATAATAAATCAAATCAAATTTTCTTCCTTGGTAAAAACAGATGCAAAGCATTCAGCTATGTCTTCTGCCTCCATACATAAATCCCCTTTTTCATGCTTAACCTTCCTTTTACTTCTCTTTACATGCTTTAGAAGACTTTGAAATTTCCTTTTCCATTAGGGGTTTCACACTCCTGCTTTTACCTTTTCACCTTACCTTCAAACCTTCCATATTCAGCCTGCTTCTTAGTTGAATTTTCTATCTAACATCAGCCATTGTATTTTTTTTGGTTATTTATCTTCATTTCCAGCACTTTGTTAACCAGGGAATTCTGATTTTGTTTGCCTGACCTTTCCCTTTCAACAGAAAGTACCTTGACTGTCTCTTATAGAATCATAGAATCACTACAGAAGTGGCCATTAGGGCCCATTGACCACAATCCCACCCAGGTCCTATCCCCGTAACCTCATATATTAACCCTGCTAATCCCCGGATACTAGGATCAATTTAGCGTGGCCAATCAGCCTAACTCACGTATGTTTGGACTGCGGGAGGAAACCGGACCACCCGGAGGAAACTCATGAGGAGCACATGCGAACAGACAGTGACCCGAGGCTGGAATTGAATCTGGGTCACTGGTGCTGTGAGGCAGAAGTGCCACCATATCACCTCGTTGATGAAGGCAGTCCAGCTACCACTTTTCCCATCAGCCTTGGACCCTAATTAACTTACTCCAGGTCTGTTCTTATTCCTTTGAAGTTTACTCCCCCCCGCCCCCAGATCTTATTATTTCTATTACTCCTCCGCCTAGTTATTATTATTTCTATGATTGAAACATCAGACATTGGATGGCTTTTTTTTTGGTGGCTATGGGTGTCAAGTATGGAAAATTTTCCAATCTCTGGTGCTGACGTGCCTCACTTTAACAGCATATAAGTTCCCTAACACATTTTGTTTGAAGGCCGATAAATCATTGACGGGCAAACGCTCTTCTGGGGAGGTCTGGAGGGAATTAACATATTCGAAATGAAAGACGATGAGCGGACTGGAGCTTTAGCAAACAATAAACATGGCAGGAAATATCAACGTGTATTTATTAATGAAACACATAGGAAAACCTCCAAGGACTTGGACACGTGTAGTTGCACATGATAAATAACATAGGACCTGCATTTGGGACACCGGCAATTTTATAATAATGTAGAAATAGTGACCTTTGTGTTAAGGTTGTTCAGCAGTATTAGCAGGAGTTCATGAATTCCAATACGGTATGCACTGGGAATGTACAATCGAGCTCTGTGTGTTCAGAAGGTGAGCAGTATAAAAGCAGTATGATATTTCGCATGAAGAGAATATTTATCACCTTAACTCTTTTGTCATGGAGCTGCCTAGATTTATCACCCCAGCTTTTTGTCTGGAGGTGAATGATGCCTAAGGTTGGCTCTCCAAAGTGCCTCACTACCTAGTACAGGATATTTGAACATTTAGACAATCAACATCCCATTAGAATCTGCATAAACTACTTACTGAATAAATTAGAATCATATATTCATATCATAGAATCCCTACAGGGCAGAAGAAGATCATTCCCCCATTGATAACAATCCCCACCATGCCCTCTGTAACCTCAAGTATTAACTCTGCTAATCCCCGAACTTTAAGGGCAATTTAGTATGGCCAATCAACCTAACCTGCATATTCTTGGACTGTGAAAGGAAACAGAGCACCTGAAGGAAATCCACACAGACATGGGGAGAACATGCAAATTCCACACAGTCACCTGAGGATGGAATTGAACCCAAGTCTCTGGCAACATGAGGCAGCAGTGCTAACCACTGTGCTGCCGTGCCGCCAGTAATTAACCTTTCTTTGTCAATTATTGTGGAAGAAACCAGGCAACGAGGTCACAAAGTAACAAACTGTTAAACCTTGGGATCACAATTTGCAGCATTCGAACATTGAGTACACAATTAGCGAGTAGATAAGGTTGATTGACAAACTAAATAACAGAGATTTCATAGGTAGTTCAATTATGTCTCAGTAATTCAGTTATAACTGCTTGCTGATTATAAATGTACCATTGTGAGTGTCTGAGATGGTTATAATTTGGAGAAATTTAGTATTAAATCTCATTAGACAGGTTACAAGCTTACCAATTTAAAATGGGTGTGCAGTTGACAAATTAATTTCACATATAGATAAGTGCAAAGTGCTTCATTTTAGAAGGAAGAATAAGGAGGCCACATGGTCCTTGGAGGATAAGAGAACAAGGAGATGTAGGGGGAAAAATAAAGGAACAGAAATAGACCATTTAACCCCTTGAGCATATTTCACCATTCATTCAATTAGATCATGATTGATCTATGTCTTAATATCATCTATCAGTCTTGCTTTCTTTCATAACCTTTAGATATCCTTGCTTAATAAAAATTTGCCTCAGTGTTTGTACAAATGTTACGTTGACATAGCCTTAACTGTTTTTACAGGAAGAAAGCTTCAGATTTTTACTGCACTTTGTGTCAAGAGTGCTTTCTAACCTGATGCCTCAATAACCTTTGTCTGAAGTTGGTGTCACACATAGGCTTACATTAACACTGCAAAAAAGTTTCTGTGAACCTCTCCTAGTTGCCCCACTGGCACCTGTTTGAGTTATGCTGAGGGAGTATTTAGCATGGCCAATGCACCAAACCAGCATGTCTTTCGGACTGTGGGAGGAAACCAGACACCCCAAGGAAACTCACGCAGACACAGAGATAGTGTGCAAACTCCACACAGTCAAGTCTTTTGGATTGTGGGAGGAAACCGGAGTGCCCCGAGGAAACTCAAGCAGACAGGGGGAGAGAGACTCCGCACAGACAGTGACCCAATCTGGGAATCGAACCCAGATCCCTGGCGCTGTAAGACAGCAGTGCTAACCACTGTCTGACTTTGAATACTATTTCCCCAGTCTCTGGATTCTTAGACCAGACTAAGTAGTTTTACTCTGTCTGCCCAATTAACTCCTTTAATCATCTTCAACACCGTACTTGGATTATCCTTTAATAATTTTTATTCCAGGGAATACAAGCTTAGTCAACGCAACCTGAATTTTATATCCTTGGTATTATTCCAACAAATTGCCCTCTCTAATATTCTTTGTGAAGTTCATTGTTCAGCAATGAATGTCGTGCCTTCAATTTCACACAGTCTTGGAAGAGGATTTTCCAGCCATTTTCCAGCATAAACCTGGTATTGGGCTAACTACCGGCTCATGAACCCAAACAGAGAAGTGGCAGAATATTGGGTTCACTCTTCATGAAGGAGACCAATTAAGAAGTTACCTCTAGAAATGCTAACTGTTTAGAGTTGGCAAGAGAAGTGAAAATGAGAGTGCCCAAAGTTGTATCTGTGGAATCTTTTTCTTTAAGACAGGGTAACGGATGTGAGTCACCTGGCTTAAAGGACCAATGAAAACAGAGTGATCAGACCAGAGTGTGGCGTTTCCACTTAAGGCAAAATCTTCTGGTAACACTGAGTAAGCACGTAGAACTGGGATTCTGCCCTAGAGCACCCTTTGTGCTGTTTGGATCCCCTGTACCTACGTTTCTCTATTCAATAAATAGTTTCCTTGTTCCAATGAGGTCTGAAGTCTCTGTTAATAATTCTGGACATTGGCCATATGAAATGTACAACACCCCAAGTGAAGCACAGCTGGCTAACACTATAAATTTTTCTGCACTGCAGAGGTAAATGGATGACACAAGCTGGAGACCAGATTGCCAAACAGAGCAGAAGCCTATTCTTCACATCCAGTACGTTTGTCTATACATGACCAGCAAGCAATTGCAAGCATTTGCCTGCAGATGTCCTGGGAGTGGGCAAGTTTGTCCTTTAAAATGACCACTGCTTATGAATCTCAGAGTACACCGACTCGTTCCAGATCTGTTCTCTGCTCTGGTGAGAAGATGAGCTGCAGATACAGCAGTAGTCCTGCACACTTACAGCAAGATTCCAAAATTGCCTGATGATTGCCTCCATGATTACCTTAACTGGCTTCCTGCCACGGACTGGCATCTACGTGTGCAAAGGATCTAGACTAAGAACATATTGGCAAACGAGCCCAATGCTTTTCCGTGTTAATTCCCCCATTCGCATGTCTCCAGTGACCTGAGAAAACTGTCCATATTGCTTATTAAAGGCTCATGCCAACTTAATGCCAACCCATCACCTGTCCTCACACTTACCATGGTAGGCACCATGGGAAAGCTTTAGCAAACATGTTGAAATGAAATAAGTTCTAAGTGTTTATACTTTATTTAAAACAGAATATTCATAAAAACCCATTCACTACATAAAGCCATCCCTTCAGATATATAAGTCTTAAATAGGGAACACATTTTATTCAAGTGATTAATCCCTTATAAAAACAACCTTTGGACTCCACTGTCCCACTTTGAACTATTTGGTGCTGTAGGAGGAAAGGCACTCCTCTGTAATAATTGAAAGCAATGAAATCAGTCAGGCAGCAAAAATACAGTAATGATAACCCTCAGGTTTATTGCAACAAAGTGAAATAACAAGCCATGATTTCTTTTAACATTCCACACAGCTTTTTCCATGATTTAAAGTGCACAAGCTTTAAATGCATTAAAAGCTTGATATGTGCTTCAGACAGTTGCTTTTGATACTTTGGGTGATTATTTTTGATACTTTTGGTGGTTGTTTTTGATGCTTTTATTAGTCTGACTTGAAGTTATCTTGACGGTTCCAATAGATTTATGCACTTTTAATATACCGGATCCAATTTTACCATTGCACTGTCCTCTTTTTGGGTGTGAAAACTTGGTGAAGTCAGGCATCAAGCGAGCAGCATGATCCGTGCCCACCTTCACACCCACTTCCACACCGGTTCCCCCTTTGCCAAGGCCTAAAAATGGCCACAAGTGGGACTACGTCCAAAGAGGGTATGACTGTCATTTAAATGCATTTATATGCATTTAAATTGACTTAATGGACTGCAAGCCCAACTTTACCAGCATTACCCCTTTATCACAGCGTTCACCCATTCAGAATCGGCACAAAAACAGACATTATCCACAGAAGTCTGATTTGGACACTTCATCAGTGAAGGTTGGTGAGAAGGTAAGTGCCTAGTGTCCAACAGCTCTCTGCTTGAGATCAGAGGGGGGATGGTGAGGAGGGTCCACACCATTCTAATTGAGATCAGTGGTGGGGGGAAGGATGGTCCACTGCCACTCTGCTTTAGATCATTGAGTGGGAATGGGGGGGCGGTGTTTGCTGCCATGTTGCCAGAGGTCAGTGAGGGTGAAGGGGAAGAGGGGCCTGTGATCAGTCTTGGTGGCAGGTGAGGATAAGGAGGTGAGTAATGTTGAGGGGGTAGGGCAATGTCTATGGAAGCCAAAGGAAGGCAATACCTAGCCTGGCAGGGATATGGCAGGGGAGCCACATTCTGTGATTTTTTTTCTGTGCAAGTTGGAGGCACCGATCAGAGCTGCAGGGTTTCAGGTGCATGAAGCCCTACCCACAGGCTTCTGCAGCACGATTTGGAATAGCTCATACTTTTTCAGGCAGACCCAGAAGGGGACACCTCAGAATGTGTCTAAAAGTCGGATTTGAAACATTCCCAGTTTCAAGTCCACCCAGCACTAAGAATCAAAGTGGTAAAATAAGGCCCACCCATGTCTACTTTTAGCAATTGCAAAGAGCAATTTACCTCTTCCAAATGTGTACATCAAAGGTGTCTGGAACCATACCCGGAAGGGTATCCTATCTTTCCAGAGGAGTACCCCCACCTCTCCAAAGGCATCTACAAAGATTAGACCTGTTACCTACCAAGTGTAATCTGCACATATTGGGTGGAATTTTACCCAGCGCATCTGCCCTGAGGCTCACAGAACAGAATTCACCATTGGCCTCAGAAGCGATTTTACAAGCCTTGCCCAAGCAAGATCATAAAAATACCTGCCATTGTGTTTCCCACTCCTGTATAATGAAGATCAGACATGACTGGAAAGAGCTGCTTTTTTTTATTGCAACTGCCTCCATGAAACACATGGGGCAGCACGATCACACAGTAGTTAGTGCTGCTGCCTCATCGCACCAGGGTTCAATTCCCAACTTAGGTCATTATCTATACAGTGTCTGCATGTTCTTCCTGAGTTCTTCATAGGTTTCCTCTGCACGCTCCAATTTTCTTGTGCAGTCCAAATGACATGCTGGTTAGGTGCGTTGACCATGCTAAATTCAGTGTACCTGAACAGGAGCCAGAGTGTGGCAGCCAGTGGATATCCACAGTAACTTCATTGCAATATTACTCTAAACCTATTTTTGGCACTAATAAATAAACTTAAGCTTAAAACTTAAATCCTCCTCAATTCTGTAAATGCCATCTGGTGTCATTCAATATGTTGCAAGACGAGTAAAAGTATTTGAATTTTATTGTTACTAAATTCCTAATCAAGGTCATTAATTACATTACTTTATATCAACATTACCTCATGCAGTACTGCAAGCTGTTCCCATACCATACTTCACACTACATGCAATTAACTACATTTTAATTACTCGCTCTTATTTATTAAAGATGTTATGCATCATTACCCAAGATAATACCACTTTTATGTGAAATAAAACTCACCAGAAATTCAGATAAGTTCTCATAAAACATAACCAGTTTGCAAAAAAACTTACCCATTCTTCAATATCAATAAAGTTTAGACAAACATTAGAAACATAATACTAGGTGTTAAATTTTTTTTATGAGTGTCACACGTAGTCTTACATTAACACTGCAGTGAAGTTGCTGGGAAAATCTCCCAGTGGTGCCTGCTCAGATATACTAAAGGAGAATTTAACATAGCCAATGCACCTAACTAATACACCTTTCAGACTGTGAGAGGCAACCGGAGAACCGGGAGGAAACCCACGCAGACATGGGGAGAACATGCAAACTCAACACAGACAATGATCCAAGCCAGGAATCAAACCTGGTTCCCCGTCACTGTTAAGCATCACTGCTGTATTCCCTCACTACACATCTTAGCAAAAATTCTGTTTCATACACTCACTGACATTTTGTAGCAAAATTATTGAAAAGAAATTCCTCCCTTCTATATGCTGCAATTCAAAAATTCTACATGAATGCTTGATTAAAAATATTACATTAAAGTGATCACCATTCAAACATCTGCTTCTATCTTTAGCTGGTAATTTATTTTAGCATATGCAGTAATCACCAAAGCAGGCAATAGCTTCCACAATGAATAAATGAAGCTCTCAATCCTCCGTTGAATTTTAACTGAGGATAATCTTCAATGATGTGAGTTATTGATTGGGGTGCATCACCGCTACAGTCTGGGTTCCCTGCAAAGCCCCATTGATAATGGATAACGCATAATCTGATAAGCATTACTGGATAATAGAAAAGCATTATATTCTTGGATTACAAACAAATTAGGAAATTGCTTCATTGAAGTTCTACACCTGGATCAGAATTATGATTGGACCACTTGTGCTGATGCCTGAAACTTGACCATATTTTCTGTAATTTCTCCTGCCTCACCATTATCTATGCCTCTGTGTTAATTTTCATCTCATCAACAAAAGAAACATCTAAAAGCCACAGGCACTGCCACACAAAAAAAGGTTCTTTTTACAGTATGGAAGGATACAGAATGTTGGAGCAATTTGGGACAGGAAGGTTCCAAAGGGCAAGAAATAAGGGTGAATTTTTCCACTTTGTCTGCCATGGGAAAGGCGAGGGGCAACCCACGGAAAGTCCATTGATCTCGGGCTGGATTTCCTGGTCCCGGGGCAAGCTCGGTCGGAAAATCCCTCCCATGAGGTCAGATGCAATAGTTTGGGAGAAAGATCATGCGGAACCCAAGCATTTGCATAGAAGAGTTGGATCGAACATTCTGTTTTTGTGCTGCACATTCTTCAAAATTCTATAGACTAGTTGGAAGAATGGCCTTTAATGGAGTATTTGCATGCATATGGATTAGATAGGTGATTGAATGAGAATGGAATAGAGGGATTTATTAGAACAGAGAAGGTAATTGGGAATAAAACTACTGCATGTGTGGAGAACAAACGGCACCACAGGATGATTGAGAGAAGCAGCCTATTCCAGTGTGGTAATATATATGTGGCGCATGGGGCTAGTGAAATCAGGTTGCAGTGAAGGATTTATACTCTGTACTTCCACTCTGCAAAACTATTCTTTACAGATTTTTCAGGAATTCCTCAGGGCACCAAAAAGCACTTCACAAGCAATTAATTACTTTGTGTAAGTGTGGTCTCTGTTATACTATCAGATATAATGTGTTCAGAACAAGGGCAAACACTCAGGAACAAAGAGAATCAGTGAGTCTGTTTTTAATGCTACTGTTTGTGAGTCGAGTATTGTCCACAACTTTATGAAAACTTCCCTCTTTTGGTACTGTGTAGCGCCAAAAGATCTTCTCCATCCATCTGAATAGACAGACATAGAACATAGAACATTACAGCGCAGTACAGGCCCTTCGGCCCTCGATGTTGCGCCGGCCACTGGACCCTCTAACCTAAACTATTCCAATATCATCCATATGCCTATCCACCGAACATTTGAATGCCCCCAAAGTAGGCGAGTCCACAACTGCTGCAGGCAGGGCATTCCATGCCCTCACCACCCTCTGTGTGAAGAACCTGCCTCTGACATCCGTCCCATAACTACCACAAACAGAGCTACACAGAACTACACAGACAGAGCTTTGTTCAACACACCAAGCACAAAATAAATATCTGGGACATGACAACATTCTACACAGAACTACACAGACAGAGCTTTGTTCAACACACCAAGCACAAAATAAATATCTGGGACATGACAACATTCCCTTAGGTGGCGGGGGGAGGGGGGGGGAGTCTGAACACACACCCTAAATTACACACTTACTTCCTGAAATGAGACTTGAAGCCACAACTTTCTGACACTGGAACTATTGCTACTACTAAGCCAAGATGCATTATTAAACAAAGATTTCCAAATGTGAGAAGTCTCTGAACTCACAGGCAGATACCAAAATATGTGTAAAAGAGTATATTACAACACCCTACCATTCTTCCTTAAACATTCATAGGATGTGGGTGTTGCGGGAGAAGTTGGGGTGGGATTGCGGTGCTGGTGGGAGAAAGTGGGGGTGCTGGTGCGAGTGAATGTTTAAGATGGTGAATCCCCATCAGGATTTCCTACATAGAAGCAAAATGCTGTGGATGCTGAATCGGAAACAAAAATAGAAAATGCTGGAAAATCTCAGCAGGTCTGACAGCATCTGCGGAGAGAGAATAGAGCGAATGTTTTGAATCTGAATGACCCTTCAACAGTGCAGCTCCAATCCATGGGACCCACCCATCATCTTTAAAGGCCTCCAGAGACACTCTAACATTGCAAAAAAATTTGACCCTACATATTTTCCAAACAGCATTTTCTTTAAAAAATTATATACACTTATAGATATTTTAGCTTCCCCCTTATTCCCATGTATGTGTTTTAACAATTTAATTTTGTTATTTATGATAAGTGGGACCCAGATGCAGAAGTTAAGATGAGTGGCAGAGCAAAGTGTGCAGAAGACGTTGAAGGTCTGCAGAAGGTTATAGATAGTCTAAGTGAGCGGGCAAGGGTCTGGCAGATGGAGTACAATGTTGGTAAATGTGAGGTCATCCATTTTGGTAGGAATAACAGCAAAATGGACTATTATTTAAATGGTAAAAAATTATAGCATGCTTCTGTGCAGAGGGACCTGGGTGTCCTTGTGCAAGAATCATAAGGAGTTGGTTTGCAGGTGCAGCAGGTAATTAAGAAGGCAAATGGAATTTTGTCCTTCATTGCTGGAGGGATGGAGTTTAAAAAAACAGAGAGGTTATGTTGCAACTGTTTAAGATGTTGGTGAGGCCACACCTGGAGTACTATGTACAGTTTTGGTTTCCTTACTTGAGAAAGGATATACTGGAGGAGGTGCAGAGGAGATTGACTAGGTTGATTCCGGAGTTGAGAGTGTTGGTTTATGAGGGGAGACTGAGTAGACTGGAGAATTCTGAAGAATGAGGGGAGATCTTATAGAAACATATAAGTTTGTGAAGGGAATAGATAAGAGAAGCAGAGAAGTTGTTTCCACTGGCAGGTGAAACTAGAATTAGGAAGCAGGTTTAGGACTGAGTTGAGGAAGAACTCCTTCACACAAAGGATTGTAAATCTGTGGAATTCCCTGCCCAGTGAAACAATTGAGGCAACCTCATTGAATGTTTTTAAGGCAAGGATAGCTAAATGTTTGAAGAGTAAAGGAATCAAGGGTTACGGTGAACAGACGGGTAAGTAGTGCTGATACCACAAAAAGATCAACCATGATCTTATTGAATGATGGAGCAGGCTCAAGGGGCCTACTCCTGCTCCTGGTTCTTATTTTGTTATTTAGAAGTGAAAGGTTCAGTATATTTTTTACTTCCTGTCTGGCTGTCAGTGAGGATACTTCAACACGATTAGTTGCTCGCTCTGCTTGATAGCATCAATGCTGCTGAATGTCTGAAGATTCCCCCACCTCAGTTTAGCATTAATTTCAAATTAACATGGAGAAAATGGAATTCCACAGCACAGAAATGATCACATGTTTGTGGACTGCTTTCTTCAAGGTCAAAGATGAGTGACATTGCATCACTGCAGACAGTGAAATCCAGGCCCAGTGCATCCTTAGCTCCATGTTATGAGGTACAGGAAAAGATCTGCGGCTGTATTGCTGAATCATTTGCTCTAATGGTTAGATAGGGATCAGCCTTTTTATTAACACTATCACAGTTTTGATGCCTTTCAAACGCTGAGAGAGAGGAGGAAAGCTGTGGCACATGTCAATTTTTCTGACAAGGTGCCACATTGTATTTTCTTTGTTTTACTTTAACATCGGTCCGCACAATACCGCATGTCACTTAGTGTTCAGCTGGCTTTCATCTTAAACAGACATTGCGTCATCCATTTTAAAGGGCATTGTTCAAAAATCTTTACAAAATCACTGTAACAGTGAAAGAGGGCTTGTTTTTTTCAAACAGCCTTTATCACAAAATGATTGCTGCTGCACCTTCTTAATTAGACAAGGAGAACAGCCTAGAGGAAAGTAATTGTGTTAGCAAATTGATAGCAATGATTAAAAAAAAGTTTTTTTATTCTAATATTTAAAAGCTGAATTGATAGACAGCCATTCCTTCAAAAAAGAAATTATCATGTATAGTAATTTGGTGACCTTTTCTTTGGCAGAACGGTAGCGCGGTTAGCGCTGCCATCTCCAAGGTCCCGGGTTCAATTCCAGTCCTGAGTCACTGTCTGTGTAGAGTTTGCCTGGGTCTGTGTCTGCTTGGGTTTCCTCCGGTTTCCTCTCACAGTGCAAACACATGCTGGTTAGGTGGATTGGCCTTGCTAACTTGTCCTTTAGTGTCACAAGACGTGCAGGTTAGGAAGATTAGCCATGGGTAAAATGATGAAGTTACAGAGATAGGGTGGGGAAGGGGGTGGAGGGGGTGGAATGGCTGGGCTTGTGTGAGATACTCGTTTGGCGAGTCATTGCTGAGTCAACGGGACAAATGGACTCCTTCTGCACTGGAGGGATTCCATGGTTCTTTCTCGTCCTCTCTTTGATTTCTAAGTGACGCACATCTTATAGCCAACTTGCTCCGAAGTTTCTGTTAATGAGGACCTGAGCAGTAAAGAGTACTAAGGAATGACTTGCGTCCTGATTTTCCTTTAACCCTCACCTCAGCTCATCCCATAACAGTAGGGCTGATATCAGAAACCTTGTAGTCTGGTATATAAAAACCAAATAGCACTGTGGATGTCCCCACACAACATCCATTGCAGCAGTTCAAGAAGGTGGCTCAGCACCACATTCTCAAGGGAAATTACTGCTGGGCAATAAATGTTAGTTTTGCTGGCAATGCCCACGTCCCATGAATGAATGAAAAAAGTCTATGCCACCCTCATCCCTTGTCCAATACCATCACATCACTTCATGGGGAGGCAATGACCTAGTGATGTTATCGCTACTAATCCAGAAACGCAGCTAAAGGTCCGAGGACTTGGGTTCGAATCCTGACACAGCAGATGGTGAAATTTGAATTCAATAAAAAGTATCTGGAATTAAGGAATCTACCAATGACCATGAAATCATTGTTGGAAAAAACCATCTGGTTCACTAATTGTTTTGGGGAAGGAAATTAGCCGGTCTGGCCTACATGTGATTCCAGAGCCACAGAAATGTTGTAATTATTTTGATTTGATTTGATTTATTATTGTTGCATGTATTGGGATAAAGTGAAAAATATTGTTTCTCGCATGTGATGCAGACAAAGTATACTGTTCATAGAGAAGGAGAGAGAGTGCAAAATATACTGCTACAGTTACAGCTAGGATGTAGAGAAAGCTCAATTTAGTATGAGATAGATCCTCTCAAAAGTCTGATGGCAGCAAGGAAGAAGCTGTTTTAGGTTGATTGGTATGTGATCTCAGACTTTTTATTTTTTTCCCAATGACCTGGCAAGCCACTCATTTGTCAAAAAGGTAACTCATCATCACTTTCTCCAGGGCAACTCAGGATAGCAATAAATGCTGGCCAATCAGCAGCGTTCATGTCTCACGAATGAATAAAATATTGCTCCAATCTATTGCATCACCATGATATTCCCTCTGTTTTTAAAGTATATTTGCTTCTCTGTCTCTGGAGGTGGAATTCTCCTATCCCACCTGCCAGGGGAATCGTCGCCAGTGGGGATGGAACATGCACAGGTCTGTTAATCTCTGATGGGATTTTCCAATCTTGGGGCGAGTGCAGTCGGAAAATCCCGCTCCTTCTGTGTCTAATGTGTCCATCCTGTCCAACTGCACAAAAAGATAAACTATTCCGGATTTTTATACATTTTAATTTGTTAGGTTCTGTAACAAGAGTGCTCCCGGTGACAAGCACTTTGCTGTCTCTATTTCCCCTCCTCCCTCCCGACTCCAACACCACCCCTTCCCCCCCCACCCCCCCCCCCCCCCCCCACCCCCCTCCCTTTCCAATTGGGAAGTGCTTTCAATATCAAGTGTTTCCCCTTTGTGCCTTGCATAGTTGAGCTTTGATAATTAACTCTGTCTCCAGCCTGCGAAGATTAATCTTTCTGTGAAAGGCCTCCCTGCAGCTTCCAATAACCAACATTTTTTCAGCAGCGGATGTGCCCCGCTGACGCGGCAAAAGCTTTCTGCAGCGAGATCCTCTGATTGACAGGGGATGCAGATTGGCGTGGCTTTTCTCTGCCATCAGAAAACAGAATTCACTACCCCCTTTCCGAATTCTTCACCAGTCAAGTCTACCGTTGATCGGCTGTCTGTGTCTGTGGCTGGCTGAGTCAGCCAGAGGTTGACAGATTATTTTACACAGCTGGATTTTCAGAAGTCTGCGCGCGCAAATGGCAATCCTGTAATTTTTTTCTCTTCATACTTGACAGGGGTTGAATAAAATATGCACTGCACGCACGTTGTGTTTGGCATCAATCCTCTCCACCTGAATTTTTTATAGGGAGTAATGAAAATTTAAATTTGCAGATGCATCAAGCACAAATAACAGGAATTACAACAGAGAACCCACGCAAAATGGTTCTTTGGGACTGGAGACAAATGGAATTGCTTCACTCTCTTTTTGCAGATTAAGTTAGCAAAGTATTTCTGGACAAGCCTGCCATATACTACATTACAGCAACAAACATTTGCCACAGATGCGGCAATACGCTCACAATTCATAAGCAGTGAGGTTTGGCATTCAGTCAGTTCCATCCAGAAGGAAATCAGGTTTAGAGAAAAGGAAAAAAAGTCACCCTCGCCACTGACATCCCATCTTCTGGCTCAACGGTGACAATGACTGCTGAACATGAGGGCCTTCATAAACCGTATGGGGGATTATATTACAATGGGCAGTCACCACTTATTTTTGTGGGATTTATATGGAGTTCCAGCTTCACTTAAGCTCTATGACTGGTCAGGCTGGATTTTGTCAGTGGTCCTGATCCCTTCCCATAAATCTGGTGGCAATCGTCTGCTCCCCATGATTCTTTCAAGGAGCCCAACTGGATTCTGTGACAATCAGAAGACGATGTAAGATCCCACACCCAAGAGCTGTTGGCCCTTCAAAGGGCCAGAGCCACTGCCCGATTGGAGAGTCAGAGCTACTGACCAATTGGAGAGTCAGAGCTACTGACCAATTGGAGGGCCAGAGTTATTGACCAATTGGAGAACCAGTGCTGCTACCCGATTGGAGTAAGAAGTCTTACAACACCAGATTAGAGTCCAACCAGTTTATTTGATAGCAATTACTATCAAAAAACCTGTTGGACTCTAACCTGCCGTTGTGAGACTTCTTACTGTGTTTACCCCAGTCCAATGTTGGCATCTCTACATCATAGTCACCCAGTTGGAAGTCAGATCTACTGACCAATTGGAGGGCCAGAGCTACTGACCAATTGGATGGCCAAGAGCTACTTGGAAGAGCCATTTGGAAGATCCAGAACTGCTGGCCAATTGGATGGCCAGATCTAATGGCCAATTGAAGAACTGAAGCTAATGGCCATTGGTGACCAGAGCTACTAGTCAACTGGAAGGCCAGCAGCTCAGTGCCCACAAATATCCAATGGCCACAGCCTTTGGAAGAAGATAAATAGGGTTAAAAGAGTGGACAAAGACGTAGTATTAAAGCATGTTAATTGTTGTGGATACATTATTTCCTGGCCACCAATTCCTCCTTGTCCAGAGTGTTCATAACCTCAACATCCCAGTTCACATTCAGCTCTATCCCCTCCATCATATGAGACTACCTACTTGCACCTTCCTAATATTGCTATCACCATCCCTGTCTATGAATATACCTGCTTTTGAAATCTGCATTCATGCTTTTATTACACCCAGATTCAATAATTTCAATGCTCATTTAGCAGACTCCCCAAGAGGAAGGTACTGTCTTTCCAATGAGACATTAGACTGGATGCCCTATTTTAAAGAATAGCAGGTGAGTTCTACTCATGGTCCTGACCAATATTTATCCCTCAAACAACATTGCTGAAAAACAGATTAAGAAATCATTTATCTCATTACTGTCTGTGAGACCTTGTTATTCACAAAGTGGCTGCTGTGTTTCTTATAAAAGTGACTATACTACAAAACTAATTAATTACCTATAACATGCTTTGGGATGTCTGGAAGTCATGAAGGGCATGAGATAAATGTCTACATTTCTTTCTTTGTACACCTTCGAGGTTGCAGCTTAGTACCTACCTCTTTGACCAAGCATTTGGTCACCTGCCCTTATTCTTAAAGTTTTTTTTAATTGGAATCACAAGTCGGCTTCTACCATAAAGTTACTGTAAAAATCCCCTTGTCGTCACACTCCAACGCCTGTTCAGGTGCACTGAGGGAGAATACAGCACAGCCAATGCACCCATCCAGCATGTCTTACGGTAATGTGGGAGGAAACCAGAGCACTCAGAGGAAACGCATGCAGATAGGGGGAGAACATGGATACTCCACATAGACAGTGACCCAAGCCAGGAACCAAACCTGGGTCCCTTTCACTGTGAGGCAGCAGTGCTTACTGTTGCTTTTGATTGATCATGCCCCTGCAAAGTGCTCTGGACATGCTGCTATGTTAAAGGTGCCATATAAGTGCAAGTTGTTGTTGTGTTCAATGAAGTATTGAGCAAAACGTTTCCATTTGAGAAACACAAGGGGCTATGCTTCATTTAATCAGGTCATTCAATGATGTATTTCAACATATCTTATGTGATTACATTATGAATTTGCCAAATTGTTTTCCATTTATTTGCAAATGTTTTTCATAAAACAGGGTTCCTTTAAAACTGAAGTGATATTCTCCTGAATGAAAACATCATTCAGTGACAAACGACGGAATACTGAATTAATTCTGTCTGCAAGGCAGTTCGTAATAAATCAAATGTGAGTTATTTAGTTTTTAATCATTGGTAGAATAAATGTAGTGTTCCGCAATGGGTATCCTTTATGTAATGAAAGTCAGTGCATAATGTCTATCTACTTTTTCACTTCTTCATTTTCGATCTGTAGGAAACAGTTTGGCTGGATTCTCCATTCCTGCTGCCGTGAATGGAGATTCATCTGAGTGCCAAATTCTCCGTTCTCTCTGGCGGTGGTAGCTGGGCAGGCGAGACCAGATAATTCTGGCCTATATATTTGGATTTTCAAAAGGTCTTCAATATGGTACCTCAAGATAAACTCATGACCAATGTGACCTCTGAACTTTGTTTGTGCATATGTGGACATACTCCCATCTTCTTCTGTCGGGAAAAAGATACAAATGTCTGAGATCCCATATCAATCAACTCAAGAGCAGCTTCTTTCCTGCTGCCTTCAGACCTTTGAATGGACCTACCTTATATTAAGCTGATCTTTCTCTATGCCCTAGCTATGACTATAACACTATATTTTGCACCTTATCCTTTCCTTCCCCCCATGTATTCCAAGAATGGTATTCTTCTTTGTATAGCATGCAAGAAACATTATTTTTCATTGTATCCCAATACATGTGACAACAAGAAATCAAATCAAATTAGGGGTATCCTAATAGAAGCTTTCAACATTACGAAGGAATTAATAGAATAGAAATAAATGTTATTTGCAGAAGCCAATATAAGATAATTAAGAATAAATCCAACAGTGTTCAGGAGAAACATCTTTACCCACAGAATGATTAGAATGTGGGACTAGCTGCCACAAGGAGGAGTTGAGATGAATATGTATATATTGAAAGGGCAACTGGATGAAAGCAGGAGAGAAAAATGGCTATAAAGATGTGTTGATGAGGTAAGATTGTGAAAGATGGGAGGAGGAAGCACGAGAGAAAGAGGGGAATGAGGAGGGGATCAGATTGAACAAGGGGAGGGCAGGAAGATTCCTGTGTGATTGGAATGTACCATGGGGACAGGCTGGAGTGTTTATTTGGGACAGAGAGGGGAGATTGTGATGGATATCCCATGTGGAGCTCAGTCTGAATATTTAAAATAGTTACGCTGAAGTTGAAGTGGCTTCATTTCTTCTAATTCTTTCAGAATAACCATTGATGTAAAACCAGCAGAACCATCCAAAGGTAGCAGCTTAAATCATTTTGTCAAATGGTTCCCATGGCAGCCCAATTGTCCACGGAATGTTAGTGCTTGGGAACAATTACCAGATAAACTCTTAACTGGAAACTTCCGAAAGGGATTCCCCAGCGCATCTTTGAGATACCCCTCAAATCCGATGCCAGGGAGCCAGGAAGATACGGGACTGTATAAGAACTCAGAGGGCAGTTAGATTGACTAAGACAGGCTTAACGGTGAGTCACCCACTCCAAAGTAAAAATAAATTATATTTTAAGCCATTACAAAAAGGTTCATTTTATCTATCATTCCCTTGTGGAAAATTGAAGAGAATATGAACACGCTGACTTTGAAAAGATCTCCTTTGAAATGGGCTTTGGCCTTGAAATTCTTCTTTTTGTTCTTTTGACAATGACATCAACCCACTCAACAAAAACGTAATGGCAGCAATGTATGCTTTAAGTGTAAATGTGTTCGAAGCTCCGGGAATTACTTTTAAGGACATTCACTTCTCAGCATAGAGTAAAACTGCAATGTTTCTCTATACAGTGTAAGGGACCCTTATCAGCCATCAAAATTTCATGAATTCATCAAGAGTGAGACACTTCTGCAGAATCTTTTTCTACAAGGTTATAAGCGAGAGTAGAGGAATTGCAACACCGTGAAAATAAGGTCTGCTGTCACATCCAGTCTTCCAATCTGACTGAGACTCCACATCAGGTCCTGGATTTTCCAGTTTCCCCAACCCCCCACAAAGACAAGGGCTGCATCTCCAAATTCATAGAGTCCTATAATGCAGAAGGAGGCCATTTGGCCTGTTGAATCTGCACCAACCACAATTCTGCCCAGGCCCGATAGCCCCCTAAAAGCTAAGGAGTAATTTTGCATGGTCAATCCATCTAACCCGCACATCTTTGGACTGTAGGAGGAAACCAGATCACCCGGAGGAAACCCACACAGATACAGGGAGAATGTGCAAACTCCACACAGACAGTGACCTGAGGCCAGGAATTGAACTCAGGTCCTTGGCGCTGTGAAGCAGCTGCACCCAGGAGTACAGGAGCACATCGTGGAAGCTTTCGAATGAGATACCTGCCTATCTCCGATTGACTCTCGGGCAATACTTTGAAGAAGAGTAGGAGAGTTCTTCCTGGCATTCTGGTCAATATGTTCCCCTCTCTACATTACTAAAATTGATTATCACATTGCTTATAAGTACTTTGTGTGCTCAATACAAACTGAAGGTGCTGGAAAAGCCCAGCAGGTCTGCCAGCATGTATGGAGAGAGACATGAGGCGGAATTTTCCCATCTCACCCGCTACTGAAATCATAGAGTGCAGGATACGGATGAAGCAGAAATCCATTTATCTTGGGCAGAATTTTCTGGCCTTGGGGTGAACACGGCCAAAAATTCCCACCCACAGAATTAACTCTCTCTCCACAAGTCCTGCTGCGTTTTTATTTCAGATTCCCACAATCCGCACAGTAATTTGCTTCAATTTTGCTGTGTGCAAATTGGCCTTTGCCTTTTGAAGATACAAAAGCAACTACGAAGTCCGTACAAAGCAAAGAAATCTCAAGCATTCTGAAGTTGCAAACAGTGATATATAAAGGCAATGCTTTTTTTTCCCTCTTGTTTCTTTGCAGTCTTGTCAATTAAAGAAACACTTAAAATGACTGTGATCTGAAGTGCTAGGTACAATTCACACGCACAGCAGGTTTCAGTACAAACATGTGCAGGATGGTTATTGCAGAAGCTATTAACATCTTCATGTGCAACACATAGATAAATATGAAAAAGAATCTAGAGGGGCACTTTGTAAGCCACACATTCCAATTTGAATCATATTTTAACTGGCTGGCGCATTTAAATTGATGTTTCACGGAACTGCAGCAAAACTTCATTGAATTGAATCCCTGGGGATATGCCTTCAAATTCATGTTAAGTGGAACTCCATGATGGCAAGGAGACCCTATTCCCACATGAGTGCATCTATGTAACCCGATATGTCCACCAAAAGTGGTCTATGTTAAAAACAATTGATTCAAATGCCAAATTTTTTATAAAAAAAGCAGTAATATGTGTGATTTGTCTTTATTCAATTAGATCACACTTGACATATGAGAAGTGTTTGAGGACTCTGGGTCTGTACTCGGTTGAATTTAAAAGGATGAGGCAGGGATTTCATTAAAACTTACAGACTATTAAAAGGCCTGGATAGAGTGGACATGGGGAAGGTGTCTCCATTAATGGCAGAGACTAGATCCGAGGACACAGCCTCAGATAAAGTTCTTCAGAATCTAGATGAGGACAAATTTCTTCAGCCAGAGGGTGGTGAATCTATAGAATTCATTGCCACAGAAGGCTGTGGAAGCTAGGGCATTGAGTGTATTTAAGACAGGGATAGATAGGTTCTTGATTGGTAAGAGGATCAAAGGTTATGAAGAAAAGGCGGGAGAATGGGCTTAAGAAACTTTTCAGCCATGATTGAATGGCGGAGCAGATATAATGGGCCAAGTGGCCTAATTCTGCTCCTACATCTTATGGTCTTATGAATTTGCAATTTACAAAATGGCAGGAGTTCACTCTGGAAAAACGTTGTAATCTTTTCCTGCTTAGCATGTTGTTTTTGTATGTGTGTGATACAGTGTAGCAAACCGCCAATGTTGTCGCTTTGGTATTTTTGTGCAGCTTTGCAAAATTTAGGAACATCCCTACAGCCTTTGCAGCATCGCTAAGAGAAACAGGCTGGTGGGCAATTGGGCATTCACCAGGCTTTTCACGGTCATGACCCTCCGTGGGTTCCTTGGTAGAAGAATAGACTACATCTTTGGTGGTATCATCCATCAACACCTTCGTGTATTGTATGGCACTGTCTATCTTCATGCAAGTCTCCATATTTGTCTCTGCCAGAATTTTAATGACAGCCTCCCATAATCCAATGCGAAGTGCCTCACTGCAAGCTTGTCTGGCCTGAATCTGTTCCAGCTTTTTTTTCAAAGCACTGCGCAGGTGTAACCTGTTTGAACTCAGCATAGTGGAAAAAAGTTAACCATTGTGGCATTAATTACAATCTTCTCTATCTTTTTAGTCATGAATATGGTCTCTGGTACAGTTGGTTCTTATCAATGGCCTCAATGATATGAGAGAATCGCTGTGTTAGTAGTGGATGTCCAGTTCCTAATCACCCCCTGGCTGGTACTTGGCCATAGTGTTACAGAAAAGGAATATCAGCTTCATGCTCTTGAGGCCATAGATGTCAGGGTGTGTGGGGAAGTCATCTGTAATAATGACAATCTTCCTTTTCTTTTGCTGATATGCTTTGCCCGATTTCCTAATCCGCACCTCAAAAATACTGGTGGTTTTCTTAGCCTTGTATTGCATGGATATTCGCAAGACAATGTAGTCTCCTGGATTTTCTTATCACAAGAAGAAACAGCTTTTCGGGGTCATTGAACCACAGCAACGACATGTTCCTTGCCTCATTCTCACCATTGTACGTTTCACTGTTAAACATCGAAGTGCAGTCGAGTGAAAGACACTAAAATAGTCCAGTTACATCTGGGTTACTCATTCAAGGTGTGGGTGAGACCATTTTGGAGCCAATCTTCTTTCATTGCTGCTGTAATCCAGCACCCTCACTGCTTACACCACAGAGTACAATGCTGTGTCTTGTCGTGAATCAGTCCAGGCATTTATTACTCCAGGTGAACTCCATGTGATCCAACTTCTTTGCCAGAGCAAGTTCCCTTTCCTGCAGGATTAGATTCATCATCTAATGAAGGTGTAACGCTCCAGAAGCTCATGCTACCAGATAAAACTGTTGGACTGTTGAACTGTTGAACAATCTGGTGTTGTGAACCTACTAACTCTGCAGAATTAGACTAGAGGTGGGGACATTCTCTGCTTGTGCTATCTTGAATCAGGTCAGCAGAAATTCCTCAATGTTGGGATAGGCAGTTTAGTTTACGAATTTATTTTATTAAAGTTACAAGAAGACTTACCATTAAGACTGCAATGAAGTTACTGTGAAAATCCCCTAGTCGCCATACTCCGGCACCTGTTCGAGTACACTGAGGGAGAATTTAGCATGGCCAATGCACCTAACCAGTACATCTTTCCTACTAGGAAGAAACCGGAGCACCTGGAGAAAACCCATGCGGATTCTGCACAAACTGACCCAAGCAGAGAATTGAACCTAGGTCTCTGTGAGTTGAGACATCAGTGTTAACCACTGTCCCACAATCTCTTTCATCTTGTTCCTTGCTGGGGAGAATGCCTGCTTGTTGAGCTGTTCCAAGATGTTTCCCTTGTATTTCATAATGGTGGACCAACCTATAAGCAGAAACCCCCATTCCTTTGTTATTTCTGCTTTACATCTTGCATCAGAGTTTTGCCCTTGCAGTATCAACTTCACCTTCTTTCCAGTTGGCAACACTCTTAACCTTATTCCTGATCTAACCAGACTCAAATGTTTTGCACACCGTTTACAGAGCAATCTTGAAGTCCCTTCAATAGTTGTCCCAGCACATCATGACTTTGAGCTCTTGTGATGGTATTAGACGGGAACTTTCAAAAGTTAACTCTCACAGGATTCAGGATGGCAACAAAAGACAGAGGGTGATTGTAGAGGGTTGTTTTGGAAGCCTGTGACCAGCACTGTGTCTCAAGGATTGGTGCTGTGTCCACTGCTAATTGTTATTTATATTAGTGATAAGGATGAGAATTCAGAAGGCTTGGTTAGTAAGTTTGCAGATGATACCAAGATTGGTAGCATAGTGGACAGCGAAGAAGGTTATCTAGGATTGCAACAGGGCATTGATCAATTGGGCCAGTGGGTTGATGAATGGCAGATGGAGTTTTATTTAGATAAATGCCAGATGAGGCATTTTGGTAGATCTGACCAGAGCAGGACTTACTCAGTTAATGGTAGGGTATTGGGATTGTTATAGATCAAAGAGATCTAGGGCTACAGATTCATATTTCATTGAGAGTGGAGTCACGGGTGGACAGGTGAAGAAGGCATTTGGCATGCTTGGTTTCATTGGTCAGAACATTAAATACAGGAGTTGAGATATTTTGTTGAAGTTGTACATGACATTGGTAAGGTTACACTTGGAATTCTGTGTACAGTTCTGGTCACCCAATATAGAAAGAATATAATTAAATTAAAAAGAATGCAAAAAGATTTACTGGGATACAACAAGGACTTGATGGTTTGAGTTACAAGGAAAGGCTAGATACATTGGTACTTTATTCCTTGGAGCATAAAAGGCTTAGCGGTGATCTAATAGAGGTCTAGAAAGTAATGGAAGGCTCAGATAAGGTGAATAGTCAATATGAGGCAATAGTGCTAACCACTGTGCCACTGTGGTTGGCATAGTGGTTAGCATTGTAATCTCACAGCTCCAGGGATCCAAGTTCGATTCATTGCCTGTGTGGAGTTTGCATATTCTCCTCGTGTCTGCATGGGTTTCCTCCAGGTGCTCTGGTTTTCTCCCATGGTCCAAAGATAAGCGGGTTAGGTGGATTGGCGATGCTAATTGCCCTTGTTGTCTGGGGGACTGGCACGGGAGAATGGGGATATGCCATGGTGAGAATGGGGTCTGTACAGACTTGATGAGCCGTAGGATTCTATGATTCTATGTTTTCCCAAAGGTAGGGGAGTCAAAAACTAGAGGATATAGATTTATGGTGAGAAGGGAGAGATACAAAGAGGTACGGTGGGGCAATATTTTCACACAGAGGGTGGTAATTGACTGCAAGGAGCTGCCAGAGGCAATAGTAGAGGTGGGGACAATTTTGTCTTTTAAAAAGCATTTAGACAGTTACGTGGATAAGATGGGAAGAGAAGGATGTGGGCCAAAATGTGGACAATTAAGAATAGCTTTGTGGTAAAAACTGGGCTGCATGGACAAATTGGGCCAACAGGCCTGTTTCCATGCTGTAATTCTCCATTACTCCATAACTCTTGTCTCATTAGTCAATGTGATTATTTGACAAGGTTAGACATGATCAACTAATCAGAATTATGTGTGCAGAAGTCCAAGTTATCATGGGCACCATTCTATGCGATTTGCTATTCTGCCAGCGGGCAGCAGGTATAGTTGACAGCTTGGACAAAACCAGAATTTTGTATCAACAGAGTTCAACTCATCACAATTTTGCTGCATTTTCATCTTGCTGTCATTTATTTATTTGACTCGATTCTGAAAAAGCCGCACGTTTTCTTGGAACAACCAGGTCTCAGCGATTTCAAATCAGTGTGAACTCACCCGTAACGGGTGAAGAAAATCGCTGCTTAAATTTGCTTTATCTATTGAACTCATTAAGATGACAGTGCCTGAAAATAGAACATTTTTAATCAAATGACAGCCTACACATATTCGTGTGAAGTTTGCTTTGGCACGTGGTATTACTTAAATATTCATGCACCTGCTGCATTAGTTATATTATTTCCACTGTCTGTTGCAGTCTAAAAAATCTCAGGGTTTCTGTAATCATTAAATATCAGTGCACTGTGCAACTGGTCACTAATGCATCTTAAATCAATGTATCTCTCAAACTCGGATTTCCATTTCATTTTGCCCCTTTTCCATTGACCTTTCATTTCAAAATAGCTAACTGAGTAATTATTCCATTGACAATTATCAACAGTATTTCAACATCATTTCTCACTGATATACCAAAATTATGGAATCGTAGAATACCTATGGAGGTGGCCATTCGGCTCATTAAGCCTGCACTGACCATAATCCCATCTAGGCCCTACCCCCATAACCCCGTACATTTACCCTGCTAATCCCCCTGACGTTAGGGTCAATTTAACATGGCCAATCAATTTAACTCGCACACCTTTAGACTGGGGGGGAGGGGAACCAAAGCACCCAGAGGAAACTCATTAAGACATGGGAAGAAAGTGCAAACTGCGCACAGACAGTGACTCGAAGCCCCAGCACTGTGAGGCAGCAGTGCTAACCACTGTGGTACCGTGCTGCTCCAAGTTGATAAGAATAAAGGATAGCTTCATACATTTGGTGAATCCATACTCACAGCAAGTGACATTACACTGTGAGTAACTTAAATTATGCAAAGGAGGTCTTCCAGTGCTTAATTTCTTTAATTGATCATGCTTTTCTTTTGTTGTGTGTATAACTTTATATTTCCTCAGATTTTAAATTATATGTGCAAAACAGAGAGAAACTGACACTGCAGCACTTTGACATTTCCCAGATACGCTGATCTTCTCAGAAGCTATTTTCTACATAGCTGTACAATAAGGATATTTTAGAATACCCTATTGAAGTGAAGGACTCACCACTATTTTTCCATTGTGGAGTATGCTATAAAGATTGTTTTACATTGGTGGTAAATTTAGATAGTTATTCCCTTGTTCTTCCTTGCAGTGAAGAGCCAGAAACTGAACAACGTACTCCAGACGGACATTAACTGAGACTCTCGACAACTGAACCATAACCTTTTCCCTTTTTCATTCCTTTTTGTACCCGTCTTTTTGTACAACATTTTGTTTTTTCAGGAGGCTAAGGAAATTCGGCAGGGCTACCACAACTGTCACTAGTTTTTATAGATGCACCATAGAAAGTATCCATTCTGGTTGTATCGCAGTTTGGTATGGCTCCTACTTTGTCCAAGGCCGCAAGCAACTACAAAAGATTGTGAGCATAGCCCAGTCCATCATGCAAAACAGTCTCCCATCCATTGGCTCAATTTAGATTTCCCACTGCCCCAGAAAGGCAGCCAACAAAATCAAGGGTCCACACACTTTGGATATTCTCTCTTCCACTTTCTTCCATCAGGAAAAAGATACAAATCACGTACCAACCCATTCAAGAACAGCTTCTTCCCTGCTGCCATCAGACTTTTGAATGAACTTGTCTTATATTAAGTTGATATTACTCTACACCCTAGTCGTGACTGCAACACTACATTCTGCACTCTTTCCTTTCCTTCTCCCCATGTACCTATGATTGGCCCGCTTTCCTGTATAGTGCACAAGAAACAGTACTTTTCCCAATAGATGTGACAATAATAAATTGTATCAAATCAAATCCTGTAGATCCTTGCTTTCTGTCTGTTTGCTCACAATCAATTATCAACAGTCAAGAAGTTGTGATGAAATGAAGATGAAAGAATTTGATAAAAGGAAATCTGTAAAGACAGATGGACCAGGGCTTTGATATGTGGATTAGCCTAGCAACATATAAACAGATATTTACCTAAGCAAAGTGAATAACAATAGGGCATAGAATTGTAAGAGTTAAAGACATAGATGATAAGAGTTTAAAAGAGAAAATAAGGATGAATGTTCACACTTATACCCTAAAAAAGAAGTGAATATAAGAAACGTAATTTAATTAGGAGCTTCTAAGGCAAATAGTTCAGTTAAGACAAGAAAAAAATATCAGTATATCAGTGGCATGATTCATTCTATAAGCGGAGTAGAGATGATGTAGGCCAAGATCATGATTGGCTGTTATTTTCTTTCCCAAAACAAGCTTTTGCTCAGGGACTTCTGATGAATAAATTGCTACTCACAACCAGAAGAAATTCCCAAAAGAGAAACAGTTCAATTCTGATGATTGTTGCTCATGGTGATAAAACCATTGTGATGTTGTTTTGGGAAAGTATATCTCTGAATGTAGGAAAGTAGAGGGATTTGGAATGGGTCAATTTAAATATATTGTAGCCATTGTTGTAGTGTAGTGCAAATGTTTCCTTTATTGTTGCATTTTTAATAAACATTTGATTTTGTTGAATTATGATATCAAGGCCTGCAGCTTCCTCACTGATCTTCATCTCTTTCTTCACATTATAGAAATTGTAAAACAAACAGTTAGGAACTGGTATTCTGAGTTTCACTTCAGGGATTTGGAATATCCTAGCATTTAACATCAGCGGGGATTTGAACACTAATCTGTATCAATAGGTTTCCTTCCTTTCCATATACTCCTATATTTTAAAATAATCTCTTATTTTTTAATAATCTCTCTCTCAGAACCTTATTAAATGACTTCTGTAATTCCATAGATATAACAATTTTAGACACTTCTCTATCCACCATGGTAGTGACCTTAAAGATTTCAAACAAATTAATTAGATATGAACTGCCCTTGACAAATCCATATTGACTCAATCAGCTCAGGCTTGTTTAAATTCTCTGTCACGGTGTCTTCTTCATAACATCAACATGTCCCATTGATAAACCAATGCTTGGATTAGCAGAGCCGAATAAATATAGCAGGAAATGTTCTGACTCTGACATTGGAGTCCTAAAATAATTGATATATAAACACCAACCATAGTCATGCAATAAATGCTCCTTATGTATTATCTGTCTCAGAGATAGCACACAGCAGCTCTGTAATAATCCTTGGAGACTCCCTTCACCAAAATCCCTTTACTTACAAGTCTAACCACAGCACACAGAGAACTTTCAGTTTGCAGTCTACACTAGAAGTCCCAGAGGAACTGACATTCTGGTTAAGTCCTAAGCAAGAGGTTCCTTGCTTGGTCCATCAATCTGGCCCTTAATCAGGGCCAAACAAGCCAATCTCAATTACCTGATTAAAGTCATTACAAGCTCCTGAATTATTCAATGTCATAGTCATAATTATCTGTGGGTAGATTTGGGATAGAAATTGAAGAGTAAAGGGTGGTAGTCTTTGCCACGTTTCTTTGAATCCATTTAAACATGCCAGACTTTGGGCAGCTTGGCAGCACAGTAGTTAGCACTCCTGCCTCACAATGCCAGGGCTCCAGGTTTGATCCTGGCCGAGGGTGACTGTCTGTGTGGAGTTTGCACATTCTCCCTGTGTCTGCATAGGTTTCCACAAAGTGCTGTGGTTTCCTACCACAGTCCAAAGATGTGTGAGTTATGTTGATTGGCTGTGCTCAATTAGCCCTTAGTGTCAAGGGCATTAGGAGATTAAATATGTGGGGTTACGGGAATGGGGCGTGAGTGGGATTGTTGTCAGTACCAGCTTGGTGAGCTGAATAGCCTCCTTCTGCATTGTAGGGATTCTATGAAGGAGCAGTGTCTGAGGAGGAACTGTAATGACTGCAGATTATCTGCAGTAGATTTGAGGCCTTTAATACATGTTTTTTCCAAGGGGCTCATAATACCTCAGTGCAGACAGGAACCCTCTTACATGCAATGTCAGGCACAAATTCTGTTCTAAATTATGGAGTTGCAAGAACAGCAAATTTTGCCTTCACAATCTGAAAATTTGCAATTAGAATGGGTAGTGGAGTGGGGCAAAATGGGTGGATTGCAGTGGGGGTGGGGGAGTTTGGCAGTCTATATTCCATTAGGATCTCCAGCTCCATTGGAATTTAGCATGCAATGGGTATAACTTCGGGGAGGCAGTGGCATAGCGGTATTGTTACTGTCCAAAGAGCCAAAGTAGGATCTGGAGACCTGGGTTCAAATCCCGCCACAGCAGAAGGTGAAATTTGAATTAAAACTGGAATTAAGAATCTACTAATGACCATAAAACCATGCTGATTGGTGTAAAAACCCATCTAGTTCACTAATGTCCTTTAGGACAAGAAATCTTCCACCCTTAACTGGTCTGGCCTATATGTGACTCCAGACCCACAGCAATGTGGTTGAATCTCAAATGCTATCAGCAACAGATGGCAGTTAGAGATGGGCAATGATTGCTGGCCCAGCCAGCGACATTTTCATCCTGTAAAAGTGAATAAACTCTGGTTTAAGTCTCTCTCACATTCCACGTGACACCAGATTTCCTCCGAGTTTGGACTATTGGGCTGAAATTTAACCATCCCATTATAAAGTAATATTGAGGTCCCAAGGACAAATAGAAGCAAATAAGTGTTTCCAAGAAATCTGCAGTCATAAGATGAAATCTGCGTTGGTGTTAGTGCACCTGTAATGATGAATTCATTAACCCCACCATTCCAGCTGGAAGACTGCACTTGCAGGGAATGCAAGTTGGAGATAGGGCTTGAAAATGGAGTCACATGCGAACAGAGTAGTGAAGAACGCATTCAGCATGCTTGGTTTCATTGGTCAGAACATTGAATGCAGAAGTTGGGATGTCTCATTGAAGTTGTTCAAAACATTGGTAAGATCACACTTGGAACATTGTGTAGAGTTCTGGTCACCCTATTATAGAAAAGATTTTACTAAACTTGAAAGAATGCAGCAAAGATTTGCTAGAATGCTACCAAGACTTGATGGTTTGAGTTCTCAGGATAGACTGGGACTTTTTTCTGTGGAGTGTAGGAGGCTTAGAGGTGATCTTATAGAGGTCTACAAAATAATGAGGGGCATAGATCAGCTAGATAGTCAATATCTTTTCCTAAAAGTATGGGAGTCTAAAACAATAGGCATATGTTTAGGGTGAGAGGGGAGAGATACAAAAGTGTCCAGAGGGAGCAATCTTTTTCATGCAGAGAATGGCGAGTGTCTTGAACAACTACCGGAGGTAGTAGTAGAGGCGGATACAATTTTGTCTTCTAAGAAGCGTTTAGACTTGCATGGGTAAGATGGATATAGAGAGATAGGAGCCAAGTGCAGGCAGTTGGGATTAGTTTAGGGGTTAAAAAAAGAACGGCATGGACAAGTTGGGCCGAAGGACCTGTTTCCATGCTGCAAACCTCTAAGACTTTATGCCTCAATAATCCAGCCACGTTGATTCGGCAGCCTGATCTTCCTTGAAGTAAAACACATAGCCATTCCAAGATCGGTCTTTCTGTTGCTACACTTAATAATCTTTGGAAAATTGCCAACATACGGTGGCAAAAGTGAAACACTAGAGTTTTCTTCGTGGCAGTATCTGAATCAGTAATTTCAAAGATTCACAAGGTCTTATAGCCATAATCAGTGCCCGCATCAGAATTAAAAACCACAGACAATAAATTCCGGAACAAGAAGATGTTGTTCCCTAATCCAGTGCCAACAACCCAAAGCACATTAACAGTGAAGACAGATGTCAAAGGTGTGCATCATAAATCAACATTTTATCACATAGGAATGCAAAAGCATAGCACGAGATTTTTTAATGGTAATCTGATGAGGGTTGATTAATGACTGTGACCTTATCAGTGCAAATTTAGCTAGCTAATGATAATCCACAACTGGCTTCTGGGAATAACACTTGCAATATCTGCACAGTAACCTCAACCCACCAGCACTAATTAATAGCATTCATTCTATGCAAATTTAGTGTAGATAGGACAAGGGAAGGAGGCATCTTTGATAACGTTGCAAACTACTGCTTCAGAAAAATATGAAGTAATGAAAATCTTCCCGTATTTATTATCACAATGTGCAGGACGTCAGTAAGACTGGGCAAGATAAGCAAGGAATATAGATGAAGTTTATTCACCATTGATCCGCACTCAGTAATTTATCACCAATAATAAACTAAAACCAATGAATCTGAGCATGGATTTCTTAATTGCTCTAATTTGTCTAGCAATCAAAATTTAGGACCAAAGGCAAAATACTGCCACAAAAATGAAATCTTTAACTCATAGATCATGTAATAATATAATTGACCCAAAAATAAAGCAGTGACGAATGTACAAGTGAACAAAAAACAAGAACAAACAACAGTACGGCACAGGAACAGCCCATGAAATCCGTGCCAACACAGATGCCTTTCTAATCTAATTTTTTTTGCCTCCTCGTGGTCCTTACCCCTCTATTCCCTGCCTATTGATGTGTCTATCCAGATGCCTCTTGAATGTTGTTGTAAAATTTGCTTCCACCACCTCCTAACTGTTTCCAACACAATCCAGGACTGCAAGAAACTACAAAAGGTTGTGAATGTAGCACAATCCATCACACAAACCAGCCTCCCAATCATTGACTCTGTCTACACTTCCCGCTGCCTCGGCAAAGCAGCCAGTATAATTAAGGACCTCACGCACCCCAGACATTCTCTCTTCCGTCTTCTTCCATCGGGAAAAAGATACAAAAGTCTGAGGTCACGTTCCGACCGACTCGAGAATAGTTTCTTCCCTGCTGCTATCAGACTTCTGAATGGACTTACCTTGCATTAAGTTGATCTTTTTCTACACCCTAGCTATGACTATAACATTATATTCTGCAGTCTCTCGTTTCCTTCTCTATGAATGGTATGTTCTTCTATATAGTGCGCAAGAAACAAAACTGATCACTGTATGCTAATACATGTGACAATAATAAATCAAATCACAACAAATCCTCCAGCAGCATGTTCCAGGTATTCACCACTCTGAGGGCACTATAAACAATGGACTCAAGGTGCCCAACCAAATCAAAGGAAAGGAGGTGGCTATTCAATTAATGATTATAATGTTTATACAATTATTGATGTGGGATCATCCATTTGGAAAATGCACAGGACTCTGGGAGAAAACAGAACAATGTAATTAAATGCACGTTGTTCTTGCAATTGGACAGTACATCCACGAGGGATGGAATGTCCCCTTGCTGCTCTGGAAACCTTTACAGCATTGGGAAAAAGCTAGCCAACATCTCATGGAAGCATATCTTTCAACATACGTGACAATTTCGAGTAAGTATCTTGTGGCATAATGATTAGCACTGCTACTTCATAGCGCCAGGGACCCAACATTGGTCACTCCCTGTGCAGAGTCTGCATGTTTCCCCCATGTCTGTGTGGGTTTTCTCCAAATGTTCCGGTTTCTTCCCACAGTCCAAAAGACATGTCGGTTAGGTGCACTGACCGTGCCAAATTCTCCTTCAGTGTATCCGAACAACCGCCAGAGTGTTGAACAAGAACAAAGAACAAAGAACAAAACAGCATGGGAAACAGGCTCTTCGGCCCTACGAGCCCGCACCGCCACCTTGATGTTCCCACTTCTACCCGTGATCCCTGTCTATGTTTATAGCAAGCAGAGGGTTTTAACTTAATTTCAGTGTTAATGTAATCCTATGTGTGACTAATAAATTTCAAAATCATAATGAAAAGCAAACAAAATGTATAAGTATGAATATTGTAAAACCAAATACTGTATCCAGGTTTAATAACATCAAGTGTTATTATCAAAAAGGGGAGTAGGGACCATCCTGGAAATTATAGACCGGTGAGCCTGACTTCTGCTGTGGGCAAGGTCTTGAAAAGAATTATAAGGAATAGGATTTATAAGCATCTAGAGAGAAATAAATTGATTAGGGATAGTCAGCACGGTTTTGTGAAGGGTAGGTCGTGCCTCACAAACCTTATTGGGATTTTTGAGGAGGTGACCAAAGAGGTAGATAAGGGTAAGGCAGTTGGTGTAGTGTATATGGATTTTAGCAAAGCGTTTGATAAGGTTCCCCATGGTAGGCTACTGCAGAAAGTGCAGATGCATGGGATTGAAGGTGATTTAGCAGTTTGGATTAGGAATTGGCTAGCTGATAGAAGACAGAGGTGGTGGTTGATGGGAAATATTCAACCTGGAGTGCAGTTACAAGTGGTGTACCTCAAGGATCTGTTTTAGGGCCACTGCTGTTGTCATTTTTATAAATGACCTAGATGAGGGTGTAGAGGGTTGGATTAGTAAATTTGCTGACGATACCAAAGTGGGGGGGAGTTGTAGACAGCGAGGATGGATGTTACAGTTTGCAGAGGGACATAGATAGGTTGCAGAGCTGGGCCGTGAGGTGGCAAATGGAATTCAATACGGATAAGTGTGATGTGATTCACTTTGGTAGGAATAACAGGCATATGAAATATAGGGCGAATGGAAGGACCCTTAATAGTGTTGTCGAGCAGAGGGATCTTGGGGTACAAGTACGTAGCTCTTTGAAAGTTGGCACCCAGGTTGATAAAGTTGTTAAGAAGGCATACAGTGTGTTCGCTTTTATTGGTAGAGGGGTTGAATTTAGGAGCTGTGAGGTTATGTTATAACTGTACAAAACTCTGGTGCGGCCGCACTTGGAGTATTGCGTACAGTTCTGGTCGCTGCATTATAAGAAAGATGTGGAAGCATTGGAAAGGGTGCAGAGGAGGTTTACCAGGATGTTGCCTGGTATGGTGGGAAGGCCTTATGAGGAAAGGCTGAGGGACCTGAGGCTATTTTCATTAGAGAGAAGAAGGTTACGCGGTGACCTAATTGAGGCGTATAAGATGATCAAAGGACTGGATAGGGTGGATATGAGAGCCTTTTTCCTCGGATGGTGATGACCAACACGAGGGGACATAACTTTAAATTAAGAGGTGGTAGTTATAGGACGGATGTCAGAGGCAGGTTATTCACACAGAGGGTGGTGAGGGCGTGGAATGCCCTGCCTGCAGCAGTTGTGGACCCGCCTACTTTGGGGGCATTCAAATGTTCGGTGGATAGGCATATGGATGATATTGGAATAGTTTAGGTTAGAGGGTCCACTGGCCGGCGCAACATCGAGGGCCGAAGGGCCTGTACTGCACTGTAATGTTCTATGTTCTAAGTGTGAGTCTTATGAAACAAATGTGTGATATAATTCTAATAAAATTTTCTTGTAAGGTCAGATCATCAGCATTTCCATTCAACAAAGCAGACGCAGAATTCAAAGTTATCCCCATCACAGTGCCACCTAAACCATTAGTACTGGGAAGTACCCCTGTTACTGAGACTCTTCCCGGATTTGCTTTCCTAAGTGGTTTGAAGAAGGAGGATTCAAGACATGGTCAAAGTGCGAACAAATTCCAACCGCCCCTCCCTGCAGATACTTCATGCGAAAATGACAGGTTACACAAAAGGAATTTAGAATAAGCAATTAAAGACCTCACAATGCACAGTGCATCAAAACTTGAAAAGACTGTCCAATTTATGTAACAATCAGTGTGGGCAGACACACAAAGGGTTTTGCAAAGTTCCCTATTCATGGCTTGCAATATGGTTCTGGAATCCAGCTTGACAGTGATTCAGTACATTTTATGGATTGGTTTAAACCAATATTGGGGCTGATTTACTATACGCTGTCATTGTTGGTTTAGTTGATAAAACACTTCTGCAGTTGTAAATGGGATGTGTAATGAATTAGCATACATTCAGATTGCCTGGTCTCGGCTAGATTGATTGCAATCTGACTGCTCTGGAAAACCTTCTACAATTTGATCTGGAAACCCATTAAGCATGATAGGGACTTCCTGGCTGATAGCATCAAATCCTCCCACATTGCACAGATTTGGAATAGTAAAGGAAGTCATTTGTGCTCAAGAAAGCCATATTATTCAGCATTTTCAGTCTACATGCATCACATCAGAAGGAAATAAAGTATAAACTTCCAAAAAGAGTGCCAAGAAAGTCCGGAAGAAGTTTTTAAAATTTATTTGTTAATATCACAAGTGGGCTTACATTCACACTGCAATGAAGTAACTATAAAAATAGTCGCCATACTCTGGCACCTATTCGGGGACACTGAGGGCGGATTTAGTATGGTTAATGCATCTAACCAGCATTCTTTTGAACTACGGGAGGAAACGGGAGCACCTGAAGGAAACATGCAGATGGTGACCCAAGCTGGGTATTGGCAGCTGTATGGTGCTAACCACTGTACCATCATACAGCTGCCAACAAAAAAGAGGAGCAGGATGTCCAGGAAGGAGAGTTATTCTATCTACATCTACAAAGTAACGAAGCAGGTTCACTCCCACACCGGCATCTCCTCTAAGGCCATGAGCAAGCTCTTGGAATGCACTTTGGATGAAGCTTCCTTCCTGGCCTATTACAACAGGTTGCAGATCATCAGGTCCCAGGAGATCCTGTGCGCCTGCTGCTGCCCGGGGAATTGGCCAGGCATGCCATGTCGGACCAGCTCCAAGTAAAACTGTGCAATGCATTGAGAAGCACGTCCAAAAAAAATACAAAAGAAGAAATAGCCAGTGTCATGTCTTTTCAATCAGTCTGAATTTGGCTTTAACCAAGTCTATATTCACATCTAGCAGTGACTGTGCTGGTTAACAAATGAGATCATAAAAGGGGCCTCCTTAATATGCCTTGAAAAGTAGTGTACAGATAACATGAGTAGAAAGATCAAATGTAATAAGATACATCATGAAAAATTAACAAATAACTGAATTCTCACAAAATACTGTTGTTGAAGTTGAGGCATAATGGCTTATTAGTAAAATGTCACTATAATTGATCATAACAAGCATTACAAATATCATGAATAGATTGAAATTGTATTGAAATTTTACATGTTGAATTGAATTTTTTCTGTGTTTGAATAATGCAGCACGGTGGCACTGTGGTTAGCACGTCTGCCTCACAGTCTTAGGGGCCTGGGTTCAATTCTAGCCTTAGGTAACTGTCTGTATGGAGTCTGCACATTCTCCCCATGTCTGTGAATGTGTTTCCTCCCTGTGCTCCAGTTTCATCCCACACTCCAAAGATGTGCAGATGAAGTGGATTGGCCATGTTAAATTGCCGTGGACCCCTTGCTCGGGAATTCCCTTCCTAAACCTCTTCACATGTCTTCCTTTCTCTCTTGCTTTACATATGAACATGTCAGTTAGGAGCAGAAGTGGGTTACTTGTCCTCTCTAGCCCGCTCTGCCAATCATGGCTGATCTGATTGTAAATTCCTATCCCCAGTAATCTATCACCCCCCTGTGTATTAAAAATCTATCTATCTCTACCTTAAAATAGATTCAAAGACTCTACTTCCATTATCTTTAAGGAAGAATGTTCCAAAGGGGTGGCATGGTGATGCAATGGTGTTTGCCATTAGTAAAGTAAAGTTTATTTATTAGACACAAATAAGACTTACATCAACACTGCAATGGAGTCAATGTGAAATTCCCCGAGTCACCACACTCTGGTGACTGTTCGGATCAATGCATCTAATCGGCACGTCTTTCAGATTGTGGGAGGAAACTGGAGCACCTGGAGGAAACCTATGCAGGCACAGGGAAAACATGCAAACTTCACACAGACAGTGATCCAAATTGGGAATCAAATCCGGATCCCTGGTGCTTGATGCAGTAGTGCTAACCACTGTGCCGCCGCAATCACAGCCTTGGGTAACTGTCTGTGTGGAGTTGGCACATCTTTCCGTGTCTGTGTAAGTTTTCTCTGGATGCTCCAGATTCCTCCCACAATTGTGCAGATTAGGTTGATTGGCTCCTTAGTATCAGGCGGATTAGCAGAGTAAATTAAGAGAGGGTAGGGCCTGGGTGGGATTATCAGTGGGCTGAATAGCATCTTTCTGCACGGTAGGGATTCTGTGATTCTATGACACTCAATCCTCTGACAGAAAGAACTCTCCTCATCCCTGTATTAAATGGGCTCTAATTTTTAAACTGTGGCCCCTTGTTCTAATTATCTCTCAAGAGAAAACATCCTTTCCAAATGTACACTGTCAAGACCCTTCAGATCCTTTAAGTTTCAATCAAGTCACCTCTTGTTTCTTTAAACTCCATCAGATAAAACCTTAGCCTGTCCTACCTTTCCTGATCAGACAATTCATCTATTCCAGGTATTAGTCTGATAAACTTTCCCCTCACAGTTTCAAACACATTTACGTTTTTCTTTAAATAAGGAGACCAATATTGTACACAGTACCCAGATGTGATCTCACCAATGCCTTGTGTAACTAAAGCATAACCTCCCTACAATTCCCCTCACAGTAAACAATTATGATCAATGAGCTTTTCTCATTACTGACTCTACATGCATACTAGCCTTTTATCATTCATGCATCAGGATATCCAGATCCCCCTTGTAACATATTCTTTAAAAACACATCTCTTTAACCATGCTTTTGATCCTCTGCATCTGTCCTAATTGCATATTTTGGTGCCAAATTTAGCTTCATAACAGGCCTGTGAGATGCCTTTGGATATTGTGAAGGGAAGAGGTTTGCAACTAATCTATTTGTAGGAGTTGGGTGATCATTTAAATGTTATAATGAGCTGCATGTCTCTGAATTAATCACCAATTAATCTTCATTTTAAATTTCTCCTTGGTCAGCTGGCCTCAGGAAATGTAACATAAAGGAAGGTGAGAGCTGCTGATTTCAGGAGCTAAGTACCTTAATTTCCGCTTATCTGCTAGATCGAGTTTATCTACTCACCTACATTCCTATGATCTAATACCCTCTGACCCTCCTGATACCCAACTCCCCGACCTGTTATCTCTCCCTCTGCTCCAACATCCAATCTTTATCTGATCCTTAATTACAATCTCCATTCTGTTCTGGCTCCCAATCTGCACAGTAAGAAATCTCACAAAGCGAGGTTAAAGTCCAATAAGTTTACTTGATAAGTTCACTTCCACACACCTGATGAAGGAACAGCATGTTTACTGTGTTTACCCAAGTCCAATGCCGGCATCTCCACATCATCCCAATCTGCATCCAGCCCTGACCTCCAATCTCCCCTCTGACCTCCACTCTCCCCTCTGACCTCCACTCTCCCCTCTGACCTCCACTCTCCCCTCTGATCTCCACTCTCCCCTCTGATCTCCAATCTCCCCTCTGACCTCCAATCTCCCCTCTGACCTCCACTCTCCCCTCTGACCTCCACTCTCCCCTCTGACCTCCACTCTCCCCTCTGATCTCCACTCTCCCCTCTGATCTCCAATCTCCCCTCTGGCCTCCAATCTCCCATCTGGCCTCCAATATTCACCCTACCCACACACTCCTAGTCCTTCTGATCCCTCCCTCACTCCGCACCCCAGTTGTAACCTAGTGCTAAGATCTACCCACCAGTCAATCTCACAATCTGATTCTGCCATTAAATTAGACACAAGCTAAGGGAAACCCATTCTTCTGGGCTTCCCGTCCACAAATTTGCACCCCTGTTCCCTCCCCATTTCTCAGAAAAGATGAGGGCAAATTAATCTTTGGTAGATATCTTTTCTCTGTCTGGGACAGTTCTACGATGCTGCATACTGCTTGTGGCCAAATTAGTTGGTGGAATAACTCAAGCAACTTATAAAAGTATTTTATTCTAATCGGTATGAAAAGTTCACAGCTACAAATTCAGTATTTGTGTATTAGTCCTCTTTCTTATATTCTTGATATCTATGTCATGGTCTTTTTCATGGAACTCACCATTTCTAGTGAATAGCATCATTCTGTGCACTGCTGCAACATCCTGATCAGGATGAGCCTCGTCAGGCTTGTCACAGGATCTCAACATTGAATATGAGATATTAGGCATGTTAGGGGCCAGATCAGAAACCCCCAAGGTAGACTAGACCCAAACTATTACTTTTATTTTGGAATTAGTATGAGAATAAGATATTCCACTACAGGTGTGATTCTATTGACACACCAGGAAGCTAATACTGAAATAAATTTTATTTAACAATACACGAGAACTATGACAATTGAATTATGTAACTTTTACCAGTTGAAATACTTCAACATGACAAGATAGAATTCTTAACTGCTTATCTATCTCTATTAGTTCTAATTTATGCAATATTTCGCATAGACTTAAAATCGTCTTCAAAATCAATTAGCAAACAACATGGGTTTACGTGTTTTTACTTGTCAACAATCCTAGGGCCTTTTGATCGCTCCTGGAGAGAAAGACAGAAAGACACCTGCATTCTGACAGTTCCTAAACAGCAACCTCCAGAGAGAGGGAGAGACTCCTTGCTTCTTTCAGAACCAAGCAGAAACAACCTGTTTTTCCCTGTAAGCTTAACTCATCTCATTATCACATGACTCTGTCTCTTGTTAATCAACCTAATCAAAACGCTACTCTAAAATCCTAGGGAAAAACCCAAAAAATAAATGAACGTGCATTTGCTCAGATTAAAACAAACACTCAATTATCTGAAACCAATTATTCTTCTGCATTCTCTTCAGCATGTGAACTGCCTGATATGGATAAATTGGCACCCTATAACAGAGCTGAATTTTAAACATACTCCTTACAAGTAACATAATAAAAAAAAGATTTCTTAAAGGCACAATATTGTCACAGGTAGAAGGTATTGTTTGCAATGAAAGAGTGCAAAGCACTTGCTATTATAAATAAATATCTTCATCTTGCAGCCAAATGTCATATTTGGCTGTGTGATTTTACAGGAAACGAATAAGCTACAATTACTGATGGAGAAGGTTTGACTTATACCACAAAAATAAACTGAGCTGTCGACTGAACCTGTTCTGAAAAGATGTAGCTAATATCTGCCAAATATTCATAGACTGAAATACTTCCTGAAAGCTGTGCTTATTGTGCAGCACGATGGCACAGTGGTAGGACTATTGCCTCACAATTCCACCAGGAACCCAGGTTCGATTCTGGGGACAATTCTGGTGGCTACAGTGCTCTGGAAAACTGACTGGAGCAAATTTGTCCTTGGGTCTCACCAAAATTAATCAGGCAATCTGTGAACTTCAATCAGAAACCCATAAATCAGCTCAGCTATCAGGACCTAACTTATTTTATCCCTCACAGAAGTCCACAGGTAGGTGTAGGAAAGGAGGTGTGAAAGGCAATTGGGTGGGGGCAAGACTATGCTGGCAGTGGCCTGCAGTTGGTTAATGGAGCAACAAGGCACATGACTATTCCTTCTGACTCTGCAACGTACAAGAATGTTCAAGGTCCTAATTCATTTTCAGCAGCTGATGGTGGCACCTTTATTAGAAGGTTGGGCTATTTAAGGTTTGGAAATGAGAGCTGGCACACTTGTGGGATGGGTTTTTTGGGCAAGGGCAAACTTCTAAGGCATACCAATTTACCAGTCTGGATTTGAATTAGCACAGGGCACTATCTACACTTTCCACTGTCTTGGAAAAGCAGCCAGCATAATCAAGGACCCCATGTACCCTATACATACTCTCTTCTATCTTCTTCCATTGGGAAAAAAAATACAAAATTCTGAGAACATGTATCAACCGACTCAAGAACAGCTTTTTCCCTGCTTTCATCAGACTTTTGAATAGACCTATGGTATATAGGCTAATCTTTCTCTTCACCCTATCTCTAAAGGCAACACAATATTCTGCACCCTTTCCTTTCCTTCTTCCTAATGTACTCTATGAGCAATGAGTGGGAGTTTCCATCCTTGCTCACCCCAAAACCAGAAAATCTCACCGAGGTCAACAGAACTTTCCATGATCCGCTTCTCCGATTCCCAGGCGGGTGGGATGGTAAAATTTTGGTCAGAATGTTTTGTATATATAGCCGCAAGAAACAATACTTTTCAATGCAATACATGTGACAGTAATAAATCAAATGAAATCAGGAGGCTCATTTCAATATTGAAATGAGGCCTGTATTAATGTCAGGCAGCTGCCAAGGCCCCGTAGGGTGATTCAGGCACAGAGATCCGTGGTGCTGAAGTGCTAATTTTTTTAAGTTTAAGTATTAGTGGCACAAGTAGGGTTACATTAACACTGCAATTAATTCACTGTGAAAACCACCTATCACCACACTCCAGCACCTGTTTGGGTACACTGAGGGAGAATTTAGCATGGCTAATGCACTTAACCAGCATGTCTTTTGGACTGCAGGAGCAAACCCATGCAGATACAGGGAGAACATGCAAACTCTGCACAGACAGTGACCCAAGCCAGGAATCAAACCTGGAACCTTTGCACTATGAGGCAGCAGTGCTAACCACTGTGCCACTGTGCTGCCTAATTGTTAGACTCATAAAACGGGCACAGAGATGTTAAATATGATGATCAGTTTTGCACCCAACCTGGGCCAGGGATTATGTTCAAGAATATAACCTGCTTCACTATGCTCCGTTGAGTTTTCTATGTATAGCTGACATATTCTTTAACACACCCTGATAAGGTGCACAGAGGTTGTGATGTGATTACTTAGGAATCATCTTTTCATGTTCAGACACATGGTGATGCGGGATTCCCTTCCTCAATCTCCCGTAAGGTTCTGGAGCTGACAGAGATTTGCAAATCAAATTTTTTGAACAATTAATCACATTCTCCGGTGTTTCGGAAATGATTTTGCATTTCATCAAAACAACTCAGTATTTACACTACAAGTTTAGCATTAACATGAATCAAAGTGTAAATGCAGCTTGCAAATCACAACAGGACACTAATAATACTTTGACAAATGAGATGTATGTTCTGTACTTTGTTTTATATTCACATTCGCATCTCCCCAAGGAAATATAAGCTGCTGAATATTAAAGTTGCTTCCAGTAAAAGCTTTCATTGAATTTGGATATTGCTGCTGTTCCTTTGATGGTAACTGGCAAGCTCTTTCTCGTTTGCTTTTTTGTGTAATAATTAGCAGAATATTTTAATATTTGATTTGAATTCAATATATGGGCAGATTTGTGGCAATACCTAATCTGTTGTGAGCAATTGTCCGTGTATTACCGAAGGATCCTGCTGCCCTCGTCACAAACATTCAGTAACAGTGAGAGAGATTAACAACTGGTGTAAAGAGGTCACTGACTTCATGACGACTTTCCGCGTTAACCTACTGTTTTATATGGAGAAAGCGCACAGTGTTTTATTCTAACGAGCTGTTTACATTATTATCCATAAACTAGGTCTCCGAAGGTGACTAAACGTTATAATGGCTGCAGAAAGGCGAACAATGTTGTAATTGCTCACTTGAATAACAGGGGAAGATTTCTTCTGTATTACATTTAACAGGCTCGTAAACCTGTGCTTTATAAATAGGTTTACAGGTTCATTACCCAAAGCCCTGAGGGGAATATTCTGCCAGCACGATTTATTTGGCTGTGTTACTTCTGAATGAGGGCAAATCTCACCCCGCCAAATGATGCTCTGTTTAACAATTCTTTATGTGTTAACATTTACACATCGTGACTCAGGGATGTGCTGAGGCACGGTTCATTTCACACGTTCATCATGATGGCACACCCAGGTAGCACAGCAGTGCCTGTTTAATGAGGTATGCATTGCAGGTTTCTAAACAAATGAAGTTTGCCGTGCACTTTTTTCATTACGGCATTGTCCCTTTTAACAAACATCAGTCGTAGAGAGAAAAAAGTAAGCAGTTAATCTTGCCGGCAAATCCTAAATCACTGGTAAATGAGTATCAAGCCATCGGCAAATTTGCAAGTGTTGCCCACCAGTGGCAGATTGCTTTCTGCATCGCAGCATTGTGTACTGCATTGAAGAAGGCCTCATCAGTATCACAGCCCTGACTTTACTGGCACGCCTAGCTCAATTTGCGAGGCTTGCAGAACAGCATTCTCCATTGGCTTTGAATGCGTTCTTACAAGTTGGTTACGTCTGGCCCACGACTTTGGGGTAGAGATTGGATCTGAGTTCATTATATCCACAGAATCCTGTTAGGGCAAATTGAGGCCATTCAGCCCATCAAGCCTGCACTGACAACAGTCCCACACAGCCCTTATCCCCCTAACCCCACATATTCACCCTGTTATTCTCCCTGACACTAAGGGACAATTTAGCTTGGCTAATCAACCTAACCCGCACATTTTTAGATTGTGTGAGGGAACCAGTGCATCCGGAGGAAACCCATGCAGGCACGGGGGGAATGTGCAAACTCCAGACAGACAGAAACCCAAGGCTGGAATTGAACCAGGGTCCCTTGCACTGAGGCAACCGAGCTTAACATTGCGTCACTGAGAGAATTCCTTTGACCTTTGCAATTTTGATTAATATAATCTGATACAGAATTAATATTTAAACCGGTCATTAGCATCCCTCAAATGAGCTATGACAAGGAAAGAGTTGATTTTTTTCTTGAGAAAGCTCAATACAGTTTTGACATTATTACCACTTGCACTGGAAATTAATCATATGATTTACTACTTAAATAGCAAATCAACAATTAAGCCAATAGTGAAGGGAGAGAGCAGATTAAATCAAGGTTTGTATTGATGTTACACAATGCTGAACATGTGCGTGATGAAGTAGAATTGAAGTAAGGTTCAATACTGCCCCCTGTAAGAAAAATAGTTAGCCACAAGTAACCAATATGTTAAAGTATTTCCCTTACTGTAGCTAAAAGTGTTATCTTTTATAGGGCATTTAGGATTAAGTAAAATTTATCCAGTTCGGTCACTCAAACATTTTAAGACTTTTATGCAGACTTAGTTTTGATAATTTGGCAACAATTAATAAAATATATTACCCATCATAGCTGAATGGATAGTGAAGTTGGCTCAGATGGGCTACAATGTGATATCAAATGACACCAACTGTGTGGGTTTAATCCCCATACCGACTATGCTAATTTATAAGACCTACCTCCTCACCTTTGCCCCACATTTACAGTGTTACAAATATCCAAACATTTCTGTTTAATGGAAAGAGATGCCAATGGTCCCTTGAGGACCATAGCTAATTGCCTCATTATTTACTTAAAAGAGCAGCAATGAATATTGTCCAGATGAAATCTGTATCCTTCTGTTTGATAAGTTATCAGGCATCTGGTAGACCAGCTTCTGTATTCTGTAGAGAAAGTAGGTTTGTCATTTTACCTGTTTTGCAGACGCTAAATGGTCAGCCATGTTCCCAATATGATGTCTAGAAAGTTTGTGTTCCTTTCTGGCTACAACGGCACCCACCACCATATTGGTGAAAATAGATGTTTTGCAATACCTCAGAATGGCAGAATATTTTATTTAAATTAAGTTCCTGCCCATTTTGTCTGCCAATCTTCAATGATTCACTCGCCACCTGCTGAACTCGCCCCACATATCCTAGCAACAATCTGAGAGAAAGACTCCATACCTTGATCAGTTGGCTGGCAGGTCTAATAACAGCCCTTCAATTCCAGAAGCTTCGACAGGCAGTACTTGCTGCCATCAACTCCACTGACATCTTCAACAATAAAGAGGCTTCTTGAAGTTGCTGCATCTGAGCGCTGTGAACTCAAGATTCAACCATCAGTCATTGCACATGCTCAGAAGTTGATCTCAGAAACTGGCAATGATTTTTGGGTACAATGTCCCTTCACAATCATGTTTTTAACATTGAAGTTCTCATGTGTTCATGCTGCATAATAACTCTGAAGTCATGGTCAGTCTTATTTTCGACCTCTACTGAAAATATGTTGCAACTTCATTGAATTCCCACCCTTTCTTATCCTCTGTGTGTCACTGAACTGGCTAACATTATTCACTTCCCACGGGTGTAATGTTTAAAGTTTAGATTTATTAGTGTCACAAATAGGATTACTTTTTTTTATTATACATTTGTGAGACATGGGTGTCGCTGGCTGGCCAACATTTATTGCTCATCTCTAATTGCCCTCAGAGGGCAGTTGAGAATCAACCACATTACTGCAACTCTGGAGTCACATGTAGGCCAGACCAGGTAAGGAGAGCAATTTTCCTTCCCTAAAGAACATTAATGAATTAGATGGGTTTCCCTGACAATCGACAATGGTTTCATGGTCATCAGTAGATTAATAATACCAAATTTTTAATTAAATTCAAATTCCACCAAGTGTTGTGGTAGGATTCAGAGCCAGGTCCCCAGAACATTAGCTGAGTTTCTAGGCCATCACCTCCCCTGTGCAATGAACACTGCAATGAAGTTAGACACTGTTAATGAGTCATTCTGAAATTCTAGATCTGTCAGTGCGACAGTAACATAAAGAATGCAGTTGTTCAAATAATCCTCACAGTGCAGGAGACCATTCAGCCACCAGGTCTGCAATGGCTCTCCAACAAAACATTTTACCCAGGCCCTGCTCCTCAAATCTATATATTTACCACACTATTACACATCTTGGGACAGTAAGGGGCAATTTAGCATTGTTCTTAATCCATCTAACTTGCACAGCTTTGGACTGTGGGAGGAAACTGGAGCACCCAGAGAAAACCCACGCAGACATGGGGAGAACATGCAAATTGCACTCAGACAGTGACCCAAGCCAGAAATCAAAACCAGATCTCTGGCATTGTGAGGCAACAGTGCTAACCCCTGTGCCACCGGAAGTAAGCTGGTGCATTGGAGTGAGAACTCAATTGAATACATTGGATGACATTGAGAGCTTTGGAGAGAGGAATATGAGACAGGATCATGCCCCATAAAATCAGTGGGAGTTTGAATTCCCCCAGAACTGTGACTTGGGGAGGAGCAGGGTCAGAGTTGGGGTTGAATAAATATAGTTGCAAAGACTGAGTTACTGAAATGCAATTTAAATAGCTAAAGGCCTGGAATTTCTCTGAGTCAAAATGACCTGGAAGATCTTTAAACATGGCATGCATGTCCTGATTCTGAGATTGCCAACCCAATTCCCAAGCAGTGTGATTTTTGGAATGCCTTTAAAGAGTGTGGGCTGCTTCCTGTCAGAAGCCCACATCCGATACTCGTAATCTGGCCAAATCCATATGCCAAGCTCTAGTACTTGCATGACCAGTGACCCACTGTATACTTCCTCGAGCAAATGTCTCTTGTGAAAAGTGGTATACATAAAAAAAGCTTTGAGAAATTGTATTCAGTTGATAAATTTCTCAAATGAGAAAATCTGGACTGTAAGAAAATGAAAGTGTCATTAATCCAGGCTTTTTGAATTTTCAAAAATCACTTACCGCTATTTAACTTGTATTAACGAACATTATAAAGTTGACTGCAGAAACCAGTGAACCTGAGCAATCAATAAAATAATGTTTACACTGGGCAGCAGTTGTTCTATTATTCTGATGGATGTTCAAACAATCAGTCAAGCCTCAGTATGACATTGAAAGTGATTACCTGCTTCAACCCCATTGCATAAGTAACAATTTAGACAAGTATTGCACAGTCACCAGCAATATTGCCTATGATCAAATAAGATGCCAACCTTTAATCAATGGTACCACATACACTTTTGAAGCCCCAAGTCGGATAATTGCAATACTAAGGTAATGCTGCTCTGTTAGAAATGTTGTCATTTGGTTGAGGCGTTGAACTAAGATGCCATTAGCCCTCTGAAGTGTGTAAAAGATCCAAAGGCACTCTGCAAAAAAGAATACAAAAGACTTTCCAATGTCTGGCACTATTTTTCCCTCAACTCATAAAATCAAAAATAAATTAATTGGCTATTATCCCATTAACTGTGCAAATCTATTCCTTCTGTTTCATAGTTGCTAAGGAAGCCAAAGAAAAGTCCAAGTAAAATGATTACCGCAATGTATCAAGCAACAGATTTGATCACAGTTCTAGAATTACAGTGTACTTTATGGTGGAAACTTTTATACTTACCATAAAATATATATTTTTAAATACTTCTCTAAATACATGGGACTAAATAATTATCTTGTCATTTTATGCTTGCTCTGAGAAAATAAAACTGTAAACTGCAATTTATTCCGAGCCCTAATTAGTTTCTTGTTTCTTAGACCAAGGCATCCCAAATACTTTTGTCACCGCTGGCATTGCCTAGGTAATTAATTTGAGATTTTGTTACAGTTTAATTATAATTGGTTTCATTGGGGGTGTGGGATAGTTTAAGTATACCCGATGATGTATCATTCAGCATCAATGGCTGCATTGCCATAGGAAAGTTATGTCTCTCAAGAAAACAAATATAATCCATCCAGGCACCGTATTTAAAAGGTACTAATTTAAGAACTTTAATGCTGGCACCATACGGAAGTTAGTGTCAGATTTCCTCTGGCAGCATGTAACCTTCATGCCGCATGCTTATGTCCATGGTTACGGCATGCGTTGTGCACTGCATAACGGTTGCATGTTCACAGGGCACAGTGGTTAGCATTGCTGTCTCGCAGCACCAGAGACCTGGGTTCAATTCCACCTAGGTCACTGCCTGTGTGGAGTTTGCACATTTGCCCCATCTCTGTATGGGTTTCTTCTGAGTGCTTCAGTTTCCTCCCACAGTCCAAAGGTTTGCAGGTTAGATAGATTGGCCATGCTAAATTGCCCCATAGTGTCCCAAGATGTGCAAGTCAGGTGATTAGCAAGGTAAATACATAGTGTTAGAGGGCTAAGTGTTGCTCAGGTGAGATGCTGAGTAGGTGCAGACTTGATGGGATTCTGTAATTCTATGTAAAGTCACCTCCTCCTAAAGCCAGCCTACATCTATAGAATCATAGAATGGTTATAACACAGGAGGAGACTATTCAGCCCATTCTGTTCACCGTGCCACACCTATCCCCTCTCGCCCATCTTCTTCTCATCCTTGCCATTACTTTCTCTTCAGATAATTATCTAATTCTTGTTTGAAGCCTCGATTGAATTTGCCTCTATCACATTCTCAGACATGGTTTTCCAAATTCTAACCACTCACTGCACCAAAAACCTTTTCCTCATGTTGTTGCTGCTTAAATTGCTGTCCTCTTGCTCTGGATCCTGTCCACCAAAGCTCACGCTCCACCCCAAGCTCTTCTGCCCAGACACATCAAGAATTTAAAGCCTCCACCTCTTCCACAAGTAGAACTGAAGATTTCAGGCACCATGAAGCAAGCCTCTGGAGAAAGTAAACAGCAAATCCTCGGTAACAACCCTTAACCATGTAACATATTTACAGCTGAAGGAACAGGGATGGAGTTGACTCAATTTTTAACCCAGACTGACTCTGCTTGTGGGTTAGGTGTCTTCTTATATCACTGTGCAGGCGGCACTGTACTCAGTCCCACATTAACCCTTTATGTACCAGACGCTGTACTACAAGAACAACATCAGCCTCTCCAACCGAGACACAATTTCCTTATCTCTGAAACTATTCTCATGAATCTTACCTGCGCCATTTCCAAAGCCTTCACATCTTTTCTAAAGTATGGTGCCAGAACTGGGTACATTACCCAGTTGAGGCCAGTCCAGTGATACCAGATTATCAAGACTTCCATGTGTTTGTACTCTATTTATAAAACCCAGGATCCTGGACACCTCAATAACTGCTTTCTCGACTCTCCCGCCACCTTCAATGCTTTGTGTACCATGTCCCACTACTCCTAAATACCCTTTTGAATTGTACCCTTTATTTTGTATTGCTCCACCTCAGTCTTCCTATCAAAATGAATCACTTCACGCTTCTTGACATTAAATTTCATTTGCCACTTGCCTGCTTTTGGGACAGGTACTTTTTAGTCACAGTGGATGCCGGATATGAATGGGAGAGACTCTGTCAAAAGGAAGATACCATAGTTATGGTGCAGTAGACCAGAGAGAGAGGGATCCAGGCTCTTGGATATTGGACTCCTGCTGAGTGCAGGACATGGAAAAGAGGAAAAAATTCACAATTCTGCAGGGGAACCATGAGCCTCCAAGTGTGCATTGTGAGAGCTGAAGGAGCAGATGGCCATAGAGGTCAATACCAAGATTCTGAACCAAGGACAGGGACACAATGGGGAAAAGAGTTCACTGACCTTACAAGAATGGTTAAGGTAAGTGGATACATGATCAAATACATCACGGCAATCTCACCACTTGCCTTGATGTATTACCCTGCCACCCCATCATTCATCCATCAACACCTCGCCCTCATACATTTACCTGAAACACTGTTGCCCACATCTCACAGCTACCACACACTGCTAGCTATTCAGCTGTGACAGGTACATCACCAATTCACCAGAGGTTCCACACTTCTTTGTTTCCTTCTGACACGAGCCAATACATCACCCGCACTCAAAAAGAAATACCATCCTGAAATAAACATTGCAACCAAAATGCACACAAATATTAACTAATCACTATTGTGCATTGTCTTAATGCTCATCTTCCCTGTGCCTTTACCTGTCCCAGTGCAGCCTACACAGTGCTAATCCAGAGGCTGCAATACAGTTATCTGAAAGCAAATGTCTTTCATGACCTCAACCAACTCTGAGCCTAAAAGGCCCAGTTACGGACTACACCACTTCAGTATGGATAGGACTGGGTTGATTAACTGATATCTGAATCCTCTATAGAACTCATGTGCAACCCAGCACTTTGAAAAATTGACACCTGTGCTATCCTTAGCTTCTGCCGTGGCTACAGGCCACTTATGAACAGTATCCTGCAACATGCAAATCCCATCTCTAATCTCTCATCTAAAATGCCATCAATGTTAGTATCAGAGGTAATGGCTATAGAGTGAAATCAAGTGGTGTTTTTTTTGATCTTCATCATTACTACCTTCTTGATGTCCCACTGCAGCCTGGTCAGGTTTTGGTTCTAGGATATCTGACATGTAGAACTCACCAGGGTAGAGTTGCGGTGAGGGAGGGGGGAGGAAAGTAAAAGGTGTGTACTTATAGCATATGAATCAGAAAGCTTGAAATAAGAGGGGAGTGAAAAGTGAGAAGGAGGATTAACTATGAAGATAATGTCATCTTCAATGGTTTCAGTCTGACTGCAGGCCACAAACTCACAAAGATGGCCAATGCCATCTTCTCCCTGAGGTTCGGGTAGCAGCATCTGTCCCCCTCAGCTCAGTTGTAGCTGCCTCTGGCCATGTACCACCTCATCTTACAAAAGAGACAGAAGGCTGCCAGTCAGTGTACAACAAAGAAATCTGTTTGGCTGGTATGTCTGCCATTGTTAATTAGTGTGCAAGTTGCGAAATGTGGGTGTGAAAGGATGTGACAGTGCGGTGGAGCATTGGAATATTAGGCATGAGTCCTGAGAGTTGGGAGCTGAGAGATGGGTGTTTGGTGAATTCAGGCTAGTGAGGCAGTTCACAGGATATGGCATCTGAAAATGCACACATTCACTTTGACCATTCATGTAAGGTCTTTGAACTTTTTGCACCACTTGCATTAAGGTGCTTGGTTGTAGTCTTTCAGGCATTCATTGCCACAGTTATCAGCTCATACTGCCTTTTGACTGTGTGTCTGGGTGATATTCTGGCCTCCTGTGAATACAGGACATCTCTCCCTCTTTCCATCACCTGAACCCAGGGAACATTAGAGAACCATGGAGCCCGATCTCTCCCATGGTATGCCACTCTACACTCTTTCCAAGTCAGAGTTACTGCCTGCACAAACATCCCCCCATCTCCCCACCCCACACGTGAGTACCTACAGCAGCAGCATTGCTTCTCCTCTTTAAGAGATGCTAGCTGTTTTTAAGCAGTGCAGACTAGCTTTAAGAAGCATTCAGAAGTTACAAATTACACTCCTCACCCCACTGAGTTACACAGCAAGAGAACAGCACTATTAGTAATGGGCAACAATCAGGCTAAATAATAGGTTGCACATGGATTGCATGCTCCTGGCATTTGGAACAATGGAAGAGGGTTAGTCATGCTTTATGGACCCCCCTGCCCATTTTCAGGGACTATTCAATTTAGCCCTGCAATGTTAATGGTAAGCTTTAAGCTCGTACACATTGGTGGGGTCCGATTTTCACTCAGCTATTTCCAGCTGATGAAAGCTGACTGGAGACAGGGATTGTACATGAATCTTTTGTGTGCGTTAATGGGCTTTTGCCTTCTGCCAATGATGCAGGCGGGCTGTGTAAAAATGTCTGCTGGAATCACTGTAAAAAGAATTGGTATTCCACCACGAGGTGTCAGTTTAAGACAATCCGAAGAGCTGCTGAAGCAAAATATTCGCTGCTATCATAGTCAATCTCGAGCTAATCATACATCTGTCTGGAAATAAATAATTTATGCATTAAAATTCCCCAGGCATGAAAGACAATTTGGCAACATGTTACAGTGCTTAAAGAGGGACTCATCCAAATTCTTCCTACGCAGCAGGTTTCATTTTTCTTCAAATATAGCTGTTAAACTCGATAGTTGCTTTTTTAATCTGATGGTACTTTCCCTCTCCTGAAGTGTGTACAACATCAGGGGTGGGGATACTCACCAGGCCACTCTGTCCCTCCGCTGTGAGGCTGAACAAGTAATCTGCTCTGAACAGCCTGTTCCATTTCTCTTCCACCACCAGCCCCCATCGACAATAGGATGGAAATTCAGTAAAGATAGGCTTACGAAGATCAAGGCTTCACTTCCATGCAACACCTCTCCTCTTCTGAATAAGAAATGAAGTGGGCTGCATCATTTATAACAGTTGCAGGTGTTTTTAGATTCGCCAATATTAAAATGTCTTCTCAGCTGATCACAGAATATCAGCATTTTAGGACCACAATCGCAAGACAGCAAACAAATGGAAGAATTTTCTTTTATTCATTCGTGGGGCATGAGTGCCATTGGCTAGCCGGCATTTATTGCCCATCCCGAGTTGCCCAAGGGCAGTTGAGAGTCAATCACATTGCTGTGGCTCGGGACTCACATGTAGGCCAGACCAGGTAAGGACAGCAGATTTCCTTACCTGGAAATGGTGTCTGCTGTGGACCTGTTGAGAACTCAGTAAGAATTTAGCAACACCAATTTATAATCCAACCAATTTATTTGATAGTAAAAAAGCGAGCTTTCGACTCTGTGTCTTCGTCAGGCAAATGCAGTGTTCTGGTCTGCAAGGACCAGAACACTGGTTGCCGACCAGAACACTGCATTTGCCTGATGAAGACACAGAGTCAAAAGCTCGCTTTTTTACTATCAAATAAATCGGTTGGATTATAAATTGGTGTTGCTAAATTCTTACTGAGTTCTTACCACCCCAATCCAACGCCAGCATCTGTACATCGTGGACCTGTTGAGGCAGTAGGCGAACTGTCATGGACCCAGATAATCCAGGAGGCTGGAATTGATTCTTGCCATGACTAACCTTTCGAGGCATTTCATAATGATGGATGTCAGAGCCACTGGACGATAGTTATTAAGGCACGCTGCTTGGCTTTTCTTTGTTACTGGGATGATGATCATCTCCTTGAAGCAGATAGAGACCTCCAATTGCTGTAAAGAGAGGTCGAAGATGTTTGTGAGTAATACCCCTGCCAGCTGAGCCATGAAAGATCTGAGTGCTCATCCAGGTACTCCATCCAGGCCAGTCGCTTTCCCCTGGTTGACCTTTGAGAAGACTGCTCTGACATCTGCAATGGTGACCCCAGATACAGGTTCATCCAGGGATTCCAGAGTGGAGGGCATGCTCTCCCTGACTTCTTGCTCAAAACAGGCATGGAATGCATTGAGCTCATCAGGGAGAGGTGTGTTGGAGCCGGAGATTTTACATGCCTTAATCTTGTAACCAGTTACATCTTGGCACAGTTGGCGTGAGTCTGTGTGGCTAGCCTGGGACTCTAGGTGGTCCATACTGTCTTTGGGTATCTTTGATGGACCTCCTTAGATCAAATCTGGGTTTTTTGTATAGGTTAGTGAATTATAGGCCAGTGTCTTAATAAAGTAGATGAGTTTTTTTTTCTGACAATTGAGAATGGTTTCATGGTCATCAGTAATTCCAGCTATTTTTCATTGAATTCAAATTCCACCATCTGCCCTGGCAGCATTGGAATCTGGATGCCAAGAACATTAGCTGAGTTTCTGGATTAATAGCCTAGCGATAATAGCCATCACCTCCTCTGAAGGTGGAACGTGACAGTAGTCTTGGGATAAAATGATTTTTTTCTGAGTAAAAATGCTTTGAGGAATTTTTTTTCCCCAAGCGATAGTTAAACAATTTGAATCTAAGTGGATTTTTGAGTGAATTCAGGAGATGATGTGACAGTGTATGTGGAAGAGCACATACAGCAAGTGGTGCTTCTCTGAACGAATGCGCTCAGAAATATTTTCTAAAGCTTTCATTGTGCTGGAATAATTCTGGTTCCCACTTGACCAAGCCACCCACTATTGTCATTTGAAGTGTAGCAGAGGCAGCTGCGATACATGCTCATTGTACACTTGGTACAGATGGGGAAACAGCAGCCTGGTTACAGCTGGTGCAGGAGACATGCAGGGCTAATTTTAATTTAGCACTTGAGCGATATACCGACCGAACTGATTATGCAGCCATTATAAAACCCACCTAATCTTTATTCCTGTTTGTATTAACAAGAATCCAAAGCAAGCTGATTCTATCAGGCGAGCAAGCCTCACTGTTGGGGAGCAAACACACCAAAGGAAGTGACAATCCAGAAGCAAGTAGAGTCTGATATTGGATGGTGTGGGGGTGAGTGGTTCAATCCCAGGGTATAGAAGCCTGACTGTGGCGGGGGGACAGGCTCCAATCATGATGAGGAAAGTAGCTTCGCTGAGGTGGGCTGGATGGAGATATTGCTTAGGGACCACAAGAAGTGCTGGAAAATTAAGCTATCTATCCAATTCTGCTATCTTCCATTCAGCTGTCGGGTTCTCAGAGGTTGGGGAAACCCAGTTTCTCAGAGTTAAACCTCAAAGTTAAATCTGCAGCATGCAGACTTGTCATAATGTTTAAATAGCCAATCTGAATGCTAGGAGCAGGTTGATTGCCTATCCCTTCCTCTCCTCAAAATTAAATATGAGCAGGTTGGAAACAGTTTCGAATTACGTTTGAATTTTTGTTTCAAATTTTCACATCACAGCTGAACCAAACCTACCTCACACTGGGCTTAAAACTGAAAGACAAAGGAATTTCATTGTGAATATTTGTGAGTCCATTGGAGGCATGCAAAATCTTCCCAAATCTTCTGAAAAATCAGAAATCATTCTAATGAATTCTTATCACAGGCTCTCTTATTCTAAACATTTTAATTTGATTTGATTTGTTTTATTATTGTCCCATATATTAGTATACAGTGAAAAGTATTGTTTCTCGTGCACTATATAGACAAGGCATACCGTACGTAGAGAAGGAAAGGAGTGCAGAATATAATGTTACAGTCATAGCTAGGGTGTAAAAAAAGATGAACTTAGTGTGAAGTAGGTCCATTCAAAAGTCTGATGGCAGGAAGGAAGAAGCTGTCCTTGAGTCGGTTGGTGTGTGACCTCAGTTTTTTTGTATTTTTTTCCCAAAAGAAGAAGGTGGAAAAGCAAAAATGTCCGGGCTATATGAGATCCTTAATTATGCTGGCTGCTTCACCAAGATAGCGGGAAGAGTAAACAAAGTCAATGGATGGGAGGCTGGTTTGTGTGATGGATTGGGCTACATTCACTACTTTTGGTAGCTTCTTGCAGTCTTGGGTAGAGCAGAAACCATACCAAGCTGTAACACAACCGGAAAGAATGCTTTCTATGGTGCATTTGTATTAACAAAATTACATTTCGATTTTTTTTGTTTCATATTGATTCCTATTTGTAAGTAAAGATATTAGTTGTTTTAATCTTCAACCTCTAATCCATAAAGTAATGACAGGCTATTTGAAAGACAAGTCTGTATACTGTTGTTGAGCAATTTATTGTTCCTCACCGTATTTCAGTGCGAACTGGATATGAAATTGGTACAAGTTAGATCTGTAATGACAAGCTAGATAAGGAGAGGCAATGGCCTAGTGGCATTATCACTAGATGAGTAATTCAACTGAGTACCTGGATTCGAATCCCACTATTGCAGAAGGTGGAATTTGAATTCAATTAAAAAATATATCTGGATTAAGAATCTACTAATGACATGAAACCACTGTCAATTGTTCAAAAAACCCATCTGATTCACTGATGTCCTTTAGGGAAGGAAATCTGGTCTGGCCTATATGTGACTCCAGAGCCAATGTAGTTGACTCTCAACTGCCCTCTGAAATGTCCTAGCAAGCCACTCAATTCAAGGGCAACTAGGGATGGGCAATAAATGCTAGCCCAGCCAGCAATGCCCAGGTCCCACAAATGCATTTTGAAAAGTATGGAATGTACAGGAACCACTATTGGATAATTGAAGATGAAAATGGGTTGGATTTAGTCCTATTATCACAGCAGGCTCAGAAGTCAATACCCAAGAAGCTAAATTCCACCATTTAGTCCCTCCACCACTGGCACACAGTGGCATCAGTGTGTACCATCCACAAAATGGTATTGTGGATAGTACACAATGAGTTACCATCTCATTGGTATTGCAATGATGAGTTATTGCAACAACTCACTATGGGAACACCACCATCTGAAAGTTCCCACCCAAGTCACTCAGCATCCTGACTTGGAAACACAAGGCTGTTCCTTCACTGTCACTGGATCAAAATCCAGGAACTCCCTCCCAAATCAGTACTGTGGGTATACCTACAGTATGTGGTCTGCAGCACTTCAAGAAGGCAGATATGAAATTGCCACCATCATCACTTTCTCAACAGCGATATGGATGGGCGGTAAATGCTGGCCTGGTGAGCAATGCTCATATCCCATGACTGAACGAAACAAAAAGTCATCAGGGACCCAGCACGTGCCCTTGTCAATCAGCTGAACCCAACTGTATGTCAGCAAGCTCCTGGATACGGGCCCTGTGGACTTACTGACAGATCATATGATGGGGCATTGGGAAGAGGAGAGTGACAGCTCTGACATTCTTGCCTTTTAAGCATTTTGGGTTGCTATCAGGTTTTGTCTTAAGCTATGGCCCCCCAAAGTATTTTCAAATACCTACTCGTATTTTTCTAAGAGTTTCTGTCATGGGTTACTTTCATCAACCAATTGGTTAATTGCTTGTCAACTTAATTTGATTTTGTTTAATCACGCTGTTCTGGAAAATACAGAAAAATTCCCTTTCAGATTGACTATTTATTCTAACTTGCATCATGATACAGCCCTTTGATGTAATCCTGAGAATCCATGGAAATTCTCAGGATTACATTAGACAGGTTTAATCGTAAATTTGTGAGCTTTTGTTGATATATAAAAGACAAAAGCAGCTCCCCTTTGTACTTCCATTTTAATTTAATTTCCATTCATTTTGGCATTAACCAAAATCTCTGTGAATTACCTTGCATCAATAATATACCAAGTTTTAGTTCTTTGATTTCCTTAGGTATCAAGATTGGAATTCTAGCGCCCTGCCTGCTATTGGAATCGGAGCAGGCGAGAAACGGACCATGAAAGATCCATTGACCACAGGCAGGGATGGGCAAGGCCGTAAAATTCCACCACAACTTTGCCTGGGAATTGTCATTGTCTTTGGTTATTCTACAGATTTTTTGGGCAAGATATTTCCAGCTGCCCCAGATCGGAAAATCCCGCCCAAGTTTAATGGATGTTTGTACGGTCCTGTCCTGTCCACTATGATTCCCAGGAAAATTCCACCAATTGTGTAGATTTGAGTGTTTTCTTGCATTTACCCAGATTCGTGATTTGAAGATTCTGTCCGGCTCAATGTACCTTTGTTGGGTGATCTTCCTTGCCACAATTACAACATTTGTTCTCTACAACATGACCATTTCTGTGGAGAACACTCTACCTGGACACATCTATGGCATGCTTGCAAGTTGAGAGTTCTTTTTACTCAGTGTTCATCTTGTATATTATAGCACCAGCTCTGATTTGAAAAGCTTATGTGGCAGCAAATTCCATAGATACTGCAACCTCAACAGCAAGCTTTAGTGTTAGGGAGCTTTCAGTGAGCAACTTCTCTGAATCGCTTCATTTCGAAGTTCACAAACGAGTCTGCTAATTTCTGTAATGTGGTTACAATTTGTGGAATATTTTCCCCCTGATCTTGGCTTTGTCAATGAAATCTGAATCTCCCTGCTATGACTCAGGAGAAAAGTGTCCTTCAAGGTTTAGAGTTTATTTATCGGTGTCATAAGTAGGCTTACATTAACGCTGCAATGAAGTTGTTGTGAAAATCCCCTAGTGGCTACACTCTGGCGCCCATTTGGGTCAATCTCCCAAATGCCTTTGATGATGTAACTACATTATCATGTGACACATTACAAGAGACACATTGGTTTAGACTACATAAAGGGTGTCAAAGGAATAGAAAATGGACGATGTAGGTTTACCAAGATAAAATAAAGGACAAGAAGGCAGATTTAGGCAGAGAACTTTGCAATGTTTGTCAAGAAACCTACAAAGAATGAGTGTGAGAGTCGGTGACTGAGTGTGTGAATGAAAATGAGTAACTGAATGAATGAGTGTGTGTGTGCGTGTGTGTGTGTGTGTGTGTGCTTATGCATGAAAATTAAAGTGACTGAATGTGAGAGATAGCAAGTGAGTGCGTGAGACAGTGAATGAATTTGTGTGAGAGAGAGTGAATGTGTGACCGAGTGAATGATTACGTGTGAAAGAATAAGTGAACATGTGTGAGCAAGAGAAATCAAGAGCTGGACACAGGCGCACACACACACACACACACACACACACACACACACACGCACACATCCTCCTTTGTACATTTTTAATGGTCATTTCCAAGGATTACTCATTTTTTAAAGTTATAAATATATTGTTTTGACATTGTCATCTAGTTTTCTTCTGATCTTCCTTTTGAAATTCATTTTTAAAGTTGTGTTGAATTAGATCACATGCAGATGTTGCTGTGTTTCTTGCTGAGAGGCTCACAAGAAGACTGACACTTTTTGGAAAGCTGCCAAAATGGATTATTTTTCTTCCAATAGAAATAGGAAGCATTGGAAATTCTCCATACATCTGGAGGCATCTGTGCAGAGAGAAACAGAGGTCAGTCGTCAATGTCTTATCAATTACAGATTTAATTAAGATTTGCTAATTTAATTACATTGTCATGTGAATCATGTGATGGGTTTTTGAACACATATAAATCGGAGGTAGCTAGGGCACGGGCTGTGTGTGAGGAGAGTTGACATGGGACAAAGTTAATAAATTCTCTTCCAATAGGGAGAGGCTCTGCGTCTTAATTTAACTTCACCAACTGGCTGGAATTCTATTAAACATCATGTCAAAAGTATTGCAGTTTGTCAACTTGACGTGTTAGCTCTATCTTTCTTTTCACAAATGCTATCTGGTCTACAGAGTATTTCCAGCATTTTCTGTTTCTATTTTAGATTTCCAGTATTTGAGATACTTTGCTTATATAGGCTTCATATTGGGCATTTGTTAAGTGTGGTTATTTCAATTTAAAATGAGAAAATATTTATCACTTAATGTCTCTGTTAATGAAGCCCACTAATGAAGATATAGAACAAAGAAAATTACAGCATAGGAGCAGGCCTTTGGGCCCTCCAAGCCCTGCACCAACCATGCTGTCCAACTGAACTAAAACCCCTACACTTCCGGCGACCATATACCTCTATTCCCATCCTATTCATGTATTTGTCAAGACGCCCCTTAAAAGTCACTATCGAGGAACTATAGTGACTAGGTTGGTGCTAATTTAAGTGGAAGTGTGTCATGTGTAGGCTGCCCCCATTGTACCTTGTTAAAGGCTTTAGAACAAAGAACAGCACAGGAACAGGCCTTTCACTTAACATCTTTCTAAGCTAAACACCGTTTGCTTCTACACAGTCTATATCCTTCTATTCCCTGTCTATTCATTTATCTGGTGTAGAGATGCCGGTGTTGGACTGGGGTAAACTCAGTAACAGTCTGGCAACACCAATTTTAAATCCAACTGATTTATTTGATAGTAAATCTGCAAGTTTTCCAAAGTCGAAAGCTTGCAGATTTACTATCAAATAAATCGGTTGGATTTAAAATTGGTGTTGCCAGACTGTTATTCATTTATCTGTCAAGATGCCTCTTAAACTTTGTAAATGTATCTTCTTCTACCACCTCCTCTGGCAGTGCACTTCAGGTATTTGCCACCTTTTGTATAAAAAAAAGTTGCCTCTCACATCCCCTTTAAACTTTCCCCTTCTTCCCTTGAACCTATGTCCCCTAGTAATTGACATTTCTACATGGATAATAAAATTTCCTTCACATTACTAATAGGTAATGGGAAGGATCTACATGGGTAATAAAATTTCCGTCACATTACCAATGGAATATATTATTTCACATACCTTTTATTAACTGAAACAGTTTTCCTGGAGTGATTAATACAGTAATATCACAGTAAAAACTCATAAGGAAAGAACCTGTGATTTCCTTTAGCTGAAAGCAAGCAGTAGCTGTTCTGAAATGGCATACACATATATTTAACTATAAGGTTATTAATAGAGTGTTCATTGCAAATTATATTAATAAAATGCACAAACAACAGCACCCAAGACAAGAACAGAATATCAGGAAGTATTAATAAGATCATTTACAAACCCAAAGTCATTTGAATTTCTCATACACTTTGTCAAACGATATTTTATTATCAGTGCAAACATTTAACCAAGGAAGTAAATAAAAATTGCATTTACTTATTTTAACATCAATAGCCTATTCTCATTAGCAAAGAGCATTCAAAAGGAGAAATTTATCTTATAATCAGCATTCTACTATCAAAAATCCTGGGTACCAGCAATCTTAGGCACTTTTAGTTGACTTGAGTACAAACAGCACTAGACACCATGCATAATCCATCAGAGGATCTTTAATGACTTCTGCACAAGTAGAAACCAGCTTACAGTCTTCCTGCATTTCTGAAGTTACAAACGACTTGCAATTATAGTCAATTCCATCAAATCAGAAATAAGAAATTTTTCCAATCCTTTATTTGTATACATATTCGCCAATTAAATCCTGCTTTTGCCCCTTTCTCATTCAATAAAAATTGTCTGCTGCTAATCCTTCATTTGCGAAGTATATCCCCATATCTTACCTTTGGTATTAGTATGGAAAAATGTGGTCTTGCTCACCCTCTGGTGAAGACCAAAACACAGAATGTTAGGGGGTCTACACAGATGAGATTAGCCTGTTCATGCTGAATAGCAGACACTAACTCCTTTTGAAGGTCTGTAAGCTGATAAAAAATTCCCACTATTGTACAGAAAAAGCATGAATCTTTAATTTGAACACTTTACCTTCTGCACAATTTAACTTCCATATTATGAAACTTCAATTTGGACATTTTAACTTCCTTCAACCTTTGCACTTCTACAAATGTCAGATTGACAGGAAGAGGAGAGGAATGACAGCAAGTCAAGTTCTTTTACAGAGAATTACAGGAAATGTACAGCATAAAAACAGACCATTTGGCCCAGCTTGCCTATCCCAATGTTTACATTCAACATGAATCTCCTCCTAACTCTCTTCAGAAATCAGCATATCCTTCTATTCCTTTATCTATCATCTGTTTATCTAGCTTCCCATTAAATTTCCATTCCAGTTTTCTTCCTTTTTCATTGCAAGGCACTAATTCTTTGGTTCTGTCAATACAAGCAGCCTTCTGGTTTCACTTCCTGACTCCCCCACTGGGTGGGATGCCAGGAAGTTTGTGAAAGGAGTCTGGTGAGAACCCCAATTGGGACTTGCCTTTCTAAGCCAGACATGCCCAGTCTCCCCTCCCAACGTTGAAAATGGCTGAAATCAGCCACTCGAGAAAATGAAGGGCCGCATTATTAATGGGTTTTCTCTGGGTGCTCCGGTTTCTTCCCACACCCCAAAAACGTGCTCTTAGGCTGATTGGTGTTAACAAATTGTCCCTAAATTAGGTGTCCCTCAATCTGGTTATAATTCCTTTATTGTGGAGTCCAATAGGCATGGACAAAAGTCATAGGTAGAAGAGGGCACTCACAATGTCAAAATGGAGGCGTGCGCTTGTTGGGCCGAAAGGCTTGTTTCCTATGCTGTGTTGTTCTTTGTTCTTATCAACGATTGCAGCACCCGCCATGCCAATTCTCCAAGGTGGAGTCAATGTTATTGGAGTGCCACAATATTGTGTGATGTGCAGCACAGAATTACACAGCTTTTAAACACGTGGTGTCGGAGAGACCTTAAACTACACAGGTTAAAAATCTACTCGGCACAGCTTGCAGCTTGGACAACTGATTCAGCAGAACTTCATATTTTCAGTCGATGCATGTAAAAAAAAAATGAAATAGGGAGCCCCAGCGATATCCTTCCAAGTAAAAATATACTGAAAGTATCAGCTGTCAGTGGCGAGCATTCTTAAATTAATGACCAATGTGATTTTGCTGATCTTTGATTGTGTCAAATCCGGTCAGAAGGGCCTATTGAGTTACTGTCGTCAGTCAATAGAAAGTGTCATGTTCAAGGCTGACTCAAATGTCATACAATCCCACCCAGAAAGAGAGTGAGATTTGTACAGCGCATGTCTCAGACAAGTCAGTTTCACAACCCTCAACTCAACAGTTTGAGCTGGCCAAGTAAAAACTGCATGTTTTAAGAATAAATACGCACCATGTTACGCCAATGATTGATTACATAACTTCAAAGTTTTGCATTCTCAGGAAGCTAGGAACGGTGCTGACTTGGATTTTGTCTATTATTTCCAGATTGTCAAAACAAGTGAGGTTATACTGGTAGGAAGGCCTGCAAAAGAGTGCTGATGATCAAAGATTTTAACAGACACAAGAAAACTGATTCCTGTTAATGGCTGTTTCAATTTTGACCCATTTAGTCACAAAATACAAAGTACTGTGTATGAAATCTTCAGGCCATGAGGTGGAGATGCCAGCGTTTGACTGGGGTGGGCACAACACCAGAAGACTTCTTACTGAAATCTTCAGGGCAGTGGGTTCTCCAATTTGGTAATACCAGTTCCAGGAAAGTGCTCCTTTATGAATGAAATGCTGATTTATCTGGCTTTCAGTTGCTCATCGACCTGCTGTGCACTTCCAAGGCGGAACTTTACTTTGGGTCGAAGTTGGCTATATTGCTGGGTTCCGAGCTGGTAATGTGTCTGCCTGACGCTAGATGTGACTTTAAGTGGGCAAACTAATTTGTGACCAGGGCTTACTGCCCAATTAATGGGGGTGGGGGTGTGGCCAGGAACTAAGTGAAAGAACTTAGTGAGTCAAATTCAAATTAAAACAGAGCTGCCAATTGCTCTTGTGGTTTATTAGGGCACTAAATTAGTGCATTAAATCAGAATCCCTACAGTGCGGAAGGGCCATTGAGCCCATCAAGTCTGCACCGACCACAATCCTACCTAGGCCCCATTCCCGTAATTCCTCATATTTATCTTACCCTCATCACTAAGGGTTAATTTAGTATGGCCAATCAAGCTAAGTTTTGACTGTGAGAGGAAACACACACAGACAATGGGGAGAACATGCAAACTCCACACAGACAGTCACCCAAGATAGGAATTGAACCTGGGTCCTTGGCGCTGTGAGTCAATAGTTCTAATCACTGTGCCACCCCCACCCCAATGATTATGGAATCATAGAATCCCTACAGTGCAGATGGAAGCCATTCAGGCCATCAAGCTAGCACCCATAATAATCCCATCCAGGCCCAATCCCCATAGCCCCACGTATTCACCCTGCCAATCCCCTGACACAGGATCAATTTAGCATGGCCAGTCAACCTAACCACACACTTTTCAACGGTGGGAGGAAACTGGAGCACCTAGAGGAAACCCCATGCAGACACGGGGAGAATTTGCAAACTCCACATAGTTACCCAAGGCCGGAATTGAACCCAAGTCCCTGGCATTGAGGCAGAGGTGCTAATCATTATGCCACTATTCCTTATTGGTGAGAGATGGCAGAAGAGTAGAAACACCGGGTCACCAGGACAGGCACATGTGCCAGGGCGCCCTCACCCTTCCAGCAATGCCTGCTCTGGAGAATGTAGATTTTGCCTGTAGCATTTTTTTCAACATGTTTGGTAGATCTGTAGGATGTCAGCTATGGATCAATGATAAAACTCCGACCTCTGAGTCCAAAGGTTGTGGGTTCATTTTCAACTCCAGGAATCCAAACACAAAATCTGGACTGATGCTTCAGTGTAGTACTAAGGGAATGCTGCACTGTTGGACATTCCGTCTTTTTGATGAAGCATTAAATCAGTGAATGGAAGGGACACTATTGGAAGAAGAGGAAGGGTGTTTTTCCATGTGTCCTGACCAATACCGTTACCATAATCAACATTTCTATTGACTTATTTCATTGTTGTGTGAGGGACAAGTACTTCATTGGTTGTAAAGTGCTTGAGAATATCTCAAAGTTGTGAAAGTTGGTATTTAAATGCAATTCTTTCTAACCATTTTCACCTTCAAAGTTACTGCAACCTGAACCAGCAATGCTATGAACATGTTGGGTGACACAGTGAGCACAGTAGTTAGCATTACTGCCTCACAGCCCCAGGGCCCAGGTTCAATTCCAGTCTCAGGTCACTGTCTGTATGGATTTTGCACATTCTCCCTGCGTCTGCGTGGGTTTCCTCCTAGTGCTCCGGTTTCCTCCCACAGTCCAATGATGTGTGGGTTGGGTTGATTGGCTATGCTAAGTTAATCCTAGGGTCGGGGGATTAGCAGTGTAAATATGGGGAGTTACAAGAATAGGGCCTGGATGGGATTATGGCTGTTGCAGACATGATGGGCCAAATGGCCTCCTTGTGCACTTAGATTCTATGATCCTATGTGTCTATGCTTAAATTAAACAGGATTTATTCACTTTGATTTAGCTGTGCTTCTGTCACTGTTTGTAAAAGTCTTATTTGCTGTTCAATATTTGATAACATATCAACCATGATCTAATCGAATGGTGGGATAGGCTAAATGGCCAGTGCCTGTTCCTATATCCCATCTTTACAAATAGCATTGGAAAGATAATCGACCTCAGGGCCATTCATTTCTTAAGGGTCAGTTCAGTTCAATCAATTGCAATCATAGATGCGCAGATTCAAGTCTCAAGTTAGAATTTACTCTCATCATTTAGGGAGTCAATTAAATGCATTATTGAAAGAGTGAAACATTGTTAAAGGTGTTTTTCTTTCAATAAAGTGAGTCTGTCCATTTATGTGGATGGTAAGAGTCCCATGGCATGATTACCAGAGCAGGAAGCTCCCGGAATCAATATTTTCCCTGAACTAAAGATTAACTGATCGTTTATCTCATTGTAACTCACCTGATTACTGTTGATGATCTGTCAAAGGCTCACACTGATGTTGGGCTTTCCTGCACACCAACAATGACTATGCCAATTTTTCCTCTTTCTTATCATAGAATCCTATAGTGCAGAAGGAGGCCATTTCAGCATTTGAGTCTGCACCAATAACAACCCCAGATCCTATCCGCATAACCCCACACATTACCCTACTAATTCCTCTAACCTATGCATCCCAGGACACTAAGGGGCAATTTAGCATGGCCAACGCATCTTTCCTCCACATCTTTGGACTGTGGGAGGAGACTGGAGCACCCAGAGGAAACCCACTCAGATATGGGGACAATGACCAAACTCCACACAGACAGTGACCGAAGCCATGAATTGAGCCTGGATTTCTAGCACTGTGAGGCAGCAGTTCTAACCACCGTGCAGCCCATTCTTATCACCGCCTCAGGTGCCCCAGGTTCCAACTTTCTGTATGGACAGAGCTAAGCCTGAACCTGCAGAAGATACTCACCCAAGGTGATGAAACTGAATTCCTGAAGCTCCCCTTTTCACATTCCTTTGTGTGTGCCATGCCATTCTGCAAATAATTTTGACCAGACAATTTTGTGTTAAAATCTGACAGATGTTATAATAAGGTATATTGAGTCGCCAAGGGGATGAGAGGATTGACTGAGGGTATTCTGTTGACCAAATAATTTTCTGCCCCCGAGAAACTCAGGAGGCCCCCATGAAGTGAAATGATTCATATATTTAGGAAGATGCAATCACTATTTACACCCATGCCATCAATATGAACTTGACACTTCTTAATTGTCCTTATCGTACTGCTATGTAAGTGTTTCCCTAATGTTCTCAGTCAAGATGGAGATAGCATGCTGACCATTATGCCTTCTTGTTTTTATGACCTTAGCAGATGTTGTCTGGATGCCCAAGGTCTGGAGGGAACAGTCAGCTTCAGACCGTCTGCTCTAGGGCAAAGTGCATCCTCAGCAGCCTTGAAGGCTGGAGTTGATGGGAGTCAGAGGCAAAGGGGAGATAGAGAACCTGGACACCTTGGAAAGTCCATGGTGGAAGTCCCAGGGATGTCTCGCTGCTCACTTTGGATGCCCAAGGACCCCCTCCCCCATACTCTTTGACAAAAAGAAGCATCTGAAGGTGGTCACAATGCCCCAAATTCCCTCCCCTTCATGTAGCCACGGTGAAGGCTCACCCATGGCTATAGAGATGGAATGCAGACCTGAATGCATCTCTGACAGAGACTGGGCATTCCCTCCTATTATGGCAGATGGTGAAATTTGAATTCAATAAAAAAAACCTGGAATTAAGAATCTGCTGATGCTTCATCAATGACCTTCCCTCCATCAAAAGATCAGAAGTGGGGATATTCGCCAAAGATCGCACCATGTTCAGCTCCATTCACGACTCCTCAGATGCTGAAGTAATCCACGGTCAAATGCAACAAGATCTGGATAACATCCAGGCTTGGGCTGATAAGTGGCAAGTAACATTCACTCCACTCAAATGCTAGGCAATGACCATCTCCGATAAGAGACACTCTAACCACCACTCCTTGACATTCAGTGGTATAACCATCATTGAATCTCCCACTGTCGACATCCTTGGGGTTACCTTGTCCAGAACCTCAACTGGACTCATCACAATAACATACTGACTACAAGAGCAGGTCAGAGGCTAGGAATATTGTGGTGAGTAAATCACCTCCTGACTCCCCAAAGCCTGTCCACCATCTACAAGGCACAAGTTAGGAGTGTGATGGAATATTCCCCACTTGTCTGGATGGCCACTGCTCCAATAACACTCAAGAAGCTTGAAACCATCCAGGACAATGCAGCCCACTTGATTAGCACAACATCTACAAACTTGCAATCTCTCCAACACCAATGCTCAGTAGCAGCAGCAGTGTGTACTATATACAAGAAGCACTGCAGCAATTCACCAAAGGTCCTTGGACAGTACCTTCCAAACCCACAACCACTTCCATCTAGAAGGACAAGGGTAGCAGATAAATGGGAACACCACCACCTGCAAGTTCCCCTCAAGCCACTCAGCATTCTGACTTGGAAATATCACCATTTCTTCACAGTCGCTGGGTCAAAATCCTGGAATTCTCTCCCTAATGGTATTGTGGGTCAACCAATAGAACATGATCTGCAGCAATTCAAAAAGACAGGTCACCACCATCTTCTCAAGGGCAACTCGGGTTGGGCAACAAAGTCTGGCCAGCCATGTAAACCATCTCTCACGAATGATTAATAAACCATGAAACCATCATCAATTGTGGGAAAGCTTCATCTGGTTCACTAATGTCCTTTAAGAAAGGAAATCTGCCATTCTTACATTTGGCCCAAATGTGACTCCAGACCCACAGCAATGTGGTTGGCTCACAACTGCTCGCTGAAATAGCCTAGCAAGCTATTCAGTTGTTCAAGAAGGCAGCTCACCACTAGGGATGGGCAGTAAATGCTGGCCAGCCAGTGATGCCCATGTCCCATGAATGAATTTTAAAAAATGTTGGAGCCACCGCATCAGAAAGCATACAAACACACTCCTCTGCCTCTAGTGCCACTCTGTTAGAGCCTCTGACAATTTTACCTGATGTTCCTCTGCATCTCATTGATACTCCAGCATTTTCTTCAAGACTACTGCTCATCATCTGACTCAGACTTGGCAGCAGTCACTCCTCCAATGATCCCGGGAGTGCCGGTGGCCTTGGGTTGTCACTCCTGCTGTGGGCATGTGTATGTGAGGTGACCACAGAGCATGAGCCCCAGCCTAAACTAGTCACCAAAGTCTGCTCGAGGCTGCAAATAAAGCTGTGAGGGTTCTACAAGCAAAAAAAAAATCATTATCCTCGTCCTCCTCCCGGGCCTGTGGCAGACTGCGGCTGAGGGACTCACCCGCTCCCTGCTGGCAGCTGTAGCAGAAAGAGGAGAACGCCTGTGCTGCCTCCTAGATTGCACGGAGCCTAACCCTCAGGTTTTGATTTGCAGGTATTAAGCATGCTTCCTCACTGAATGGATGAGTCTCAGCATCACGGTTCTCCCCTGACTGTTTGGCAGCCTACTGTCCATACTGTGCAAGGGGGCATATTTTCAGGCATGCCTTTCCTGCCTTCTTTCTCTCTTTCCTATTGTGTGCTGTCTTCTCCCGAGTAAAAGGTTTGTGAGCACGTCAATTAGAGGAGTAGGTGAAGGTGGATAAGTAATTAATAGATTGAGGAAAAGGGGGCTGTAGGAAAATGGCACAGAAAGGGAGCTGAGGCCAGCATGGATCAATTTGAGTTTATTTATTAGTGTCACAAGTCAACTTAATTAGCACCGCATTGAAAATAAGTGTGAAAATCCCCTAGTCACCACATTCCGGTGTCTGTTGGGGTACACTGAAGGAGAATTTAGCATGGGCAACGCACCTCTCCAGCACATCATTCAGACTGTGAGAGAGACAGCAAGAGGAAACCCACGCAGACGTGTAGACTGTACACAGACAGTGACCCAAGCCGTGAATCAAACTCATGTCCCTGGCGCTGTGAGGCAGCAGTGCTAACACTGTGCCACCATGATCAGCCATGATCATGTGGACGGACGGGGCAGGTTTAAGGGGCTGGTGGCCTGCTCCTGCCTATTTCTTTGGTGTTCTTGCATGAAGAACGAAAACAAAATACATATTTAAATGCCCCTCAATTCCACAATGCTCATTCCGCAAAATATCCACGTTTCCGCTCCTGACCAGCGTGTCACTTTGTTGGAACAAGGTCGATTCCCATGTTTCCAATCTCTCACTCTGCTGAATCATTTTGAATGTTCATTTTTGTAAGGTAAAAACAGGGAGTGCGCAAAAAAAAAAAATCCTGTTTGGCTCAATTTTCCAACTTTTTAAGGTTTGTGTCAAAACCTGACGTGTGTATAAATTGAGATAAATTGAGTTGTCAAGATCTGGCAAAAGTTTGCATCTCATCCTTTGCTACTAATATTTAAGCTGTCACAGAGCTGCATCATAAATTGTGATGGAATAATAATTATTCACATCCCTGCCTTTACTGATTTCGCAAGGAATACTGTTGTTTCTGTATTATGTATGTGTCATCAGCAGGCAGAGCGGGCAGCACAGGAATAAAAACTGGTGATATGGATTATCAAAAAGAACATTATTTCAGTTCGCCTAACAGGACTAGCTGCCATGTATTGATTGTATTTTTAAAATTGTTATTTTAGGCACCTCAAAAGTGGAATATAGGTGCATTTCTCACATCTTGGTTTTGTAGTCACTAGACGATTATTTTGTAAGTGGACCACAGCAGTGAGAACTTGGACTACAAGAAGACTGGGGTCATTATGTTTGAGAACAACATGCATGCACAATAAAACACCTGCTCATTGAAAAAGGTAGCTGAGGTTATAATCTCTTCCGTTACATTGTACATAATAACAAATAGTACATATCGAGGAGAATACAGTTGGTCCCTATCTACTTGGATCTAGAAAGTGTGCTGGTTAGGTGCTAAATTCTCCCTCAGTGTACCCGAACAGGCGCCAGAATGTGGCAAATAGAGGATTTTCACAGTAACTTCATTGCAGTGTTAATGTAAGCCTATTTTTGACACTAATAAATAAACTTTAAACAATGGGAAGATAACTGTTTAATGGTCATTGAAACAGGATGTAAAGTCAGATGGTAGAACACAGAACCTAGAACATTACAGCGCAGTACAGACCTTTCGTCCCTCAATGTTGTGCCGACCAGTGGAATGAATCTAATGGCCCTCTAACCTAAACTATTCGAATGTTATCCATCTGTCTATCCAATGATCATTTAAATGCTCTTAAAGTTGGTGAGTCCACAACTGCTGCAGGCAGGGCATTCCGCGCCTTTATTACCTTCTGAGTAAAGTAGACTGATGGGACCCGTGTTCGAATCCCGCCGTGGCAGATGGTAGAATTTAAATTCAAAAAATATATCTAGAATTAAGAATCTAATGATGGCCATCAAACCATTGTCGGAAAAATCCATTTGGTTCACTAATGGCCCTTAGGGAAGGAAGTATGCTGTCCTTACCCACTCTGGCCTACAATGACTCCAGAACCAGAGCAATGTGGTTGCCTCTCAACTGCCCTCCAAGGGCAACTAGGAATGGGTAACAAATACTGGCCAGCCAGTGATGCCTATATCCCAAAAATTAATTAAGAAATACAAGTTCAGGGAAATCTGGGTAGGATGGCAGGGAAACAGAGGTCAGGAATGTTCCCATGTCCCCAGTCCATCCCAGAGCAGGAAACAGTCATTGGCCATAATATTTACAGGAATGCCCAATTAACAGCTCACAAGCAATGGACAGCAATCAAGATCAAAGGGCCAATCAGGCCTTCCAGTTCTAAGACTATGTTAGAAAGTAAATAAGAGACAGAGAGTTCTATAAGATGGAAGTGCATTCTCTCTACAACTCTTTGGAAGAAGCTAAAAATGAATCTTACATCCCAGCCACCATTGTGGGAGCTGCTTCACACTGTGGCCTGTAGCTGCTCCTGCATTACTTAGGCAGGGAAGGCCTCTAGCGCTGCCTGGAGTGCTGGTGTTCTGGTCTGCCACCAGGAAGCCACCTCCAGCACCTAAACTGACCCCAAGAATCGAATGGAAAATCCTAGTCGGCCTACTTTAGTTGGCCTCAGCAGAATGGTAACAAGTCCACTGTTTTATCTACATGCCACGTGGCCTGATAGTCATGTCTCACCCCACAGTTTTGCCTCCACAAAAATGGCCCTGTGTCAGGATGGAGCCAGGGAAGCAGCACGTGGGGCTATTTGTAGCGCTCACCTGTCTTCAATCCTCACCCAACAGTGTGGACAAATCTAGTCCCTGTTATCTAACAAAAGACAAACCTGACAATCCTGGGAATCTTGTAGAACCTCCTTGCAGACCCCCTAAGTCCTAGGAGATAAGTCTGAAGAGAAAAAAGGACACAGGACCTCGTCATGTTTCTCAGGAATGTTCTGAATTCCCAGAGGGCTGGAGAACAAAGGGATGGAGCTGATGTTACAAGCTGTTTGCAGTTCTGGTTAAACCCCATCTGGAGTTTGACGTTCAGATCTAGGGACACCTCTTCTGAGAGCATATAATCGGTGCTGGATCGGGTGCAATGCAGATTCGCCAGAATGATTTGTCTTGTTATGACATTCCCTGACCCTATCCCAGGACAGTGAATAGAAGTAACTTTAGGATTGGGTTAGCCAAGTTCCTTGGCTAAGCCCCAGGAATGGAAATGTAGTCTCCTCACTACAGCTACTAGAAACTTAGCAGAAAGTAGAGCTTACATTTGAGATTGCATCTGTGCACTTTTCTCCCATGTTTATTAATGCCCGTCCGATTCTCAGAACTTTATGCACTGGCCTGGCACCACAGGCAAAGATGCTCAACTATAGGGAACGCAACTATTATAAAGAAAATGCGGTAACATTTACAAGCTGTGTGCAAATGAAAGTCTTATGATCGAACCTCACGAAATAACTCCAATACACCCTAAATCTATTCCAAATTATTGATCAATTGGAGCGAGTGGAAAAAATTCTGGAACTCCCAACTTAACAGCACAGTGGGTGTACCTATACAGAGTCTGCAGCGGTTCAAGAAAGTAGCTCCACCACCACCTTCCCAAGGGAAGTCAACAATGAGCAACAAATGTTGGCTTTACTAGTGACACTGCTAATGAAAGAACTAAACAAAAACCACGTTGATAATTCATCATCAGAAATTGCAAACATCCATTCATATAGCCCAAGATTACCTTACCATAGAATCCCCACAGCACAGAAGGAGCCCATCGAGTCCACATTGACAACAATCCCACCCAGGCCCTATCCCCACATATTTATCCTGCTAATCCCATTAACATTGAGGGACATGGACAGTCCACCTAATACGCACATCTTTGGACTGTGGGAGAAAACTGGAGCACCCGGAGGGAACTCATGAAGACATGGGGAGAATGGGGAAAATTCACACAGTCATCCAAGGCTGGAATTGAACCCAGGTCCCTGGCACTGTGAACAGCAGTGTTAATGACTGTGCCACTGTGCTGCCCTAACAGCTGGACTATTGTTATTACATGACAGTAAAGGAGTGTAAAAAGTTGATGGCAGAGTCAGAATGGTTCCAGTTTCTGCTGAAGACAGGAAACAACTTTATTCTTTATTATATGTGGGACACAGGTGTCATTGGCTAGCCAGCATTTATTGCCCATCCCTAGATGCCTAAGACAGTTGAGAGTCAAACACATTACTGTGGCTTTGGAGTCATATGTAGGCCAGACCAGATAAAGGTGGCAGATTTCCTCCCCTAAAGGATATTAGTGAATCAGATGGGTTTTTTGACAATCAACAATGGTTTCATGGTCATCAGTAGATTCTTCATTTCAAATGTTTTTTATTGAATTCAAATTCCACCATCTGCTGTGGTGGGATTCGAACCCGGGTCCCCAAAACATTAGTCGATTTTCTGGATTAATAATCTAGCGATAATCCCTCTACTCCCTACTCTTCACCTTGTGATTAAAATGCAAGTTCTTGAACCCACCTTTAGGGGGACATACGTTCAGCAGAATCATTTCAGGGTCCTAATCCCAACACTCCAGGGCAATTATGGGCAATTTAGGCTAGTGAGTGGGTCGTATGAGTGGCCCTCCCTCATCTCAATGGTCCGCAAGACTGAAATCGGGCTTGTTCACTGACCACGATCCCATGAATAAGATTAAATAAGTTTAATATACACCAAATATTTCATAACGATTATAGAAAATACTTAATCATTTATATATTGATAGAACTTTCATCAACCTCAAATGGTAAAAACACAAGAAATGTTTATGCTTTGGAAGATGAAGGAATCCACAACTCTCACTGGCAATGTTGTGAGCAATCAGAACACATCTTACTTCACTTGCCCGCGCTTTAAGGGTGTAAAAATCTATGTGGACAGAAACCAGCACAATGTGACAATCCTCTGCATGGGCCATGGTCAACAAAATATCTCCTGGCAGGCTGCATTCAGAATCCAGATGAATTGTGTGTTGATACCCCTCTCCAGGCTGTAGGTTGTCCACACTGCTGCAGGATTTCTAGTCAGGAACCCAGAACTGCCATGGTAGCACTGTGGGAGTGACTTTTTGAGGAGATGGTTAATTTAGTGCCAGCCTCTGGAAGCCAGATCTAGTTCAGAAGAGCAGGCAGGCTCCTGCGATTTGAGGACCAGTCGAGGACTTCCAGCAATGAACATTTAGTGGGACTATTGTCAGAAATGGCAGCTGTAGCAGCAAATAGGGTTCAAGGCAGAGTGCTTCAAGACGGAGATGTCTTCTGAAGACTTTTGAAAAAGATTGAAACTGCAAAGAGGCCACAGCTATTAGGCTGTCAACGCAGAGTGAGAACACCTACAAGACAATGTCAGTGGCCTCTGCCAATCATAACTGCGATGATGGCGGCGGAGGGGTGGTTAAACTGTAGAACGGAATGCAGGACTCCCCACAGGTCTACAGCTAAAAGTTGCTTCTATCCCTCAATAAGTATTGCCATAATGGGCAGCATGGTAGCATAGCAGTTAGCAGGGTCACATCACAGCTCCAGAGACCCAGGTTCAATTCCAAACTTGGCTGACAGTCTGTGTGGAGTTTGCACCTTCTCTCTGCAGCACCGTGGGTTTCCTCCCATGTTCCAAAGATGTGTGGGTTAGGTGAATTGGCCACACTAAATTGCCCCTCAGTGTCCCAAGATATACAGAGATTCGGAGGATTAGCGAATTAAAAATGCAGGGGTTTATGGGGATAGGGTTTGGATAAGAGTTGGTGCAGACATGATGGGCCGAATGGCTTACTTATTCACTGTAGGGATTCTATGATTCTAGTGGTGTTAATGGGCTCTTCAGTCTGCCTGATTGATACTGCAAGTAACCATCGCTACCCACCCACCCCCCAATCTAAGCTGTTCAAAAACAGCCTGGCAAATGGTGGCACACGAGCCAGCAGTGGGAAATTGCAGACCTTCCCTGCTCATCACTATGGGCCTTCAACAATTCCGTCCCACATTGCTGCAATGACCATTGGCTGGCCATTAGAAATCTCCACATTTTGTTACCACATAACAAGGCAGCTGGCATCAAATGAGGTTAATCTCTCCCTGGATACAAAGTTGATCTTTGTCAGACAGTAAATTGATGACAGCTTGCTTCAGTCCACAAAAATGTACACAGTTAATTCAGCGGTCAAGTAATTGGATTGCATTTTTTCGAACTTCAACTGTATTGGCAAGGAGTTTTTTTATTAGTCGTTATACAGTGTGTGAAATCCTGTTGCTAAGTTCTAAAGTCAATACATGGTGTGAAGATACATTTAAAGCCTTTCTCCTTTGTAGTTACATCTCAATTCAACACAGTTGTGTTCAATCAACATTGGATTTTGTCGGTCCATAGAACATGCACTTTCCAATCATATCAATTATTAGCTTTGTCTACCTGCTGCTATCATATGTTTAACAGTCTCCAGAAGACATTTCAGGCAAGAATCAACCCAAAAGAAATAGAAAAATAAAACACGTCTTGGCAGCCATGTCTGTAGATTTAATTACTTCAGTTGAAATGATGGTTTAAGTTTTCATGAGTAGTTACGCTGTCTTCTTTATAAAATCATTAGCAGTCTCAATCGACACAATAAACATAAATAAGAGTGAATGCATTTAGAAATTAGATGTCTTAAGATTTATATTTTAACCACCTTAGGATATAGCATGATACTTTTTCTTAGCGGCTTGGGAATTAGAAGCAGCCTAAACCGATAAATTCCCTGTTATCTACACTTTGCTGCTCCATTCAACAAAGACGAATCTGCAACAAGGGATTGGACCAATCGTAAATTGAATCCAACTACCATTCAAGCCATCGCACTTTTGCGTGCCACACTCATATTTGCATGAATCCTGAATTTCAACTGATGTCCTGAAAAAGAAGCATGTATCAATGGTTAGAAATAGACTAAATCCATTTCCATCAATGTCTGGACTTTGGGTCCCCCATCATGATCCCATTCTCCTGTTATTTAACCCTAATGGTTGGTTAGTAGGGTTTCTCCAGTTCAATCACTTGTTCCATTTCCTATGTGTGTGCACCCACGATTTTATTACTCTTCACAGCTTTAATAGCATGGGTCACAAATATTTTGGTAACTAGGAAAAAAATAGGGATACAGCAGAGAGGGAGGTAATTGCACTTTGATATGAGTGGAGTTCAAAAATACTATTATTATTTTGTTAATCAGTGTCACAAGTATGCTTACATTAACAGTGCAATGAAATTATAATCCCCTCGTTGCCACACTCTGGTGTCTGAGGGAGAATTTAGCAAGGTCAATATACCTAACCAGCCTGCATTTCAGACTGTGGGAGAACCCATCAATTCACTCCTAACCTGGGACACTAAGGGGCAATTTAGCATGGCCAATCAACATAACCTATGCATTGTTTGAGTGTGGTAGGAAACTGAAGCACCCAGAAAAAACTTACAGACACAGGGATATCGTGCAGACTCCACACAGACAGTGAGTCAAGCCAATACTAACCACTGTGCCACCATGCCACCCTGTGAGAAAGAGACAGGGTGTAAGAGAGTATATGTGTTATATGTATGTGTGTAAGTGAGAGAGAGTGTGTGTGTGCGTGTGTGTATGTGTGTGTGTGTGTGAGAGAGAGAGAGACAGAAAGTGGTAGGAGTGTATAAGAGAGAGTGAGAGTATGTGTGTGAGAGAGATGAGAGTATGAGAAAGAGGTGAGAGTGTGTGTGAAAGGTGAGTGTGTGTGTGTGTGTGTGTGTATGTGTGTGTGTGAGAGGTAAAGTGTGTGTGGGGGAGGGATGAAAGTGTGTGTGAGAGAGGTGAGAGTGTATGTGTGAAAGAGAGAGGTGAGTGTGTGTGTATATGTGTACATATGTGAAAAAGTGTGTGTATATAGTTTTATGAGTGCCCAGTTCTCGAGTTGCATTCCTAATATTAAACAAATTTGTGAGCAATAGAAGTAGCATTACTCCTCACATGAAAAATAACAAAAAGGCAAGACTTAAGTACTTTGCTGAATAAGATTTTCTATGGTTTCTAAGAACATTTTAATTATAATAAATATACACAAATAAGATATTGAAACTACTTCTATCAATTTATTTTTGTACATTTGTACCTATTGTGTGAAAGCAATCAACGTTTTGTGGCTTTAACTCTTCAACATAATAAGAATGTTCCTTAAGGTTGCCATTAGTATACTTGAGATGTCAGAAGGGTTGAGTGGCCAGAAAAGTTTGGGAAACTTTGGTCTAGAACATTCTGATAGTAAGTGTTAAATATTTCAACATCTTCAAATGCCATTATTAAATGCAATATTGTAATATAGATCGGTTTTTAATAGTTATTGATCCACTGGGCCTGCAAAGGTAACCAGTACACCTATATATACTTCAGTAATTTTCCCAATGGAGGAAGTGCCATGATGCATTTAAAATTGTAAAAAAAAGTGATGGCAAATTCTCCTGTCATGTTTTGGACTGAGATTTAAATGTTCAGACATACTTTATTTTGAAAAGACTTGTCCTGATGGTGAAAGTTTAAAAGAAAACTGTACCTACTCCATTCTATTGATAGGCTATCTACTTTGAAACAAAAATGTAACACCATCTGTTCTCTTAGTTTCAGGGGATATAATGCGTAAAGCTAATGTTTTAATAGTTGTTGCCATTATGAATGCTGAGCAGAGTTCCAAAAGCTGCATGAGTACACAGCTTTATTGATGCAGTTGCTCAGTGAAGTGAGTAGACAATTGTCAGAGCTTATCATAACATAATCTGATTTTAATGTAGGGCGGGATTTTCTGAGCTTGCTTGCCCCAAAAACAAAAAATCCCACTTAAGGTCAACGGATCTTCCTATGCTCTGCTCCTCACCCATTTTGATTCCTATGGTAGGCAGGTAGCTAAAACTCCAAGTGTAGTTTCTGAGTATGTGATTATTTGTTTCCACAACTTAATGGCCTCTTAAAGGTTTCTTTCTTTTTTTAAGAGCCTACAGATTTTTTTCAGTATCAACAGCAGAGGGTTTAATGAGAGTTTTATTAAACTGTTACAGGTTTAATTTGTTTTAACCTGCACCTATTGCTATTGTCTGGCTCCTTAGGAGAGTACATGGTGATCCTGGGTGAGCAGGTGTGGATGACATATGGGTAGTGTGAGGTGGCATGCAGGGCCATGGGTTGGCATAGGGATTGTGGGTGGGCATAGTATGGTATGGGGATGAGGTGGCAAGGGTATTATGAAGGGGCATCAGGTGCATGGGAATGTGATAGGACATGGAGACAGCATGGAATGTATGAGGGAGAATGGAGGAGCATATGGAGATGGAGATGCGTGCGGTTTAGGTGCTATAAGAATTATGTTGGGAGTTGATCTGCTATTCCCTAGAACCTAAGTGGGATTTCTAACCAGCCCATCTCAGCATGAAAACAGAAAGTGCTAGAAAATCTCACCAAGTCTGACAGTAGATGTGGAGAGAGAATAGAGCTAACCTTTCATCAGAGTAGGTGGGAGAAAACATCAGTACTTCTTTAAGATAGGTATTCCTGGAAAAAATCTGACAGTGAGTCAAATAAAAAGCAAAAGTATTGCTGATGCTGGAATCTGAAACAAATTTCTGGAAAATCTCTGCAGGCCTGACAGTACCTGCGAAGAGAGAATAGAGCAAACATTTCGAATCTAAATGACCTGTTGAAACTCGAAACACACTGATTTTTAGCTGACAAACTGCACGTCACCCCTGAGTGAAGAAATGAAAATCCCCAGCAAAGTCCGACACGAGTTGGGTGTGCAGTTTGGAAGTGGATTTTCCAGCCATGCTTGCCTGGAAACTGGAAAATCCTACTTGAGAGCAATGGATCTTCCCATGGTCTGTCTCTCACCCACTACGATATCCATGGTGGACGGAATGGGAAAATTGGCCCCAGTATATCTGACAAAGGGTCAGCTTTATGGAGGATTTTGTCGATTCCTATTATGAATAGACATGCTTTACCAAAGCTGAAAGTCCACTTTTGTATTGGAAGCCTTTACATGGCCAATGTTCAGATCCGTGAGCCAGAAGATTGTTCAATACTACATTTATAAATGAGGTTCTTCCTAGATTGGTTTTAAGTCTTTGGTCCATCATCATCTTTTTCAGCTTCTGATGATGCTATCTGGAGAATCATCCACAAATTAACAAATCAAAAAGAGAGTTGTTACACTATAAATCAATCTGAACACATTTTTAGAAAAGTTTATTAATTAGTCACAAGTGAGGCTTACATTAACACTGCAATGAAGTTACTGTGAAATTTCCCTGGTCACTGACACCATAAATGGGCATAAAAATGTCAATTTTTCATATTCTCTGATAGTGAAAGGTTAAGAGGAGTAAAGTCCTGACACTAAAGTTTATTTATTAGTGTCACAAGTAGGCTTACATTAACTCTGCAATGAAGTTACTGTGAAATTCCTCTGGTCACTGGCACCTGTTCAGATCATTGCGCCTAACCAGCACAACTTTCGGACTGAAGAAAGGAAAGCGGAGCACCCAGAGGAAACCCCACACCCGGGAACATGCAAACTCCAGACAGACAGTGACCCCAAGCCGGGAATCGAACCTGGGTCCTTGGCGCTGTAAGGCAGTAGTACTAACCACTGTGCCACCATGCCACCCATATTTTATCTTGACTCATCTCTGCACTTATTGCAAACATTGGCTCAAATCATCCAAGGGGCCACAGACATTATGGTATTGCCACTGCATCCAGAAAAGTGCCCATGCTGATGCTACTCTGCATTTGGCAGGTGGGCGAGATGGGTAGGGGTAGATGGATATGAAAGATAGATAGGTAAGTGGATAAATTTAGAGGTAGAGTGAAGTGGGTCGATGGGGAGGTAAGTAGGTTTGTGTGGGTGAGGTGGTTAATGGGTAGGGGATTAAGTAGGTTGGGAGTAAGGCAAGGTGGGTAAGCGGATAAGGTAGGTCGCTGAATGAGATGGATGAATAGGAAGAAGATAGGTGACTGAGGTGGGTAATTAAGTAGGCAATAGATGGGTGAGTGGACGGTCAGGATTGAGGGATAATCAGATCAGATTGGAGGGATAATAAGGTTAGTTGGTCAGGGAGGGTCAGAAAGATATTTGAGTGACTGGTATGCATTTGGAAGGTAAAGAAGATAATCTGGTGGTTGGGGTGCATAGTCAATTGGTCATGGAGTGTAGCTAATGGAGGTCAAGAGTAGTCAGTGAGTCAAAGTGGGGAACAGTTAGGGGATTGGGATGGGAGTGTTGAGAGTGGTGGGTGAAGATTGGATGGGCCAGTGGTATAGTTAGTCAGGAATTAAACTCAGTTTTAACCTGGCTATCATTTCCTATATAACGATTCAGATAAGTATATCGCATCTGTCCAAAGTCTCCATCCAATGTCACAGCTGGAAATATTCACGCAGGTTCCTGATGGACTTAGCTTATCAGAATTTTCACGGGATCCCAACACACATCTCCAACAAATATTCAATCTCCCATGATCTGGAGGCGGAAGATTTAGTTCATTGTTGATTTGCTGGTTAAGAAGAAAAAGGAAGCTTATGTCAGGATGAGGCTTGAAGGCTCAGTTAGTGCAATGGATAGCTATAGATTAGCCAGGAAGGAGGTAAAAAGTGAATTGAGGAGAGCTAAGAGGGGACACGAGAAGATGTTGGCTGATAGGATTAAGGAGAATCCTAAAGCTTTCTTTCGATATGTTAAGAATAGAAGATTGGTTAGGGCAAGATTAGGGCCAGTCATAGACAGCAGTGGGAAGTTGTGCGTGGAGCCTGAAGAGATTGGTGAGGCACTGAATAAATATTTCTCTTCGGTATTCACGCAGAGTGCTGGAAATGTAGCTGTGGAGAGCACTGAGGTACAGGGTTGCAAATTGGGGAGTATTGTAGTAGATAGGGAGGATGTGTTAGAAATTCTCGAGGGTTTGAAGTTGGATAAGTCCCCTGGGCCGGACGGGATTTACCCTAGGATTCTCTGGGAGGCAAGAGAGGAGATTGCAGAGCCTCTGGCTCTGATCTTCAGGTCCTCGTTGGTTACGGGTGTGGTTCCGGAGGACTGGAGGATAGCGAATGTGGTCCCATTGTTTAAGAAGGGGAAGAGAGACCTTCCAGGGAATTATAGGCCAGTGAGTCTTACTTCTGTTGTGGGCAAAGTATTGGAGAGAATTATTAGGGATAGGATTTATAGTTATTTAGAGAGAAATGAATTGATTGGGGATAGTCAGCATGGTTTTGTGAAGGGTAGGTCGTGCCTTACTAACCTCATTGAGTTTTTTGAAAAAGTGACCAAAGAGGTGGATGGGGGTAAGGCGGTTGATGTGGTATATATGGACTTTAGTAAGGCGTTTGATAAGGTGGCCCATGGAAGACTTCTGCAGAAAATGCAGATGTATGGGATAGAGGGTGATTTAGCTAATTGGGTTAGGAATTGGCTAGCAGATAGAAGACAGAGGGTGGTGGTTGATGGGAGATATTCATCGTGGAGTTCGGTGACAAGTGGTGTACCTCAGGGGTCTGTTTTGGGGCCCCTGCTGTTTGTAATTTTTATAAATGATCTGGATGAGGGTATTGAAGGATGGATTAGTAAATTTGCAGATGACACTAAAGTCGGTGGAGTGGTAGATAGTGAAGAGGGGTGTTATAGTTTACAGAGTGACTTGGACAAGTTGCAGAGCTGGGCCGAGAGGTGGCAAATGGAGTTTAATGTGGAAAAGTGTGAGGTAATGCACTTTGGCAGGAACAATAAATGTGTAGAGTATAGGGCTAATGGTAGGGCTCTTAATAGTGTTGAGGAACAGAAGGATCTTGGTGTATGTGTCAATAGATCCCTGAAAGTAGGCAGTCAAGTGGATAAAGTTGTTAAGAAGGCATATGGAGTCTTAGCTTTTATTGGTAGGGGGATTGAATTTAGAGCCGCAGCATCATGTTGCAACTGTACAAAACTCTAGTGCGGCCGCACTTGGAGTATTGTGTGCAGTTCTGGTCCCCACATTATAAGAAAGATGTGGAGGCATTGGAGAGGGTACAGAGGAGGTTTACCAGGATGTTGCCTGGTATGGAGGGCAGGTCCTATGAAGAGAGGTTGAAGGATTTGAGGTTGTTTTCGTTAGAAAGGAGGCGGCTAAGAGGGGATCTTATTGAAGCATATAAGATGATTAGAGGTTTAGATAGGGTGGACAGTGATAGCCTTTTTCCTAGGATGGAGAAAGCTAGCACGAGGGGACACAGCTTTAAATTAAGGGGTATGAGTTATAGGACGGATATCAGAGGTAGGTTCTTTACTCAAAGAGTGATTAGGGAGTGGAATGCCCTGCCTGCAGCTGTTGTAGATGCGCCAAGTTTGGTGGCGTTTAAGAGGTTAATTGATAAGTATATGGAAGAGAAGGGAATGGTTTAGTTTGGAGGGGCATTGCTTTTTATTTTGGTCGGCACAACATCGAAGGCCGAAGGGCCTGTTCTGTGCTGTAATGTTCTATGTTCTATGTTCTATGTTCATTATCATTGATTCACACGTGACATGTTGCAGGATATTCCTGCAGCAGAAACAATCAGTTATAGACCTTAACTGATGACTGCGTAATTAAATTCACTTGAAATAATGCAAATATTAACATAATTGTGAATGCATGTAGTTAATTAGATGTGATCTATTTGCACAGGAAATTGGCACTGCATCAAAATGAAATGAGATTTCAATACAGAATCGTTGCACTAAATTGCTACAAAATAAAACCAACAAGGAAAGCTGCCATTGTATCATCATCGTGATGCTCTTACACTCAACTCTAACACTGACCTCACAAAATAATGAGTATTAAAGTGTAATCTTATACAAGTTATTGCTAGTCATGCAGAACAGAAGAAAAAGCATTAAACCACACATGTAGAAAGAAAGGTTTACATTTATGTAACAATATTCACAACCATCAGACTTTCCAAACACTTTACAGCCAGTGAAGCACTTTTGAATAGTCCCTGTTGTAATGCAGGAAATGTGACACCTGATTAGCGCACAGCAAGATCCCACAAGCAACAGTGTGATAATGTTCAGAAAATTAGTTACTTTATATTGATTGGGGGATTATTTTGGCCAGGACACTGAACATAATTCCCCTATTCTTTTTTGAAAAAAGTGCAAGTTATCTTTGACAGCCACCTGAGCAGGCAGATAAGGCCTTGGCTTAATGTCTCGTCCAAAAAGCATCTTTTGGTGCCTGTTCAACAGGAATGAGCACTAAAATCAAGATAAGATTAAGATAAAGAATTTAATTGGTTTAAATGTCTTTAGAGTCTGGTTGGCTAGACAAAGTCTAGACCACATCCCAGGTTAACTCCAGACAGCAAGGCATCAAAGCCTCGCAACATGCCGGCTAAATTGAGGCATAAGTAATCAGGATAATCATATCCAAGCACAGCTAAAGCAAGAGGTAAGTAAAGTCTGCCAGGCTTTTGGGATTTTGGAAATCGACAACTGGAGATAAACTACGAGAGCTCATAGAAGAAATAGAGCCTGCAGCAATTAATTGGTGCCACAAAGTCTGCTTTCAAAGGAAGCAGTAACCATGGTGACACAGTGCTCAGCAGCATGAGCATGACTGAGATGGACACCTAAACATCTTGCCCTGTAGGATATTAACACATACTGCAGAGTTTGGGGGTGGGAGAATACGGGACAGGGGCAGGACACAGGAGCGCTGAAAGAAACTTCAAGAGGACTAAATAGGCATCTTGATCCCAGTTAGCCTGTACTAGCACAAGGTAAAGAAGTTGAAGCCTGCACAAGGAACAGTCAGAAGTCTGGCAACACCAGGTTTAAGTCCAACCAATTGGTTGAACTTAAACCTGGTGTTGCCAGACTTCTTACTGTGTTTACCTCAGTCCAACGCTGGCATCTCCACATCAAGGAATAGTTACCCAGGGGCTGGTTAGTGGGCTGATTTTTGTTAGGATACCTGCTCGCACTTATTAAAAGAGGCTGCATGGTAGTTAGGTAGCTAGCATTTGAGGTAATGGCCTCTCTTAACAGTAACCAACTATTTGGTAGAGCCATAAGAAATATTAGCATACAAAGGGATCTAGGCTTGCAGACCCACAGTTCCCTGAAGGTGACAATTCAGGTGGACAGGGTGGTCAAAAAGATATGGGGCATTGAGTGTAGAAATTGGAAAATCATGTTGCAGCTGTATAAGTCTTTGGTTCAGCTGCACTTGGAGTACTTTATACAATACTGGTGGCCACACTACCAGGATGTTGATGCATTGGAAAGGGTGCAGAAGAGATTTACGTGGATGTTGCCTAATTTAGAGGATGTGGACTATGAAGAAAAGTTGAACAAACCTGGATTGTTTTCACTGGAGCATTGGAGGATGAGGGGGGAACCTGATAGAAGTTTACAAGATTATGACAAGCTTGGATAGAGTGATAGTCTTTTTCCAGGGTCAAAGCGTCAGTTACTCAGGGGCACAGGTTAGATGTGAGAAGGAGAAAGTTTAAAAGAGACGTAAGGGGCAAGTTTTTCATACAGAGGATGGTGAATGCCTGGAACGTGCTGTCGAAGGAGACGGTGGAAGCTGATTCTATAGCAACTTTCAAGAGGCAAATGGATAGATACAGGAATAGGCAGGGAAGAGAGGGATATAGACCACATAGAGACAAGAAAATATTAGATTAGAGAGGCATCTGTGTTGGCACAGATTTGGTGGGCCTGTTCCTGTGCTGTAATATTCTTTGTTCTTTGTTCTAAAGGGGAAACTCTGTCTGCTCATTCACTTGGTACAGGATCCCATATCACAACCTGATCTGGATCCAGGGAAGTTATACCTGCTGTCCCAATGAATTTTATCCCTCATCATTTTAAAAAAAAAACAGACTATCCCGTCATTTATCTCTTTGCTGGAAAGGGGTTTTGCAATGTCCACTTCTTTTACGCTCATACAATAAGAAGAAATAAGGTAGGAGAGAATCACAAGGCTTCACCACAATCAGAATAAGGGTCAGGTTTTACAGGAATCAAGATTCCAGTGGAGCATTTCTTCAGAAAGTAAGGTATTTAACTGTTACAGAGTCATCTCTTTCCAGAAGCGAAGGCTTCCATGAGGGGAGAAGGCATGTAGAGTTGAGTTAGTCTTGAAGGTACCAGTTGCAATACTCCAATAGTTCACAAAGTAGCTGAGGGCTAAGGGTACTCAGACAAAGCCTGTTCAGTGGTAGACAGACCCATGGTCTGGAATCTTTTTACAGATCATATAGTGATGGAAGATAATATCCAACAGCTTATTAATGAAAGATAATCAGACAACCCAAGTCTGTGTCATGTGACAGTGTGGTTTCTGGTTGACGAATGGGGTTCCTTGTTAAAACCCATTGCGTTTGGGAGCAGTCAATGATCAGGCCATGGGATACTCAGAGCAACAAACAGCTGCCTTTGTCCTCGGCAACATAGCATCTCTGGTGGCCAGAATTCTTTCAAAATTCAAAACAGTACGGTGGTTCAGTGGTTAGCACTGCTGCCTTACAGCGCCAGAGACCCAGTCGATTCCAGCCTCAGATGACTGTCTGTGTGGAGTTTGCATGTTCTCCCCATGTCTGCGTGGATTTCCTCCAGGTGCTCCGGTTTCCTCTCACAGCCCAAAAGATATGCAGGTTGGGTTCACTGGCCATGGCAAATTGCCCCTTAGTGTCAGCAGAACCTGCAGGGCAAATGTGTGAAGTTACAAAAATAGAACCTGGGTGGGATTGTTGTCAGTGCAGGCTCGATGGGCTGAATGGCCTCCTCCTGGAATCATGGGGACTCCATGATTCTATTCTATGAAATGCAAAGAAGTTTCGCGCACCCAGGAAGGGGCATTAGGGCTTTTAAAAATATAATGAGATACTGCTGAAGATTTGAAATTCCTCTGGTATGAAGCACAATTAGTCAGGGTAAAGCCTTATCCATTTTAAAAATAAAAATGATAATTTTACAGAGTAGCCCAGTTGACGTAGATATGCTTTTCTATTTTCCTTCCAGTCTAAACTGGGATAGTAACCAACAATTAGGATCAAAATTATGTGATTAAAATCAGACTTTCAAACAGGTGTGCTTCATTAGCACAGTATCCATTTAACACATTTCCATCCTTTGACTAAAATAACATCCCAACCACCAATTGGTGTGCCTTGAGTGATGGTGTTGAGTGTAGTTTATTACAGCCAATCCCCGGGTAAGTTCCGCCAATTCCGGATGAGATACCCCCTAAAATGTTATGCTCCTGGTTAAGAAGGGAGTGAACTGACTCCTCTTTATTATTCAGCCCCACCTCATTGGTTGGTCACCACAATGTTAATTTAAAAAGGTTCCCTTCCCTTATGGATAGCTTATCCCAGTCCAAATGTACTTATATTTTATAAGGAGCCAGTTTAACCAGACTTTTTTTTGAATTAAAGAAAGATTGAGTTTATTAGCCGCTAAAATGTCTGCGTGGATTTCCTCCAGGTTCACCAGTTTCCTCCCATACTCCAAAGATGTGTGGGTTAGGGGGATTGGCAAAGCTAAATTGCTCTTTAGTGTCCTGGCATGTGTAGGTTAGAGGGATTAATGGGGTAAACATGTGGAGTTGTGGAGATAGAGCCTGGGGTGGAATTATTGTTGGTGTAGACTCAATGGGCCAAATGGCCTCCTTCTGCACAGTAGGGATTCTCTGATTCTATAATTTTATGAAAATGAGAGAGAAGAAGAATAATATGCAACATCCACAGATTAGGAATGAGATGTTTAAAAAGTTATGCCGATCAGTCTTTGGCTTTATCTGTGAGGGGTAGATGGTGAAACATTGCAGCCATTTTGTTAGGTGATTCCTATCGCGCTGACTTAGGCAGTTGAGCAGTTGTTTTGAAGATTCTTATTTCTGCAGATCAGCTGAAAGGAGTTGTCCTGTCTCCTTTTCAACTGTGGTTTTGTTGACTTGTAATTTGCCTCCAGCAATCACAGAAAGAGAGTTTACCTGCCAGTACAGGGGCTGCTTAGAATGTTCTTCAGCTCTGACCTTCACAGCACACTCCAGCAGATTAGAACTATAACACTGGAATAACACACAGAGACCAGGCTTGGTTTTTAATCCTTTTCTTGTATATTCCTGGAAAGAGAAAAACACAAGCATGACTGGGATATAACTTACAGGAGATGGTTTCTGCTGGGAAGGTAATCAGCATCCATTAACTCCAAAGGAGATTACAGTTCCATTAGCATTGCATCTCTTCCTTTGAAATGTGTGTGTATGAAAAACAGCGTGACATTCCATTGACTCAGTACAACCCACATAGGAATTCCAGCAAATGGTTACTTCACTGACTCAGCTAGTTTTTGTTTGCATGTCTTTTTTAAAAATCACATGTTATATTTAAAAGTTCAATATATCTGTACATAATTTGGGACTGTGATCCTTTGTTATGACAAATTGAAGCAGCATTTGTCAAGCTCGGTGAAAAATGTTCCATCACATTCCTGACTTGTGCCTTGTAGATGGCAGACAAGCTTTAGGAGATGAATTTCCCAGCCGCTGACCTGCTCTTATAGCCCCAGTTCTTACATGGTTTGTCCAGTTAGTTTCTGGTCAATGATGAAGCAGGAGATTGGTGATGGCTGCTTCAGCAATGGTAATGTTATTGAATGTCAAGAGTTGATGATTAGATTGTCTCTTGTCGGAGTTGATCACTGCCTGCCACTTGTTTGGCATGAATGTTACTTGCCATTTATCAGCTCTCCCCACAATGTTGTCAAGGTCTTGCTGAAGGCAGGTACAGATTGCTTCATTATCTGTCGAGTTGTGTATGGAACTGAACACTGTGCAGTCATCAGTGAACAAGTTCACTTCTAATGTTAGAATTGAAGGCTTGAATTTCCTGCTTTCTACCCTAGCCACGTCCTCCTAGAATGATTGATAATTTAGGTCTAATTAACATTATTTGTCCTGATAATTTAAATATATCAGGAACTTGGTTCAAACTGCTGAATTTCAGTTCACATACCAGTCTTGTGTAACTAACAGATAAAGTTGTTTTTCACTCCAGCAGGCTGGGTCAGATTTAACTTCAAGCTCCGTAAGTGGGGAATAGTCCACTCTTTGACAATTTCTATACCTCTGCGGTTTTAAAGACTGACCACAGCTTTGGACCATTACTGTGGAAGGGGAGCCCGACTTTAGGGTAGTCCGCCAGGTAGGTGATGGAGTGTAGTCATCAAAAGATGCTTGGCATCACTGGCTCCCCAGCCTGCCACCAAGAGGTTGCCCCCAAGCAGCTGCCATGTTCCCAAGGCTGACAGAGGGCTGTGGACCAAGTGATAAATCCCAGGCAGCCTTTGAGAATTGACAGCCCTTTGACTCACCTCAATTTAAAGTCTTTTTAAAGTTTATTTATTAGTGTCGCAAGTAGGTTTACATTAACACTGCAATTAAGTTACTGTGAAAATTCCCTAGTTGTCACACTCCAGCACCTGTTTGGGGACACCGAGGGAGAATTTAGCACGGCCAATGCACCTAACCAGCACTTTTTTCAGACTGTGAGAGAAAACTGGAGCACCCGCAGGAAATCCACGCAGACATGGGGAGAATATGCAGACGCCGCATAGATAGTGACTCAAGTTGGGAATTGAATCCAGGTCCCTGGTATTGTGAGGCTAACCACTGTGCCATCTTGCCACCCCGCAGGTGGGTAGTAATCCTGCCTCTACTTCCTGCCTCTGGGAAAATGGCCGTGGGGCAGGATATTGCTGGCATGCCAACATGATGGCCGGCGAACCAAAGTTTCTCATGTACCTGCCTCTTTTTCTGCCCAGCCCAGACAACCCTGTCCGTAGTAACTTATCCAAAAAATTATGTTATCTTAGCTTCCATGGACTACCCCTCAACCACAAATAACAGAAACACTGTTAAATTCTATGATATAAACAGTGGAATGTAGGAGGAAAAGGGGTGATCTTATAGAGATTTATAAAATCATGAGAATGATACATAAGCTGACTAGCCAAGGTGTTTTCCCCAGAGTAAGGGAGTCCAAAACTACATAGAACGTGAAACATAGAACAGTGGACATAGATTTAAAGTGAGAGGGGAAAGATTTAAAAGGGACCTGAGGGATAACTTTTTCACACAGAGGATGGTATATGATATGGAATGAATTGCCAGAGCAGGTAGTACAGGTGGGTACAATTGCAACAGTTAAAAAACATTTCGACAGGTATGTGGATGGGAAAGGTTTAGAGTGATATGGGCCAAATACAGGCAAATGAGACTAGTTCAGTTTAGGAAACCTGGTTGGCAAGGATAGGTTAGCCAAAAGACCTGTTTCCATACTGTATATCACTATGCCTCAGTAGAATTCAATTAAATTGACACTGAAGTGCTAATCTAGGTGCAGACTGTTGGAACCAAAACTGCATACATTTTTCTTTATGGTGACACAAGGAAGCAATGTTGCAAGTATATGTGTTAGCAAATAATGGCCAATGATAATTTAACTAAGCAACTGATTATAAGTAAGGCACAAAGGGATACGTGGTCGTATGTGTGTATATAGAGTCAGGTCATAGATGAGCCATGATTTCACTGAACAGCAGAACAGGCTCAAGTACTAAAGACCTATTCCCGTTCCTGTGAACAAAGCTGAATGAAGAACAATTTACTCAGTCGAAGTGATAGCCATAAACTCAAAAATAGTACTGCGCTTGACTTTAATTCAACTGTCAACCTCAATAAAGTCTTCAAATCAACTTCCTATCTACACAGCCAACAACCATTATAGAATAAAATCATTTCAAAAGGAAAAATGCAAAGAGAAAAATGCTACTCAAGTAAATAAAAATTTTAGAAAAAAGTTTATAGAGACATTGATGATGAAATGCAATCAGTGTGCATTGGGTAATTTAACATTTAATACACAGACTTGCCTTCAAACAGAAATGAATACAATATGCAGTACCTTTCCCAGTATCTTTATATTACTGCTGAAGCAATTTGTTTTATAAAATGCCGTGTTTTTTGTTTGAGTGACAATTAAGAGTGAAATTGAGAGATTCATCAAAAAGCAAAACACTGGCATTTCCTTCAAGGAAGTGATTTCTGCTCTCTATAATAGCAAATCTAATGAAAAAAAACCTTGCGTGATGCATCTATTTTTGCTCGAAGTTTCTATGTGTAATTGAACACAGCATTCTTGTCTTGTGTGATACAGGGTCATCAAAGACAAGTAGAAAGGAAAATGGGGGAAGGAAAATGTTGGGCAGGAGTTTTCCAGCCAAGCTCACCCCAAAACCTGAAAATCCCGCCCGAGGTCAACAGACCTTTCTGTAGCCCACACTCCCCCTCCCCCCATTTCCTACTAATATTCTCGTGGCGGGCGCAATGGGAAAATTCCCATTGTTGTGTATTTGAAGTGGCTTATTGTGATTTTCATGTAGCATTGAACCTGAAAGGGGTACTTTCAGATAATGCCTGTATGTTGTCGGCAGAAGTGACACCACCAATCATTCTCATGGGTAACTGTGCAGAGTAAATTTACAGCCTACACTGAACACACCTCCTTAATAAAGCTCCTCAGTTTGTAGGAACTCCATGGCCTCCTCATATCAATCCTGGAAACATAGGTGCAACAGGGAGTTTGAAACTGAATTGATCCAATGAACAAGAGATGGGGAGCAGAAGGAAGAAAAAGGTAAAAATAAATTAGGAAGGCTCTTTTTCCAACAACTTATCTTACACATACAATAGTTCTACTTTGAAATTGTAATTAACTGTTTTGCCACAGGGGACGCAACAACAAGCATCCTGAACATTACTCAGAATATGTCTACGCCTTTTACTTATTCACTTGTGGGACATGGGCATCATTGGCTGGCCAGCATTTATTCCCCATCTCTAGTTCCCTTTGAGAAGGTAGTGGAGAGTTACAATAGAGTGGCTTACCAGGCCATTTCAGGGGGCAGTTGAGGGCCAACCACATTGCTGTAGCCCCAGCGTCACATGTAGGCCAGGCCAGGTAAGGATGGCAGATTTCCTTTGCTAAAGGGCGTTAATGGACTAGATGGGTTTTCCAAAAATATGCCAATGGTTTCATAGTTACTGGTAGATTCTTAATTCCAAACTTTTTTTATTGAATTGAAATTGCACCATCTACCTTGGCAGGGTTTGAACCTGTGTCCCCAGGGCATTAGCTAAATCCCTGGATTAATAGTCTAGCGATAATACCACTCAACTACTGCTTCCCCTTCTGCATTTGGGAGAAAGAATGGCTGATGAATGCTCCTGTTTCCTGCAAATATCAATGTCTGGACATAATTTTCAACCACCATGAGTTACACTGAGTTAAATTTTCAATTCATACATTACAGGAGCATAGACATTCAGGAGAAACTCAGCAAATCAAAGGATCAGACAACAAGGAATAAAAATGGTATCAGTCTTGGGCAATCGGGCATTAGCAATCCAATTCTGCTTTATGTTCCACCAAAATCCATGGAAAAGAAAATCAAATGGGATGTAACATATTATCTCCCATCATTCATTCTGAATTTCGTTCCCAATCGGTCCACAATTTCTCATGTCTATCATAACTCAAGACCTGCAAAACTAAGAATAAATATTGTGGTATTCCGGTGCACCCCTCCAATGCTTCAATATTTCACCTGTGTCTCAATGACTAGAAATGGACACAGCTGGAGATTTGACCAAACCCTCTTACAGTTTAAATAGCACACATCTTGCTCCAAATTCCTGGGCACAGCAGGTAATCTTTAGAGGTTATTGTAACCTGAGTTGCACCAGTAAACAGATCCCAAGCCTCTTATGAACTAGACCTGAGTCACATTGTCCAATATGTTTTTGGGTGAGCAAGGAGGACAAACGCCTTGACATAGAGGCCAGAGTTCTCCCGCCGTTCATGCCAGTGGGATTCTCCAGTCCTGCCGGCAGTGCACCCCTGCCGATAGGTTTCCCACCGACATAGGGAGACATCAATAGGAATTTCCATTAACAGCAGCGGGACCAAAGAATCCTGCTGCCAGCAAACTACCTGCTACCTCCCTTTGGCGGGAAACATATATCTGGAAGGCCTAAAAAAGGCCACGATTTAGATATTGATGTATTTGTAATGAGTTTCTGTGTACTTCTCCAATCCTTTGCCAGACAAAGTGAACACCATGTGAGGAGAGGTTGTTAAGCTTCTTTATTTCATGAAAAGTTGGAGCAACAGTAATGAGCAGATTCACGTAGCTCAGTTGGTGCACCTAATCTTCATGTAATGATATAAAATAAAGGCACACACCATACTTTCTCACATCAGTGGATTACTTTATTCGACTTTGACAAAAGATGTGCAAAATTTCCTCAAGCGGTTTTAGCTTTTTCACCTTAGTGAAGTGCTGCCTGCCTCAAAAGCATGATTCTCTGCTTCCCTGCACCTCGCTTCTTAATCCAAACTGATGTGCAAAGATCAACGGACTTTCTAACACAATGGGATACAAGATGTTTTTAAATTACCGAGACAAACTAACAGACTGTTCGTTGCCTAATCTCCGGTGAAATTAACTTCTGCATTCTGTCATCAAGATGTCATTTGTTGATTATAAATCAAACTCATGAGAATGCATGTTCAAAGCAAAATACTGTGGTTTTGCCAGGAATCTGAACAATAAGAAGTCTCACAACTGGATCATCTGGACTTGAAACATCAGCTCTTTTCTCTCCTTACAGATGCTGCCAGACTTGCTGAGATTTTCCAGCATTTTCTCATTTGGTTTCAGATTCCAGCATCTGCAATAATTTTAAGAAGTCTCACAACACCACATTAAAGTCTAACAGGTTTATTTGGTATTTCAGTTTCATGTCACATTACATGTAACCCCCACCTTTTGCCCTGGGCATGCAAAATTCTCCTAACTATCCTGACTTGAAACAATCCACATCTCTTTAACCTGTGATTATCCTTCTGTCCATTCTCATTGTCTGTACCTGGAAAGACTTGATTACCTGTAAAGACTAGCATTCCAAACATTATCTTGCAATTGAGTTTGTGCCTTGTTTGTGAATCCAACTCTCCACTCACCTGATAAAGGAGCAGTGCTCTGAAAGCTCATGATACCAAATTCACCTGTTGGAATTTAACCTGGTGTTGAGAGATTTCTTACTGTGCCCACCCCAGTCCAACGCCAGCATCTGCACATCAGAAATCTGAAGTGTGAGGAGGAAATGCCGGAATTTGTTCAGTACGTCTAGCAGGATATGCAGAGAGACAAATAGATTCATGGGCAGAAAGGTGGAGAGGGAGCCATGACCGCCGCCCCCTCCCACACCTCATTTGAAAGTTACAAGGGAAGCTACCTGGGGGAAGAATGTCGACCCACATTCCCTTCAATAATCTGGAGGTGGGATTTCTGTCCTACAAGGACAGAAAGTTTACCTGCCCGCCCATCAGAGACTGGCAGCTCTCTCCCGTGCTGGTAGGTGATGAGGAGGCGAGCCAATAGATTTGGAACTTCCTAGCTGGGCCTGGGTTTGAAAGATCACGTGGAAGAGGAACCTGGAAGGGTGGAGGTTACATCTTTCTTGGGGGGTGGGGGGGGGAGCGGAGGAGGAGGAGAGGAAACTCCCCAGTACGAAAATACCAGTGATTGTTCTAGGAAGCTCCGCAGACCGAGGCTTTTGCTAAAATCAAATGTCAGCTACTGTCACCTAACCTACTGACCCATTATGACCCTAAGAACAAACTTATATTGATTTGCGATGCTTCCCCATGTAGGGTTGGGATAGTGCTATCACATTGTTGGAAAGATCAGATGCAAAAGTCTATTGCATATGCCTCCAGCACCCAATGCAGTATCCATCAATGGTAAACTTCTTTTTTAGAGTTACCGACCATAAATCTTTATTGGTCTTTTTCAAACAGGACAAGGGAACCCCACCTACCACCTCTACTCAGATACAATGGTGTGGCCTTATTATTGGCGACATACGAGTATCTTCTACAATACTGTCCTGGAACCCTATAACGTCAACAAAATAATCAGGGGCACAGATCAGCTAGATGGTCAATATCTTTCCCCAAAAGTAGGGGAATCTAAAACTAGAGGGCATAAGTTTAGGGTGAGAAGGGAGAGATACATAAGTGTCCAGAGGGGTAGTTTTTTTGCACACAGAGGGTGGTGAGTGTCTGAAACAAACTGCCAGAGATAGTAGTAGAGGCAGATGTAATTTTGTCTTTAAGAAGCATTTAGATAGTTACATGTGTAAGATGGGTATAAAGGGATATGGGCCAAATGTGGGCAATTGGGACTAGCTTATGGTTTTTAAAACAGGGCGGCATGGACAAGTTGGGCCGATGGGCTTCTTTTCAAGTTGTAAACCTCTGACTCTAACCCAGATAGCCAATGTTGACACATTCAGTCACCTCCTGTCGCATTCCAGATAGTGAAAGCATGGACTCAAAATTGGAGGCTGAATAAGCAGGCCTCCAGGCTGAAGCATAATCCAAGAAGGAATCCACATCAGTGACCTTGTGATGCTCTCTCCAGAAACAAAGGTGCCTCATTCAGTTTACACCGCCTGACCCAAACTCACTTTCAATAGACCTCAAACCAACTGTTAAGCAGTAGAAAGGACCTTCTGAGGGGATGCTGGGGGGTGACTCGGATCTCAGGGAAGAGGGGTGTTCTGGTGGCTACGAAGAACATGGGGAATTATCGTTAGATCCCCCACAGGCTTCATGAAATACAAGCTTTTTATTGAGTGATTGGAGGCGGAGAACACAACCCAAATTTCAGAGCTGCTGCCCTTCTTGTAGAAAATTGGCTCCACCAGTTAAGAAAAAACTCTATAGTTAGAAATTTACCATTCTGTCCGCCATGGGAATTGGAATAGGCAAGAGGTGGAGCATGGGAAAGTCTGTTGACCTCGGGCGAGATTTTATGATTTTGGGCCAAGCGAGGTCGTAAAACTCGGCTCTTGAGGGTTCGTTACAAACAATAACTATTTATAAGCTGAAGCAAATTCAATGCTTCCAGACATGACTCGAGGATGTAACTACTGGGACAAGGCCAGATAGGTTGGAGTGAAGTCCCAACTTAGTTCCTGATGGGGTCAAATCGGGCTGACCACTCAGAAGACTGCCCACTAAAGGGGCCAGACCCACATGTCTTTTAAACACCCTGCCCTGTAGGGCAGGGTGAGGGAGTTGAGCATGAGTCAGTAGACTCGTCAAAATCTATGAAGGTGGTTACACAAATAAGCTGCTCAATTTAGATAAATGGGAAGATAACCCAATCTTTGAATATTAAAGGTCAGTAGGGTAGCACGATGGCACAGTGGTTAGCACTGCTGCCTCACAGTGCCAAGGGCACAGGCTCGATTCCCAGCTTGAGTCACTATCTGTGCAGAGTTTGCACATTCTATCCATGTCTGCATGGGTTTCCTCCAGTTTCCTCCCACAATCTGAAAGCTATGCTGGTTAGTCACATTGGCCATGCTAAATTCTCCCTCGTGCACCCAAATGTGAAGGCTAGGGGATTTTCACGGTAACTTCATTACAGTGTTAATGTAAGCCAACTTGAGACGAATAATTATGCTTTTAACTTTAACTTTATGAGGCCTGGAAGTTAAATATTTTGTGGTTCACAGCAGTAGTTTCATGGGGGACATGCTACCTGCCACGTACCACAAAACCCTCCCCAAAGTCAGACATGCCTGACAATCTGCCTTTTTGTCAAATTAATGTTCAATTATTTCTGTAGCAATTTTAAATTTTTTTGAGATACATAATATTTTAAGCTACTTGGAAATGGATACAATTCTTTTAAAACACATTACCATTGTCCATCAGGCATGGTAAGTCAGCATTAATGATGATTGATATTTTATACTGTACATGTTAACAGTTGCCTTTCTAGAAACTTACAGTGCAAGACAGTGCTACATTTTGACCTCTGCATTTATGATGGACCCAATTTACAACTAAAAGCTACCAGGAGTCGTGAAAATACCTCCAAGCAATCATTTTGGCGGATGGTGCAGTTATTACTATCCCTCAGGTCACCCCTCACTTAAGTTGATAATAAGCATTTTAGCCTCGGCAATGAACATCAATTTATGGGACTTTCTGACACTGACTTTGCAGGAATGTCACAGCTTAGGCTGCATGTGCTGATGGGGCTGTTTCCCTGCCAGCGAGCTCCAACAACATTCCTTCACGCCACTTCTTATAAAAATGCATGACTTTGCACTTCTGGTGAAACATGTCAACCAATGAAAGCACATTCTGACATATGTTACACAACAGTTATCTAACCAAGGGTTTAGAATATGATCCTGCAGATCAGTACTGGCTGATAAGACGGTATAAAGTCAAAAAATTGCCCTTCACACCTCCTTTTGTAAGCTATATCTTGCTAGAGGCAGAACGGCGCCACGGCGGTTAGAACTGCTGCCTCACAGCACCAGGGACCTGGGCTCCATTCTGGCCTCGGGTGACTGTCTGTGTGGAGTTTGCACACTCACCCCATGTCTGCGTGGGTTTCTTCTGGGTGCTCTGCTTTCCTAAGAAGTCTCACAACACCAGGTTAAAGTCCAATAGGTTTATTTGGTAGCACAAGCTACAAGCTTGTGGAGTGCTGCATCTTCATCAGGTGAGTGGGAATCGTATTCACAAACATGTAGGCACAAACTCAATTTACAAGATAATGGTTGGAATGTGAATCTTTACAGGTAATCAAGTCTTAAAAGGTGCAGACAATACGAGTGGAGAGAGCGTTAAGCACAGGTTAAAGAGATGTGTATTGTCTCCAGCCAGGACAGTTAGTGAGATTTTGCATATCCAAGCAAGTCCTGGGAATTACAGATAGTGTGACATGAACCCAAGGTCCTGGTTGAGGCTGTCCTCATGTATGCGGAATTTGGCTACCAGTTTCTGTTCAGCAAATGTGTGTCGTGAAGGCCACCTTTGGGAAACACTTACCCAAAGATCAGAAGCTGAATGCCCGTGACTGTTGAAGTGTTCCCCAACAGGAAGAGAAGACTCCTGGCTGGTGACTGTGAGGTGTTCATTCATCCATTGTCGTAGCATCTGCAGAGTCTTCCCAATGTACCATGCCTTGGGACGTCCTTTCCTGCAGCGTATCAAGTAGACAATGCTGGCCGAAGTTGCAAGAGTATGTACCATATACCTGGTGGTTGGTGTTCTCACGTGAGATGTTTGCATCCATGTTGATGATCTGGCACATCTTGCAGAGGTTGCTGTGGCAGAGTTGTATGATGTCGTGGTCACTGTTCTTCTGAAGGCTGGGTAGTTTGCAGCGGACAATGATCTGTTTAAGGTTGTGCAATTGTTTGAAGGCAAGAAGTGGGGGTGTGGGGATGGCCTTGGCGAGATGTTCGTCTTCATCAATGATACGTTGAAAGCTCCAGAGAAGATGTCATAGCTTCTCCGTTCCGGGGAAGTACTGGATGATGAAGGGCACTCTGTCTGCTGTGTCCCGTGTTTGTCTTCTGAGGAGGTTGGTGCGGCTTTTCGCTGTGGCGCATCAATGAGTCGAGCACCATATCCTGTTCTTATGAGGGCATCTTTCAGCGTCTGGAGGTGTCTAATGCGTTCCTTCTCATCTGAGCAGATCCCGTGTATATGGAGGAGTTATCCAGAGAGGATGGCTTCTTTAACATGTTTAGGATGGAAACTGGAGAAGTGGAGCATCGTGAGGCTGATCATCAGTGAAGTAACCCACTGTGCATTTCTTGATCTTTTCTACTTCTGTGTTCATTCGTCTGTGAACCTGGGGTCATAGTTAGGCCAGACTGGGTAATCATCACTGATTTCCTTCCCTAAAGGACATTATTAAACAAGGTGAGATTTTAATGTCAATCCAATAGTTTCACAGCCACCATTACTTGGTAGCAAACAACCACACAACCAAACTAACCCGCACATCTTTGGATTGTGGGAAGAACAAAAAAACTAATCCTCTGGGTGCTCAGTTTCCTCCCACACTCCAAAGATGGGCAGCTTAATTTGATTGCCCATGCTAAATTTACCCTGAGGGTTAGGGGATTAGTAGTGTAATTATGTGGGTTGCGGGGATAGAGTCTGGGTGGGATTGTTGTAGATGCAGGTAAATGGGCCAAATGGCCTCCTTCTCCACTGTAGAGATTCTATGAATAGTTCTAAACTCACTGGAATTTTTTTGAGGATGTACCTAGTAGAATAGATAAGGGAGAATCCATGGATGTGATGCAATTGGATTTTTGGAAAGCTTTTGATAAAGTAAGCTGTTAGTGTGCAAAACTAAAGCACCTGGGATTGGGGATAACATATTGGTATGTACTGAGAATTGATTAACAGACAGGAAACAGAGAGGAGAAATGAATGGTTATTTTTCAGAGTGTTAAGCGGTGACAAGTAGGGTACAGCAGGGATCAATGCTTGGGACCCAGCTACACGCAATATATATCAATGATTTGGATAAGGGAACCAAATGTAATATTTTCAAGTTTGCTGACGATATAAAACTACCAGTAATTCGAATACCCAGGTTTGGTAGACAGCAGTAAGATCACAAGACTGCCTGAAATTGAAGGTGCCCAAAGCAGTGCTGCAGTGTGCCCTGGCAGCACTACACTACTGAGTAGCATCATGATTATATTAATGCATCAGTAATCCCAAAACCTATTGATCCAAAGATATGAGATTAAATCTCACCGTGGCAGCTTGGAGACTTAAATTCAATTAAATTAAAATCTGGAATTAAAAAACTGGCATCGGTAATGGTGGCTGTGAAACTATTGGGTTGACATTAAAATCTCACCTTGTTTAATAATGTCCTTTAGGGAAGGAAATCAGTGATGATTACCCAGTCTGGCCTACATGTGACCCCAGGTTCACAGACGAATGAACACAGAAGTAGAAAAGATCAAGGAATGCACAGTGGGTTACAAGTCTGCAGAACATGCTGATAGATTTGCTTTGCACAGTGGCATTATACCTTGGCTGCTAGATTTACACACTAATTGGCCATTAAACTGACCACAGAAAGTTAACGTTGATCGTGAGCAGTGCAAATACATAATTTAACAATGTGATAATTGTTGCCCGTCATTCAACCTGTCATTCTCTTCTTGTATCTGATTTGACAAATTCGCCCACTTATTCACATTCCCCAGTTGTTCCTTTCTTTCTGTCCAGAGTGTAATTCTCTCTGGTTCAGAAGGTTAACTTTCAAACCCACCTGTTAATGAGTTTCTGGATGTCTCATTGGCCTCGCTGCACCATTATAAGCTCTAAATTCCAGCACATCCAGAGCTGAAGGGTGCAGCAGAGAGGGAGGATATGAACCATGGGGGATAGAACAGGAGAGGAGGGGCAGATTTTGGCCAGGGTCTAACAGGGAGAGGGCGAATGCGATCCAGCTTGAAGGGGAGGTGTCGGAAAAGTATTTGAGATTTTTGACAATGCCTCAAAAATTTCCGCCCCTCTCTTTTTATTCATTTGTGGGACGTGGGCATCGCTGGTTGGCCAGCATTAATTGTCCATCTGCTGGACAGCTGAGGGGCAACCACATTGCTGTTGCTCTGGAATAACATGTAGGCCAGACTGGGTATTGATTGTAGATTTCCTTCCCTATAAGTCAACCAAATGGGGTTTCCTGACAATCGACAAAGGTTTCATGGCAATCAGTAGATTCTTAATCCTATTTTTTTATTGAATTCAAATTCCACATCTGCTGTGGTTGGATTCGAATCTGGGTCCCCAGAGCATTAAATCCCCCTATTCTGACAAAGGATTTTCTAGACCCAAAACATTAGCTTATTCCCTGCCCACAGATGCTGTCAGGTGTGCTGTGGTTTTTCCAGTGTTTTTAGTTTTTGACCCCAGAACATTAGCTGAGTTTCTGAATTAATGGCCGAGTGATAATACCATTGGTCCTCTAATGATCTCACTGCTGATATTCAAACTTATCTCTCTTCAAGGTGCATAGATGCATTATTGGTGTCTAGACTATTGCATCTGCTAAATGTGGTATTGCTAGGGTAACTAAACGACCTTCGGCTTAGTCCGTATGAATCTATTGTGCTTTTTGAAATTAATCTTTTCTCTTGCAAGATCCAGTCCTATGTACAGCTGCACTGAGGCATCTTCATGAGAGAAACAATAAACTGATGAATGAGTCTGGACTATGGTGACAACCCAAAGCTTATTCAGTGCCCAATGCATCCAACTACTTGCCAATGCCATACAGAATAAACCTGTGGACGCTATAGAGCTCCTTGGGAAGAGGCTAGGCAGGATTGTGAACTTAGCGCCTCTGGCTGAAGATACGTGCAAACACTTGAGCCATATTTTTATACTCCAATGCTCAGCACCAACTCCACATTTCAGGATATGAGAGATTCCTGGAGTGTTTAGAGATCAGTGAGTATCTGATGTCAGCTACCGATGATGTATAAGAATGCACCAAAAGAACAACACAGCACAGGAAATAGGCCCTTTGGCCCAATAAGCCCGCGCTGCCATTTTAACATTGTGAGCGCCCTTTTCTACCTATGATCTTTGTCTATGCCTATTGGGGAAGATTGAGGGAAGACTAATTTAGGGACAACCCTTCTCGATCTATCTAGACAACTGCACCTTCCAAATGTGACATGTTCACTACGACTCTTACCAATTTTTACAGATGCATTCTTTCTGGTTATATCACAGCTTGGTATGACTCCTACTCTGTCCAAGACTGCAAGAAACTACAAAGGGTTGTGAACATAGCCTAGTCCATCATGCAAACCAGCTTCTCATTCATTGACTCCGTCTACATATCCCGCTGCCTTGGAAAAGCAGCCAATATAATTAAGGATTCCAGGCACTTTGGACATTCTTTCTTCCACTTTCTTCCATCAGGTCACATACCAACTGACTCAAGAACAGCTTCTACCCTGCTCCCATCAGTCTTTTGAATGAACTATCTCTTATTACGTTGATCTTTCTCTACACCCTATGATGTAATACTACATTCTGCATCCTCTTCTTGCATTCTCAATGAACAGTATGCTCTGTCTGTATAGCACGCAAAAAGCAATACTTTTCATTGGATACTAATACATGTGACAATAGTAAATCAAATCAAAATCTGCAGCCTTTAACAATCATCTGCCACTCTTTCATCCCCACGCTGGCTATGCCTGGCCCATCCAGTTGTTTTATTTTATTAGTCACATATAAGTAGGCTTACATTAACACTGCATTGAAGTTACTGTGAAAACCTCCTAGTCGCCATACTCTGGCACTTGTTCGGGTACACTGAGGGAGAATCTAGCATGGCCAATGCACCTAACCAGCGTGTCTTTTGGACTGTGGAGAAAACTGAAGGAAACCCATGCAGACATGGGAAAAATATGCAAATTCCACACAGACAGTGATCCAATCCAGGAATCGCACATGAGTCCCTGGCGCTGTGAGGCAACAGTGCTAACCACTGTGCCACCCAATGTGGCCAGAGAATCTCCTTCAGTACTGTCTATTCCCAAACTATGGAATCAGTCCTTATCGCCCTCCTATTTCTCATCTCATTGCTGTCCCTCGACAACATCAGCTGAAGATATATTATAGGGTTTCACATGTACTGACTGCTAACTTCCAGCACAACTATCGCTGAGGCATTCGCCCATGCTTAATGCCAACAGTAATCCCTAGCCACAACACTTCAAGATTTATGCACTGTAAATATTTGGAAATCAGACCAAATCTGTCACTTAAAACTAATGGCAGATATAAGCCAGAATATTCCGGTTCTTCATGCCAGCAGGATCTTCTGATCCTGCCAATGGCACACTCCTGCCATGGGTTTTCCAGCAGCATGGGATGCAGTGAATGGCAAACCTCATTGACATCAGTGGGAACAGAAGATCCTGTCGCTGGCTTAATACCACCACCTTACGCTATATGAAACACACCAGAACACCTACACAGAGGCCTATGATCCTTCCTTGACTGATGAACACCAGATGGCAAGGCAAGATCACTGACTGTGCATACCCTCATCATGAAGGCACAGCCACATGTGGTGCAAGTGTCTGACCAGCGAATTCTAAGAGACGTCTTTTGACAACTGGCAAGCCATTTTTACATACATTGTTCAAAAGCAATTTCAGAACAGTGCATAATTGATGCCCATGAGTGCTTGTGATACCAAAGAAAAATATAACAGTATCCAGGAGGAATTCTCGACGGTAAAATCTAACGGATTACTAATACTGAATGTAAACACCAATTGAAAAAGGCAAGATTGCCAATCTGGTATATCCACGATTCACTGTGCAAACCACAGAGACTCAAGAAATAGGTCTAATTAGTCAGCAAGAGATCTCAAGTCTAAATGAGGTGGGCATCCTGGCAAACTTCTTCAATACTGAAGACAAAAGACAATGAAGAATTTCAGATAAACTTCCAATAATTATTACTCCTTTCCCCTCTGTTGAGCTTGTGTGTGATTTGTTCCATTTATGCAAAGGCATCATTTTAAGATATTTCTGCCTATGTAATTACATTAAAATACTAAGCTTCAAAAACTTAATTTGACTACATTTTAAAGCTAATTTGACCGCATTTTAAAATTCAGAAGGCATGCCGGGTTAGCTGGAAAATTGATTGCATTTTTGAAAGCACAATGCAAGCAAAAACAAGCCTTTTTATAAGCCAAACAAAGGTTTTCATAAACATTTGCAAGGCTGTGAGATAAGGATGGATACATGTGGAACTGTCTGTTCAGCTAGCAGTCTAGACTTTTTCAGTCTGTTTTGATCAGTGACTGGTGGAATGTCTCTCTAGCTTTTCTCTTTTCTGTTCACTTTTGTAATGATCTAATTTCATGTTCTGTTTACTAAAATAAATTCATCATGCTAATGCCACCTTCTTCTTTACACAGGAATGAATGGACCGTACACCCACCATTAATTAGTTAACAAATTGTACAAGGATGTCTCATGATTCACTATGCAGTATTTTGTTCCAATGTTAATTCAGTAATATTGCCCAGCAGATATTGGAGGAGATCAGGTCTATTGCCTTTCAGTTCATAGAAAGCAACCTGAAACATCAACCAACTGCTCCAATTCTCCACAGGTGTTGCCCAACCTGTAGATTGTAACCAGCTGTTTCTATTTTTATTTTATATTTCACAGCAGCTTAGCTTCTATTCAGATGTTGAGTCAGAAGGAATATAGGTTTGGGCAATCCCAAAGAGGCTGCATTGCAATCTCCCTGCACACTGGCCAACCATATCAAATTGGTCCTACAATTTCACTCTGAATTGCTTTGAGCTCGACATTTCAAAAAGCCTACGCAATATCCAGGAAAGCAGCTTACCGTCTCTCTGGTCATAACTTGTAAAAATATTTTCCCCAAACTGCAGTTAAGCTGTTCAATAAGCATTGATTGAGAACAGGAGCTTATGCAGGATTTATCATACAGTTTTACCCCATTGAATCCAAATAATTCCAATCTTCCAAATTAGGAGGATAGGATAAGAGTCTTGGATGATAACTTTGTTAAATACATTTATCTGTGTCCCCATGTGTTAAATTAACAGACTGTGGGCATTGTAACATTTAAGGTATAGGATGTTCTTAAGGCTAATTTATTTATTAGTCACATGTAGTCTTACATTCACACTGTAATGAAGTTACTGTGAAAATTCCCTAGTTGCCACAGTTCGGTGCCTCTTTGGGACACTGAGGGAGAATTTGGCAAGGCCACAGCACCTAACCAATACATCTTTTGGAGTGTGGGAGGAAACCAGAGCAGTCAGAGGAAACCCACACAGATACAGGGAGAGAAACTCCACACAGACAGTGACCCAAGTCGGGAATCGAACTCGGGCACCTGGCGCTGTGAGGCAGCAGTGCTAACCACTATATCAATATTTGTTACATTGAGTCCTGACTAGTATCAAGGGACTGTTGTAACAGGTCACCAGATCGATGCAAGGGTCAATGAACATTGAGGTGAAGTCAGGTTTTAGTCAGCCAATGGGTGTCACGGAGACAGGACCAGAGAGAAGTTCCAGTTTAAGTATGAAAAGCCCTGCAGTGAGCTGATTTAATTGAAGCACACTCAAAAGAAGCTGAGAAGATCAATAAAAGCCCTGAAAGTCAGTGACTCCATGTTGTGGGGCAATGGTCTGCTTGGCATGGCCAGGGATCTGAACGTGTGCTTGGAGGATAGTGTTTGAGCGTGCTCAGGAATCCAGGGAAAAGGAATCTAGGAAGGTAAGATTAAAACGTTATGAGGTGGGCCATTGTTGAAGCCATCCAAGTAGGATTAACATTTGGAGAGAATTCCAAGGCAAGATCTCTAATTGTGGAAATTGGAAACCATCGTAAAAAAGGTGGAACTTCAATTTGCTCGCACTGTGACAAAACATCTGAATGAGTTGTTGAGGAATCCATGGAATCTGGAAATCTGGATTGCATCTGTCATTTATTTGTTGTGTGTGTGTCCAGACACAGTTCGCCTGTTAGAAATTGTAATCTCTCTAAACTTATACAGTAAAATTTATTTTTGCTTTTGATTTCTAAACCCATGGAATCTTACTTTATTCACTCACTGATATCTTGAATCTTAAACTTTATCTATTTTAAACAGAAGATTATTGGGCTCTAACAGATATCCTCCCATAAGCCAGGGTTTGAGCAAGGATCAAAACACTTTGTTTAATGGTGTGTTTTAACACCAATGGATGACAACGTCTTGCTACAACAATGGATGAATGAACATCACTCAACAATCACCAGGCAACTCTTCCTGTTGGGGAACACTTCAGCTGTCATGGGCATTTGGCCTCTGATCTTCAATAAGCATTCTCCAAGATGGCCTTCACAACAACGCAGAATCGCTGAGCAGAGACTTATAGCCATGTTCCGCACACATGAGGACAACCTCAACCGGGATCTTGGGTTCATGTCACACTATCTGTAACTCTGATTACTTGCCTGGACTTGCAAAATCTCACTGGCTGTCCTATCTGAAGACAGTACACATCTCTTTAACCTGTGCTTAAGGCTCTCTCCACTCACATTGTCTGAACCTTTAAGACTGGATACCTGTAAAGACTCTCATTCCAATCATTATTTTGCAAATTGAGTTTGTCTTTACATGCTCTGTGAACAGAACTCCCACTCACCTGACAAAGAGGCAGCGCTCCGAAAGCTAGTGTCTTTTGCCACCAAATAAACCTGTTGGACTTTAATCTGATGTTGTGAGACTTCTTACTGTGTTTTAACAACACAGGAATAGAGGACCACATGACTTAAGAGTAGGCAATTCTTCCCTTCGAGCTTGCACTGTCATTCAGTAAGATCGTGGATGACCTGGTTGTGTTCTCAAAATCACTTTCCTATCTGCTCCCCATAACCCTCAACTCCATTATCTATCAGACATCTGTCCAACTCTGCTTTGAATTACCCAGTTTCCACTGTTTTCTAGGAAAGGTAATCCCAAGATTGCATGGATTCCTCAATAACACATTCAGATGTTTTGTCACATTACTAACCACCTCCTAAGTGAAAATATTTTTCTCACCTCAGCATCAAAAGAGAGACTTCTTATTCTTAAACTGTGTCCCTAGTTCCAGCCTCCCCCACAAATGAAAACATCATCCCAATAGCCACTCCAACAACTCTCTGAGGATCTTATACATTTCAATAAAGATCATCTTTCATTCTTTTAAACTCCCATGGATACAGCCCAACTTGTTCAACCTTCTTTCGTAAGGTAAGCCTCTCATCCCAGGTATCAGTCAAGTGAATTTTCTCTGAAATGCTTCTAATGCAATTGTATTTTTTTTTCAGGTAAAGAGATCAAAACTATGCACAGTATACAGGTATGATCTTACCGAGGCTCTGTATCACTATAATAAAAACTCCCTTCATTTATATTTCCCTTGCAACACTTATCAAATTGATGCGTTTTAGCTGTAGCTATTAAAAATATAATTCCCCATTTTCTTCATCAATTAGTTGTTGCTTGTGAAAATGTACAGAACTGTCAAGATTAAATACTAAATCTATCTTTCATTTCCCAATCATTGTTGGTAGTTCTAACTTGTTGTAATTGATAAAATTCTATCAATGAATGGGGAGACAATGGCCTAGTGCTATTATCGCGAGACTATGAACCCACAAACGCAGGTAATGTTCCAGGGACCCAGGTTCAAATCCCACCACAGCCAATGGTGGAATTTGAATTCAATAAAAAAAATCTCGAACTAAGAATCTACTGTTGACTGTGAAATCTTTGTCAATTGTCAAAAAAATCCACCTGGTTCACTGATGTCATTTACGGGAAGGAAATCTGTCATCCTTACCTGATATGGCCTACATCTGACCTCCAGAGGCAAAGCAATGTGGCATTTACTATCAAATAAACCTGTTGGACTTTAACCTGGTGTTGTGAGACTTCTTACTGTGTTTACCCCAGTCCAATGCCTGCATTTCCACATCATAGGAGTTGAACCCAGAGCTTCTGGCTCCAAGGCAAGGACAACACCCCCTGCGCCACAAGACCCCTGGAAGTTGATTACTTTATTATTAGAATTTATTATTAGAATTTGAACATGGTTTTGCTTTGAGAGATTTTAAGATGTTGGAAATTTTGAATAGAAACAGAAAATGCAAGAAAGACGCAACACAAAATCAAAATCTTGGGATTTTCTCTCCTTCAGCTGCAGATCAACCTGCAATGTATTTCCATTGTATTTTTTTGACACCACATACTTCTAAATTAATTTTAATTGGGAATATTTAAATTGTTTAAACACCTGGTGAAACAGAGAATTTTCAACACAGCCCTACGTTACTGGAAAACAAAACAGTCAATGGTCAAACGGACAAATTATATTGCAGAACATGTTATCTGAGGTTTTGCATTTCTCCTAGTTTGTGTTACAATTGTTTCCAGGCAGAATAATATCCACAACACACAGGTTAATCAAACGGATGCAAGTAAAACCCAGCAGCTAATCCTAATGCTATTAATCTCTTATCTGCTTTCACCACAACAGGCTTAACAGCTCAGGCACATACAGACACTTCATTGCGAGAAATGAGTTCAATTCTCAGACCAGTCTCCCACACAATGTATGATTTTTTTTTAAACCATTCAATATTCTTGTTCCAAACTAATCTTGCTTGGAAAAATGAACCAAGTTACATTTGGTCAGTGAATAAAATTTTAGTTATGACGCTTGTAGAGTGCTCATCCTTCATAGAATCTTTACAGTGCAGAACGAGGCCATTCAGCCCATGAGATCTGCATCAACTTTCCGACAGAGCTTCCCACACAGACCCACCTGCCGCCCTGTCCCGGTTACGCTGCTAATCCCTATAACCGACACATCTTGGGACATATCGTGGGCAGCACAGTGGCTGGCACTGCTGTCTCACAGCGCCAGGAATCCAGGTTCAATTCCCGGCTTGGAGTCTGCACATTCTCCCCGTCTCTGCGTGGGTTTCTTCTGGGTGCTCCAATTTCCTCTAGTTAGGTGCATTGGCCATGCTAAATTGACCCTGTGTACCCGAACAGGCACTGGAGTGTGCCAACTAGTGGATTTTCACAGTAATTTCATTGCAGTGTGAATGGAAGCCTACTTGTGACACGAATAAATAATAATAACTAAGAGGCAATTTAGCATAGCCAATCCACCTAACTTGCCCATTTTATCAATTACCCCTTCCTACCAATGATATTGGTGTAGAAATAGGACCTAAAAGCAGAAAACACTGACAGGTTTGGTAGCATCAGTGGAGAGAAACAAATTTAACATTTGGGAGCTTAATGACCTTTCCACAGAACTGTTCAACAATTAGGATGGGCAATAAATGCTGGCTCAGCCAGTCACACCCACATCCCATTCATGAATTTTTGAAAATTGAGAACACAGGAGCTGGTGAAGGCGAAGGGAACAGAAAGTGACAATGATGTATTTAGACATGGAAAGATGGGAGCTGGTTTGGGCAGAATAGAAAAACTAGCATGAGCTAGTTGGGCCGAATGGCCTATTTTGGCACCGTATATCCAACGCACGCAATGTCATTGGAGCTGCAGCCATCCAACCAACAGGGGAGTGATGTATACTGAGTTGTGCCATGGGTCTCCATGTGACAGGACAGGCCGATTCTCCATGTTTAGTCACATGGGACTGGTCATCCTATGATGCAGTGGGATCCGGAGTGTGGGATTTGCCTCCATTTCTTTCCTTCTGTCACATCACTAAGAAGTTGGGGCTCAAATAATGATGCAACCACCATACTGAATGACAGGCGAGCCAACTCCTCCCAGTCACTAATGTCAAAGGTGCCACACTTTAAAGAGAGGTTCAGTGTCTGTTTGAAACATCTAAAGGAAAGGAGAGGGTGCAGAATGAAGTGTTACAGGTACAGGTAGTGTGAAGAGAAATAATCGATGACAGCAGGGGAGAAGTTGTTCTTGAGTCAGTTGGTATATATTTTCAGACTTTTGCATATTTTCCAAATGCAAGATAGTGGAAGAGAGTATATTCGGGGTGTGTGGGGTTCTTGATAATGCTGGCTGCTTTCCTGAGGCAATGGGAAGCATAGATATTTGATTTGATTTATTATTATCACTTGTATTAACATACAGTGAAAACTACTGTTTTTGCACGGTATACAGGCAAAACATACTGTTCATAGAGAGGAAACAAAAGACTACAGAATGCAGTGTTATAGTTATAGCTAGGGTGTAGAGAAAGATCAACTTAATAGAAGGTAAGTCCATTCAAAAGTCTGATGGCAACAGGGTAAAAGTGTTTTTGAGTCGGTTGATACGTGACCTCAGACTTTTGTATCCTTTTCCCAAGGAAGAAGGTGGAAGAGAGAATGTGCGGGGTCCTTAATTATGCTGGCTGCTTTGCTGAGGTAGTGGGAAGTGTAGACAGAGTCAATGGATTGGAGGCTGGTTTGCATGATGAATTGGGCTATGTTCACAACCTTTTGCAGTTTCTTGTGGTTTTGGGCAGAGCAAAAGCCATACTAAACAACCAGAAAGAATCCTTTTTGTGGAGCATCTGTAAAAGTTGGTGCAGGTCACAGTAGATTTGCCGAATTTCCTTCGCTTCCTGAAGAAGTGGAGGCATTAGTGAGGTTTCTTAAGTATAGCATCAGCGTAGAGGGACCATGGTTGTGGGCGACCTGAACACCTAAAAACTTGAAGCTCCTGACCATTTCTACTGTGCCCCCATTGACGTAAACAGGGGCACGTCCTCCACTACGTTACCTGAAGTCGATGACAATCTCTTTTGTTTACTGACATTGAGAGAGAGATTACTGTTGCCTCACCAGTTCACCAGATTCTCTACTGCATTCTTGCACTCTGTCTCGTCGTTGTTTGAGATATTTATCGGTGATGTTATTGAGAAAGGATATTGTGGGTAAAATTTATCCTGGGCAGAAGCACAACTCTGCCAATAGCAAATTGACAACTGGTTAGACGCTCCATTGGATTTACTTCTCCGTGTTGGACGAACTGCTATTGTTTTTGCAAAGACATTGCTTTTTTTTCTCCTTCTTTTCATGGGATGTGTGCATCACTGGCCAGACTTTTTTCCTCCTTAATGGCACTTGAGATGGCAATGGGTGAGCCACCTTCTCTGAAACACTGTAGTCCATGCGGTGGAGGTACAAACACAATGCCTTGAAAACCTCCAAAGCATAACCCCGCTAGAGAGGGTACTAGTCAGATGATAAATTAAGCAATTTGAGAATACAGACAGTCAGAAATAAAGGGAGAGGTCATATTTTAAATGTTTCAGTGAAACAGCACTGACCTTCTTTCTCAAAACTCCCACACCTGTCACGTAATATTTTGTCAATCATGCATTAAACGCTCCGCTGGGAATCAAGTGCTGTTTTCAAAATGAGAAGAACTATAATTGAAATATTGCAGCACTTAAAAATAAATATATTTAATTTGGAGAGTGAATTACCATCTGCTGTTTAATTTTCTCCAAAAGGGTCGTCGCGGATCAGAGTCTGGTGATAACTGAAGGGCAGTTTATGGCGCTTAGCTACACGGAGAGTAAAGGCTGTTATCATTTTCTCACATTCCTTGCCCGCCCTTCCCACCCTCCGTCAGCCACTTACTAACACAAGACATATGCTCAGTCTAGGAAGTGCCTAAGGAAGCAATGCTCTTAAAAATGGTGACAAGTGGCAATTGTGATTAAAGACAAGCATGAAGAATTGTGTGTCTCCATCAGCCAAAAATGTCACTTTGGCCTACCTGCCAGGCTTCCGATCATTCTTCCACCCACTGTTTAACTTAACTCCTTAGCTATGCATTACGCTGCTCCCACTCCAAGCGCCATAGGTTGATGACATTAATGCTGCTTCACTAAGATAGTAACTGTAGTTACAACCCAAGGTCAACATCTTATGCTGAAATTAGTTGGATTTGATTTATTATATGTATTAATATACAGTGAAAAGCATTGTTTCCTGCGCACTATACAGACAAAGCACACTGTTCATAGAGAAGGAGAGAGCACAGAATGTAGTGTCACAATCATAGCTAAGATGTAGAGAAAGATCAACTTAATGCAAAATAAGTCCATTCAAAAGTCTGACAATAGCAGGAAAAAAGCTGTTCTTGAGTCTGTTGGAATGTGACCTCAGACTTTCGAATCTTTTTCCCAACGGAAGAAAGTGCAAAAGACTATGTCCAGAATGTGTGGGTTATTTGATTATGCTGCTTGCTTTTCCAAGGCAGCGGGAAATGTAGACAAAGGATGGAAGGCTGATTTGCATAATGGTTAGGATGTTCCAAATCAGCTTCCGCCACCACAGGTTGAAATCTCAGTGGGCAAAGGTTTTCCATTGGGATGTCAGCCAGCCACAAAACAAGGCCTGGGTCACCCTTAACAGTACACTGAAGTCACACCTTTGAATGAACTGAAGGTTTCCCTCCATTTGGATTGGATTTAATTGAACATCATAATAAATATTGACTACAGTACAGGGGCGGCACGGTGGCATACTGTTTCCTCACAGCACCAGGGACTCGGGTTCGATTCCCAGCTTGGGTGACTGTCTGTGTGGAGTTTGCACATTCTCCCAGTGTTTGCGTGGGTTTCCCCTGGGTGCTTCAGTTTTCTCCCACAGTTCAAAGATGTGCAGGTTAGGTGAATTGGCCATGCTAAAATGTCTTGTAGTGTCAGAGGGATTAGCTAAGGTAAATGCATGGGGTTATGGGGATAAGGGCCTAGGTGAGATTATGGTTGGTGCAGATTCGATGGGCTGAATGGTCTCCTTCTGCACTGCAGGATTCTATGTGATTTTACTATAGTCTTTGTGTAAAGCCCGAGCTTGTCCTGAATTAGCCCTGGTCAAGCAACACTGCCCCATCCTTGAATTTTGGCACAATACTTCTCACACTGTCATTTCAGTGATTCTGAAAAATAGATTAATTGAATACCTACTCAATATTTTGTAAATTTTAATTTCAATTGCCAAGATTTTGTCCCATTCAACCCTTATCCTCAAATTCTGGCACAAATTCATTAACACATCTGTAACCCCTAATAGAAAACAATTGAATTGTACAGTCCACAACAAAGGATCAGATCTGCATAATTGTGTTATGTGACTTTGCTGTAACTAATCTCATTTAAGAATATAATCCAAGGTTATGTAAATTGCCCCATTCAGGACTCAGGTATCAGAATATTAACCGGGACAGAGGCTAAACCTTCAGTACATCTGTTAATTAGAAAAAAACACTTACTTTAAGTGGGGCAAAAGACCAAGATCGATGACAAATGAAGTTCTATTGGATCTGTACAATAATTTGAAATCTTTTAACTTTAATTTTCTTTCATTAGAATGGATGCATGAATAGTGTAGCTCACTGAGGGCACCCAGTGGTGGAAACAAGATGATGCAGCATGAAAATATCTTGTTTATGATGGGGGTGTTCAATTTCAGCTTCAAGTCCTTGTCTCTGTAGAGTTTGCACATTCCCCCTTTGTCTGTGTGAGTTTCCTTCGCTTGCTCTGATTTATTCCCACAGTCTAAGATGTGTAGACTAGGTGGATTGACCATGCTAAATTATCTCTTAGTCCCTCTGGCACTATCAGGGTAAATACATGGGGTTTTGGGGATAGGACCTGGGTGGGATTTTTGTCAGTGTAGGCTCAGTGGGCCAAATGGCCTCCTACTGCACTGTAGGAATTCTATCATTCTATATTTACCCACTCAGTGGTCTCGAGTTACTGAGCTGGGACATGAGGTGCTCCCTGTATCAGATCTTAGTGGGCAGGTTAATGCGATGTGTTCCCTGGTCCAAGACTCACAGCCATGACTGCAGATCGGGTCACCTTCCACTTGCAGAGCAGGAGGCTGCAGAATCCACTCAGATGAAGAGAACTTTAATATCCCTCACACCGTCCTCATCAATGCATTAAATTCAATGATCTTTGTGTGGAGGTTGCAGCATCATGAGATGGAGCAGTATTTTGCAGCAGAGCAGCCAGACTCAAAATTGCTGCACTTCCCCCATGATGTTTCAGCGAGTTTCTAGATCAGGTTCATCCTGGCTTTCAACTTTTGGTCAGTGAGTTGAGGCCAGTAAGTGAAAGTCCTATCACCAGTGACACCTAGATACCTGAGGTGGGGGGATCATAGTGGCCAAGTCACCTTCAACAGATGGAACTACTGAATCTCTGTCCAGTGGCTTTGATGTTCAGTCGGAGCACTGACACAAGTGCTTCTCTGGTTTGGGATGGAAATACATTCCAGTGATCTGATTTGCTTCTTCCAGCATTGATGCTTCTATCATAATGGTGCTACATCAACAGCACAGGCAGACTTCCTCATTTAGTGCAGGGCTTGTATAGACATTGAAAAATGCAAACATGGCTATTGACCCCTCTTGACTGGTCTTGCCTCCCGCAGAGTGTTGAGAAGCCAAACAGTATTGAATGATTGCTGAAAACTTCAATAATTGGTCTTCACACAGTGTCACATGCCAGCGACAAGTCTATGAAGGCAGCTTGTCTCCTGCTGCTTCTGGAACTAAAGTGACCTCAGTGTTGGTGGTGAACACAAAGACCTGATCAGAGCAGCTTCTTCCTTCTCTGAAGCCCACCTGCTCACTTGGGAGGATGGATTCTGGATCTGGTTTTATCCAGCTAAGCACAAGCCATTCAACTGCTCATCGACCACAGGTGAAAGGGCAAATATACCAGTGCTTTTGTGATCATTTTCATCTGGTTTTCTTGGCTTTAGGGTGGCAATGCCTTTGGACTTTGGCCAGACTTCCAGGATCCTGCCAGTGTCAGGTTGTTGGGGCTATTTTGGAAAAACCATTTTCATTCATTTGGACACTGGCTCTTGGAGTGATTCTGGTTGATGCTATTGAAGTCAGTGGCCTTCCAAAGCTTGGTGACTCTCAGCATTGTCCCAACCTCTTCAGTGGCAAAGGCTACCTCCAAAGAGTGAACAAGTTTAAGCAGGGAGAGCTTTGGGAGCTTTTTCACTCTGCGTTTGTTTTCAATGGCAATCATTGAATTTGAGTTGATTTGATTTTCACAGAATTGATTGTGCAGAAAGAGGCCATTTGGCCCATTGAACCTCCACTGATAACAATCCTACCCTGATCCTATCCCTAACTTCACATATTAACCCTGTTAATCTCCCTATTAAGGGACAATTTATCCTGGCCAATCAACCTAACCCACACTTCTCTGGCATGTGGGAGGAAGGCATGATGTGGAGGTACCGGTGTTGGACTGGAGTAAGCACAGTAAGAAGTCTCACAACAACAGGTTAAAGTCCAACAGGTTTATTTGGTAGCACAGGCCACAAGCTTTCAGAGCACTGCTCCTTTGTCAAATGAATGGGAGTTCTATTCACAGACAGGGCATATAAAGACACAAACTCAATTTACAAAATAATGATTGGAATGCGAGTCTTTACAGATAATCAAGTCTTAAAGGTACAGACAATGTGAGTGGAGAGACGGTTAAGCACAGATTAAAGAAATGCGTACTATTAGTGAGATTTTGCAAGCCAAGACAAGTCGTGGGGATTACAGATAGTGTGGGAGAGAACCAGAACACCCAGAGGAAACCCACACAGACATGAGGAGAATGTGCAGATTCCGCACAGCCAGAATCAAACCTGTATCCCTGGCACCGTGACGCAGCAGTGCTAACCACAGTGATTTGATTTGATTTCTTATTGTCATATGTATTGGGATACAGTGAAAAGTATTATTTTTTGCATTCTATACAGACAAAACATACCATTCATAGGGCAGAAGGAAAGGAGAGAATGCAGAATGAGTGTGACAATCTTAGCTAGGGAGGAGAGAAAGATCAACTTAACATAAGGTAGGTCCATTCAGAAATCTGATGGCAGTAGGGAAAAAGCTGTTCTTGAGTCAGTTGATATGTGACTTTAGACATTTGTATCTTCTTCCCGATAGGAGAAGGTAGAAGAGAGAATGTCCAGGGTGCGTGGGGTCCTTGATTATGCTGGATGATTTTCCAAGGCAGTGGGAAATGTAGATGGGAATCAATGGATGAGAACTGGTGAGGAAGCAGAATGCAATGGTATCTGCACCAATCTTAGGGTCTTCCTGAGGGAACAGTGAAATGGCTCCAATTTCCAGGATTTCATCCTAAAGCATGAGAAATCCAGGTAGTGAGTGTTGTCACACCATAACGCTAATCTGTCTTCACCTTGGAAATCCGCCAGTGCTGCTGCTGCACCTGAATTTTGGATATTAAATGCTGTCACCACACAGAGAAAACTTTCAGCAATTCAACAGTGAGAATCATCTGGTGAAGGCAATATTTTGTGGAATCTGTTCTCTATGCTGCTTATGAAGATGGCAGATGAAGCCAAATGTAAATTGCTTTTAGGACTATGGCAATTGCTAGCAATTTAAGATCCCTACATCTATGATACAGTATCATTGCTGTGAATAGGAAAAGCTCTTAAGAATATCTTGTAAACAGTTCAACAGCTTTCTCAACTGTCACTGGTGGGGAAACAGAGATGTGGTGAGCATTCCTTCTGCCAGTGGGGAGGTGAAAAGTTGCTTGGCTTAATATGGTGACAGTAAAAGGTCTCACAACACCAGGTTAAATTCCAACAGGTTTATTTGGAATCGCAAGCTTTCGGAGCACTGCTCCTTCATCAGGTGAGTGTGCCGACTTCAGTCCAAACACTGGCATTTCCACATCAAGACCATCATTAAAACGGGGGACATCATTCCCAAATTATCAGGCAAAACCTGCAACTTCAGCAGTGGAGTAAGCCAAGTGATGACAAATGCATCACCAGTGATACATTCTCAACTTCAGGGATCCGTACATGTTAGATGTGTTGGTCATGCTAAATTAGCTCCAGTGTATCCAAACAGGCACCAGAGTGTGGTGACTCAGGGATTTTCACAGTAACTTCATTGCAGCATTAATGTAAGACTACTTGTGACACTGATAAAATAAACTTTTTAGTTAAAAAGGTTGACCTCTGACCCACCAATGATTAAACTGGAATCTTTAATCCTCTTCCAGGGAAGTTTGTTGCATGTAACGTTTGTCAACCCTTGAACTTAATGTGCAAACTCCCGTTGGCATCAACTAAAGTCATCCTTCCCAGTTGGGATTTTTGACTCCATGAGAATGAGTTACGTGTAACTTTGGTTTAATTAAAATAAATTGATTTCACTCAAGTTTAAAAAGGTTGAGGTTGCGTAATAATCTATTTATTTGGTAATGGAGGTTTAAGTTGCATGTTAATGGATATCATAACTCACAGTCTATTTCGGATGGAGTGAATTACAAATCAATTGTCTTATCCTGGGCAGATAATCCTCCAATTTACTTTGTAACTGATTCAATTATTTTATATGGATTGGGAGTTAGGTCACCATAGTAGTCTATTTCCTATCAACTAATATCCAGTCTCTTCTTCGTCATTATTATTAATGCGTCATGTGATGGGGCAGGGCTGGAAAATGTAGCAAGCCAATCAATGCTCCATCAGCTTCAGTAGGACCAGAAAATCCCACCAACGGGGGTGGGGGTGGTGTGAGGGTGAGGATAGGTATGAGGGTGGGGGGTAGGGATGGGAGTGGAGGGTGGGGGGTGGGATGGCGTGGGGGGGCTGCAACTCTCTCTACTATGTGACAAATTTCATTTTTCTACAGCAATCTCTTTGTTTAGCCACTTAGTCTCTCATTATGATGATATCTAAGCTTTGAAGGTTAGAGTTTGCGGAGATAAAGTTCACTGGGAACATTTGAGAAGACCTTTATCAAACACCACTTACCCCGAAAACCAAAAGCAGAAATGTAACTTTTCCGTACAGTATCAGGGGTTCAAATTAATCAACTTAGAGTTTTCCTTCTCTTTTACTTACTTACATTTGTTACTTTTATTGATTAATGTTATATTATTTTTCAGTGTATCTGTTATTTTTACAAGATCTTACAAGAGAAAGAAGTTAGCATCTACTGTTCAAGTGAGCTTGAACAGTTTGAATAACGTATTAATTATCCATGACATAATGTTACACATAATTTAGATGGTACAAGATACTCACAGTGATCTCTCTTATAGAATGAAAGGTGGTAATTTGTTTTAAAGTAATATCGTAAGGGTTTTGACTGCTCCCCACTGACTGCTTGTTTAACTTCAAGCGATCTAACCTAATGTGTCACATTAGCAGCATTGACATTCTCTTGTTGCGACACTAGAGCTCTCCCCATATGTTATTCGTCTGTGCTTGAACAATGTGCTCAAGGCTGTGTTATTTAACTTGTGTCGTGCATTACTAAGCAGCTGCCCAGCAAATCAGTGCCAAGCCAGCAACTGAACTTCCCTTTGAAGCATAAAGCTAAAGTTGCCATAGAGAGGGACTGGTGGTAATTTAACCTGAGGATCACCACACCTCAGGCGAGGGGCAAAATTGGTAAGATATGACCTTCATGAATAACCTCAGGTAATAGGGGAATTGAACCCACGCTGTTGGTGTTGCTCTGCATCATGAACCAGCCATCCAGCAAACCTGAATCACCGGTTTGGCAAATGAAGTAGATTTTCAGTCTTCCACTTCACTATAAAACTGTGGTCAGGCTTCACTGACTTCAACTCAATCGTTAAATTATGGCGCATGCAATTCCACTGACTCTCTTACAGTGCAGAGCCCATTTGGCCCATCAAGACTGCATCGACTCTCTGAAAGAACATCCCATTCATGCCTTCTCCTTCACTCTATCCCCATGCATTTATCATTGCTAATCCATCTAGCTTACACACCTTAGAACATAGAACATTACAGCACAGAACAGGCCCTTCGGCCTTCGATGTTGCGCCGACCAATATAAAAAGCAATGCCCCTCCAAACTAAACCATTCCCTTCTCTTCCATATACTTATCAACTAACCTCTTAAACGCCACCAAACTTGGCGCATCTACAACTGCTGCAGGCAGGGCATTCCACTCCCGAACCACCCTTTGGGTAAAGAACCTACCTCTGATATCCGTCCTATAACTATCACCCCTTAATTTAAAGCTGTGTCCCCTCGTGCTAGCTTTCTCCATCCTAGGAAAAAGGCTATCACTGTCCACCCTATCTAAACCTCTAATCATCTTATATGTTTCGATAAGGTCCCCTCTTAGCCGCCTCCTTTCTAACGAAAACAACCTCAAATCCCTCAGCCTCTCTTCATAAGACCTGCCCTCCATACCAGGCAACATCCTGGTAAACCTCCTCTGTACCCTCTCCAATGCCTCCACATCTTTCTTATAATGTGGGGACCAGAACTGCACACAATACTCCAAGTGCGGCCGCACTAGAGTTTTGTACAGTTGCAACATGACGTTGCGGCTCCGAAATTCAATCCCCCTACCAATAAAAGCTAAGACTCCATATGCCTTCTTAACAACCTTATCGACTTGACTGCCTACTTTCAGGGATCTATGCACATATACACCAAGATCCCTCTGTTCATCAACACTATTAAGAATCCTACCATTAGCCCTATACTCTACACATTTATTATTCCTGCCAAAGTGCATTACCTCACACTTTTCCACAATAAACTCCATTTGCCACCTCTCGGCCCAGCTCTGCAACTTGTCCAAGTCTCTCTGCAAACTATAACACCCCTCTTCACTATCTACCACTCCACCGACTTTAGTGTCATCTGCAAATTTACTAATCCATCCTTCAATACCCTCATCCAGATCATTTATAAAAATTACAAACAGCAGGGGCCCCAAAACAGACCCCTGAGGTACACCACTTGTCACCGAACTCCACGATGAATATCTCCCATCAACCACCACCCTCTATCTTCTATCTGCTAGCCAATTCCTAACCCAATTAGCTAAATCACCCTCTATCCCATACATCTGCATTTTCTGCAGATGTCTTCCTTGGGACACTAAGAGGCAATTTAGCATGGCTAGTCCATCTAATCTGAATAATTCTGGACTATGGAAACCAGAGCACCCAGAGGAAATCCACAGAGACATCGAGAGAACGTGCAAACTCTACACAGATAGTAACTCAAGGCTGGAAATTAACCCAGGTCCCTGGGGCTATGAGGCAGCAATGCAAACCACTGTGCCACCCTTCAAGTAAGTTTATTTCTTATTTGCCCACCCACCATCCTTATGAAATCATTAGTCCCCTCCAACCTCAAAGGCAATAGGTTCCAGGTGATTACCATTTGCTGCATAAAAATGTTCTTCTTTGCAATCTTGTGTGCCTTTGCCCAAAAACCTAAATCCCCTAGTCTGCATACTATCATGGGAACAGCTTTTCTTTGACCACCTTATCTGAACACCTCCAGCAAATCTCCTCTCTATCTCCTTTTCTGCAAGAACATGCCCAGCTTCTCCAACCTAACCTCGTAACTAAAAACCCTCATCCTTAAAACCATTCTGGTAAATCTCCTCTGCATCTTCTCAAGGGCCCTCACATCCACCCTAGAGAATGATGACCAGGATTAGAAACAATATTCTAGTTGTAGCCTAACCAGAATTTTATAAAGGCTCAGCATAACTTCCCAGCCTCTATGAAGTCTAAGATCCCGTATGCTTTGTGCTGCGAAATCATTTCTTATTTTAAACATTATTTTTGTTAATTTATTGGTTGGAAACTCAGGACTAATTTTAATTTAAAAAAAAAAAAATCGGTAAAATAAAATTACATCTCCAAGATGGTACTGAAGCGAGGAGACTTATTGCATACTTCCTAATTCTATTTTTTACTCTCATTCTATGCTTCTAAAACTTCATTCTACCTTTTTAACAAATCTTGATTTCAATCACTAAGTTGATCTTTCTTTACACTCTAGCTATGACTATAACACTACATTCTGCACTCTCTCCTTTCTTTCTCTCTGAATGGCATGCTTTACAGCAAAGCATACAAGAAACAATACTTTTCACTGTATACTAATAATAATAAATCAAAAAGACTCTAGCTATAGTCCAGTGACTTGGGATCGCAATCAAAGATGCCTGCACATTTGTATTACTGTACCTTCTGCATTCCACTTCTATGGAACTATTGAAATTGAGACAATTCTGTCTGCAAGGCCATACTAGGAAACAATTCCCTTGAAAGAGATAAGAGAGCGCTATCTTCTACTCCGTTATCAAAGCATTCAATCACCTGGGTATTCAACTGAGTGGAGACAACCTGTTAGACATAATTATTTGGACAATGGAATCTTGGCTGAGAGAGGAATTCAGTAAGCAGTCTGACAACACCAGGTTTATATCCAACCGATTTATTTCATAGTAAACTCACAAGCTTTCGATTCTATGGCCTTTGTCAGGCGAATAGAATCGAAAGCTTGCGTGTTTACTATCAAATAAATCGGTTGGATTTAAACGTGATGCTGTCAGACTGCTTACTGTGTTTACCCCAGTCCAATGCCAGCATCTCTACATCAGGAAAGAGGAATTCACAGCCATAATCTAATTAAGTTTAGCTGGAATATAATAGCCATGACCATATTTCGGTCACTGGGCACTTGGAGAGAAAAGGCCACAACAGGTCAACCTTTTTGTGTGTTTTAACCATTTGCTTTTTCTACAGAACAGGATAAGAAACTGAGATGTTCCTTTCCTCCTTTTTTCTCTTTCCATTTAACTTGCCAGTTGAACCCTGCCTGCTGATTTTAACTATCCAGGTGCTTCAAACAAAGATTTTAAGAATAATTCAACATGATCAACATGTCTCCAAAGAGCAGATAAATCATCCATTGACAAATTTAAACTACCTCAATACTGAAAGTAGCAACAGAAAGAAATAAAAACAACAGAACCAAGTTCAGCCTAAAGCCAACCAGGTCATCAATCTTCAAGAGCCATATCCCTTTTAATTTTATTGGCCTCTAAATTACTTAATCTGTTCTCCCCACTCTATAATCTATTTATATACGTGTGAACTTCTTTTATTATTTGCTTCGAACAGGTTATGCACAATAAAACTATTCTCTATTTTTAAAAGTTCAAATAAATCTGTCTAACCATTAATTTTATGGTCATAGGATGTAAACAGTTAATCACTCACAACAAGTATATACATTTTAAAAAAACTGTGGTCAATTAACCATTCAGCCCCTCTCCACCTGCCTGTAACATTTGAAAATTACTCTCTCAATTTATTATGCCACATTTAAAAGTGTATACACCCTCGCTCCCTCCATCCTGTACACACTTACAACCATGCCGTTTAGATTATATTGCCTCTCTATGTTGACTTTGTCCAAATGTATCACCTCACACTTCTGAGTTTTAAATTCCATATGTTTTGCTAGCTTGTTGCATTCAACAGCTACCAAACTCACTGTTTGCCATCCTTCCAGGTTTGGTATCATCAATCCTCACATTAAACCTTGGGAAGCACCTCTGTCTACCATCCTCCAGTTTGAAAATTTTTTAAGGGTTCCAGACAGCATACTTCTTTAAGAGGAAGCCGGTCTCTACTAAGGAAATTTATAGAAATTTTTGGCAATTTATGCTAAACAAACTGTCACCTATTTAGTTTTCAGTTAATCATATGAACAAGACAAATAGTCAGAGTCAATGAACAAGTGTAACACAATCCAATCACCACACCAACCATTCTCCCCCCCCCCCCCACCCACCCACTCCATCCCCAACCAAACCCCACCAGCTTCTGGAATGTAACAACTATAACAACTTCAAGAAGGAAGGTAAATCCCGCTGTGGGACAATTGAGGCATTTCCTCTTGTCCATAGCTAGGAAAATCCTGGCATACATTACTCTGAACCTCCTATTTGGCTGAGGAAATCTTTCCACAGACACAGTTTGGCTTTAGACCCTATAGAGGAACCTCCTACATGATCAGTGTTTTTTTTTGCAGTTCTCTTTAGGAATCTACTGCCAAAATTTGGAGCACTCTTTGCTAAAATTTGGATTTGTTGCCAAGGTAGTTTGGAAATAGCAAAAAAAAAGGATTTAGTAGACTTACATTAACACAGCAATGCTGTGAAAAAAAATCCTAGTGGATGCCTGTTTGAGTACACTGAGGGAGAATTTAGCATGGCCAATGCAACCAACCAGCACAACTTCCAGACTGTGGGAGGAAATCCACGCAGACAAGGGGAGACCCTACACAGACAGTCACTCAAGCTAGGAATTGAAACTGGATCCCTGGTGCTGTGAAGCAGCAGTGCTAACCACTGTACCACCATGAATATCAATGCAGGTCCCAATCCTACTCATGGGGATACTTGACAATATGGGAAACTATGGGATTTTATAACATAAATGTTGGAGACTGCTAATATAGAACATAGAACATTACAGCACAGTACAGGCCCTTCGGCCCTCGATGTTGTGCCAGCCAGCGGATCCTCTAACCTAAACTATTCCAATATCATCCATATGCCTATCCACCGACCATTTGAATGCCCCCAAAGTAGGCGAGTCCACAACTGCTATAGATTGTAAACAGTTGATAATCCCAATTAGCGACTGAGAAATATGAGGTATAGACTCATGCTCAAGATAAACTTAGAGAGAGACATGACTAGGGGAAAAGGGAACTAAATCTGTAGCCACGGCTAGATGGCCTTGGAAACTGATCTATAGAACAAAGAAAGCCAAATGCTGAATTAGGCAGCTGGCTGAATGGATGTGACAACACATTTATGCTTTGAACAAATATAAATTGAGGAACTCCCTGATACAAGTTAGAGATGGTCTCCCTCTATTCATATTGGTAATAAACTTTGCCTGATTCACTTACAGCTAAGCATGATGTGTCTTTACTTTGATATTCCTCAATACTACTTTCACCCTAGATCTGGATTTCACAGCCTATGTAGAAGCTCCAAGCATCAAATAACATGAAGTTTCTTGGGAAAGACCTGTCAATTCTCACAATGTTCAGTTAAAAAGTAAGCTTCCTGTGCCATTGTGCCTGAGGTAACTACATAATGGTATAAAAATGGTGCTGCTTGTGTTAACAATAACCGTTGCAAATGGTAGGGAAATTCTCCCATTTATCAGAATTTCACAAAATCCTTAAGGCAAGGTTGAAATGTCTCAATTGAAGTATTTGTGCCATGGTTTTCTCTGGTCATCAGGAGTAAATGGTCTTTTGCAATCAAACAAAATGATTTATATATTTTTGTTGTATTCTAACTTATATCTTGCAAAAGTTCAATATCACAGTAGCAGGCATTTCATTATGAATACTGAATTGCAACTTAAAAGTACAATTCAGTATTCATAACAATGCTTATCCATGTCTCGGGAAAAGAGACAGGGTGGAAGAAGTTTGTTTTTTTTTTCAAACAACTTTTTGCCTATTCTATGAAAAGTTCAATTTTTCATGTGCATGTTATGCATTCCCCAACACTGAAGTGCTGTGTACATTGCTACAGAGTGGCATGGTGGTACAGTGGTTAGCACTACCTGTTTCACAATGCAAGGGACCCAGGTTCAATTCCCAGTTTGCGTCACTGTATGTGTGGAGTTTGTATGTCCTCCCTGCACCTGTGTGGATATGCTCTGGTGTCCTCCCAAAGTCTGAAAGAAGTGCTGGTTAGATGAAATGACCCAAAGAGGAGCCAAAGTGTGGTGATTCAAGGAATTTCACAGTAACTTCATTGCAGTCTTAATGCAAGCCTCACTTGTCACTAATAAATTAACTTTACATAATGTTTTTTTGATGATAAAATAGCAATTAAGAACAAATGGCATTTTGGACAATGTAATTTCTCCTAAGACAATCCTTAAAAGTACAAGCATTGATGTCTAATTACCATTGCTTCATTCAATAGATTTCAGAGGAAGATTTATCGAATGTCTAAATATCATTAGTTGCTGATGGTCAGAATGGACATAAATCCATATTATTATCAATGTAGGAGTGGTCTTTTGTTGCAACACTTTGGAATAAGAAAATCATACAAATTCCTATCAATCTGTGGATCTGCTTGCTCCCGGGCTTCACATTTTGAGATTTGTTTTCCAATGTTAACTTTTTTTTTGGAAGTGGGGTCTTGTTCTTATATTTAGGTGTTGTTCAGATTGTTTTATTAACAGATTGCAAGTCAAGTTTTCATTCTGCATTTGACAAATGGCTGACAGATACAGGAGAACTTCCAGACCTTAAATGGATGATATATTCCATCCAATGTCTTCATGGCCTGAATCATGACTCGTTGGACGCAGACATTAAGCAGGACTGGAAATGAATGCGATCAGGCTCCAACTGTGATTTCACCCTAGCTGGCAATTAACTGGGAGCCAGTGTGAAACACGCACTGAGAGAGGCTCAGTGCTATGGTGGATGGAGGGGAGGAGCACAGAAACAGGGCTGGTACCAAGTAGAGGGAGGAGAGGCATTTCAAACAAGCTTGCTGAAGGTTGACAATTGCTGTGGAGCTGCCTCAGGGAGCTGCAGTACCTTATAAATGAAATGAGCTTAAAGAAATGCTCCAATGTTTATCGGCACTACAAATTCGCTGACATGATATTAGACAGTGGGCGGGACTCTCCAATCCCGTCGCAGTGAATGGAGATTTGGCTGAATACCAAATTCTCTATCCTTTTGGAACTTACTTGTTGTGAAAACGTGAAGGCCTTCTGACCAATTGCTCCATCCACCAACGATAGAGGTGGATGGGTCGTGTAAAATTGCCACCAATTGCTTCATTTATGGGCTTAATTGTCTACTTAATTGTTAAAAGGGGCAGTTCAGATTCCCTGCAGGCTCACTGGCTGTAATGTGCACAAGAAGATGATGTCCAGACTCATGCCCGATGTCTTTCTGAAGTGATTTCATATGCTTCCACGTTGGTTTGCACCTGATCAATCTATGTAAAATTCTGGCCCGTGAAGGTGTTTGGAAGGTGTGACTTCTATTGATGTATCACCATTCATATCAAAAAGATCTACATTTAAAACATGTTGCAAAAGATCTGAAGTTGGCTCCTTTTTCTCCTTGTCACCCAATGTTGGCTTGATTAAGTTAAAGTTTCCTCTAACGAAGCATCCCCACACAATCAAGTGATCTCTGATTCCCCAAAACTGCCGCATTCCATGACTCCATATCGCCATTTTATACAATGCATTTCTTCTGATTGTGTTGCAAGCTTTTTTTTTAAAATGTAGCTGTAAAATAACATTATAATAACAATGAAGAAAATAGTAATTTGCTCAGTGACTTAAATTACTCCCTGGTTTTTCTCTTCGTGATCTTCAATACAAAATATTTTTCTCACAGAAGAAGGGGCCTCTTTTTTCCTTGAAAGGTTTCCTATTGAGACAAGCCCAAGTGTGATCCATTGTTTGGAATATTTAATTGCAATGGCACAGTGATAATCATATAAAACGCTACTGTGGCCAGCCTCTTATAACAACTGAATCAGTAGCTAATATTTGATGTAAAAAAGATATTGAGGGGCATTTTCATGTTCTTGATTGCCCACCAACTGTGGGAGCCAGCTAATGTTTTGTTTGAAATCAATGAATCAGAAATCAGGCAGGTGGTACAATGGGGAGGCAGTGAACTTCACCAGAATACCATGGTGTATATAAACATTTACCCCATAGTCAACCTTGTGTATCCCAACACATACGTTAAGTGTCAAAGATATCTTGCTTGAAAGGTCCCTTGTTAGCTGAGGAAGGTACAAGCTTATTATGAAGAAATGGTTCACAACTAATGTTTTAAATAGTCAGTCTGACTGCATACTTAAATCACACAATTCATTGGCCAATTGGCATTTTTTCCAATCACGAAAAATATACTGGCTGGGATTCTCTGATCTCATTCGCCCCATTGCTACTACCAGCGAGAACGGAGAATTTGGTGTTCAGCCAAAATTCCATCCGCTGCAGGACTGGAGAATCCCAGCTGCGGACTAGGTCCAGCCATTGTAGTGAACACTGCCAATAGCTGGTGTCGTTTCAGAAACTTAGGAAGATCTGGCTGCATCAGCTCTTTTTTTTCTTAATTTTTTTGCTCTCTCTTTAAAGTTACAAAGCCGATGCTCAGAATGGAGTGGGCAAACGCAAATCCACTTCTTGTTTACTCAAAATGCAATTGAATCTAATTCAAGGTCCCCACAAGCTGACAAGGTAAGGCATCGTACCTGTCTTGGGCTTGATCCAACACTTGGAATGGGATTTTCTAGCCACACTTACCCCAAAACCAGAAAATCTCACCTACAGTCAATGGACCTTCACATGGTTCGCCCCCTTCCCCCTCCCCGATAGCTACCATTTCTGTGGCAGGTGGAATGGGAAAATTTGCCCCTTGATCTGAGCAACTTTTAAGTTCCCTATACATGTCTTTATTCTATCACTTTAATTCAGTTTAGATAAGAATCAATGAATTCGATACTACTACTTCTTCAGTGATATTGTGCCAGAAATTTTCAGAATATCAGCTTGAAAAGTGTCTTAAATAAGTGTTCACAAAAGTGTTTCCATTCAAATTTAAAATGCTGTATTTTTAATTTCCATTTTGATCCCACCTCAGCTTTGGCAAGTAGCTGAAGTTACCTGATCATCTACAGCTACACTACTGACATTTTCAATGGATGAGGTGTAGATTGGATGGTGTTTACATTCTCTGTCAAGCTGAAGCCAAGTGGACCAAATTTAAGCTCGGTTGTTTGATCTTAAATAGACTGATGGATGCCTCCTTAATATGCAGTAGTTAGGGTTCAATAACGCAGAAAGGAGGCAGGGTAACTTTAACAGCTAAATGGAAAAAGTAACCACCATGTTCATCCAAAGTACCAAAATATGGTCCATTGTGAGTTTCCTCCGGGTGCTCCGGTTTCTTCCCACAGTCGAGAGACACGTCGGTTAAGTTGATTGGCCATGCTGAATTGACCCTAGTGTGGGTTTATGGGAATAGGGCTGGTGAAGGATTGCAGTCGACACAGACTCAATGGGCTAGATGGCCTCCTTCTGTACTGCAGGGATTCTATGATGATTCTATAACGAAGGGCCAAATAAGTCAGCAATAAATGTTTTTTTTTGAGGGGACTGGAAGAGGTAGGTGCTGCTCCTCCCCATAAGGGAAGCAAGGGCTCCTCTGACACCCCAGGGTGCCCTGTGGTCTACTGCTGCATCCATCTGAAACCTTACCATGAGACAGCTTCAAAGTACTGCCTGGTTTTCACTGGCCAGCATACAGGCACCTGAACCTCACTGCTTTGGGAACCTGACTAGTCAGCGGAATGTTAATGAGGCCTGATCCTTAAAGTAGACTAGACCTTCCGTGGAAACTCTGAGTGGGATCTGTGGCTGTTTTTTTCCAAATTTCGAATCATAGAACTAATACAGCATAGAAGAGGCCTTTTGGCACATCGAGTCTGCACTGACATCCCAATAATCCCATTTAACAGCACTTGGTCCACAGCCTTGCACGTTATGATATGTCAAGTGCTCATCCAGGTACCTTTTTAAGGAATGTGAAGCAACTCCCTTCTACCATCCTCCCATGCAGACCATTCCAGACTGTCATGTGTCAGCACCTCTGGATAAAAAAAGTTTTTCCTCACATCCCCCCGGAACCTTCTGCCCCTCACCTTGAACTTGTGACCTGTGGTGACTGTCCTTCAACTAAGGGGAGTAGCTCTTCCTTATCCACCCACAGATCAAAATTCATTCTTGCATATTTATACCTGCAAAATGCCACTTGATTCATTTGAGTGATACAGATTCTTGTACTGATAATGGTAAATATGCAAATCGCATCTGGAAATAATCCAGCAGGCCATTTTGGCAACTGTTTACTTTAGTGACAGGGTTCCAAACACAGCAGAACATTTGATGTCACAAAAAGATCTTTCAAAGTCATAGGACCTACAGCTGATAATTTTGTCCTCATTATTCCCTCAAAACACACATGAGGCCTGACAATTTTGGTAGTTTGTGTGTCTCCATGTGATTCAGCCCCAGTACTGACTTCTGTATTGGCGTTTGGAATGGGTGGAGTGAGTGTTGGTGTTTCTTATAAAGGACTATTTCCCTGTGAGCCACGTTCTGCAGAGACTAGGCCACGAGATGGAGAGGCTTAGAAGCAAGGGAAAGCCACAAGGATAACCGGTGTTTGGCAACGGTTGGCAGTGCTACGTAATACTAGGTTACCATCTTTTCTGAGTGTCTGATTGTTTCTCATTTCTCAGGCAGTCGAAATGGGAGGTGAGTGCAGCTTCATCATCCCTGAGGATTCTTGGTCTGCTTATTCCAATGGTGTTATCTTTTCTGGTTGCATCACAGCTCCTGTTCTGCTCAAGACAGCAAGGAACTACAAAAGGTTGCTAATGTATCTCAATCCATCATGCAAACCACCCTCCCATCCATTGACTCTGTCAGTACTTTCCAGTGCCTCGGCAAAGCAGCCAGCATAATTATGGACTCTACATGTCCGGAGATTCTCTGGTGCATCTTTGGGAAAAAGATACAGAAGTCTGAAGTCACATACCAACCGACTCAAGAACAGCTTCCTCCCTGCTCCTGTCAGACTTTTGAATGGACTTACCTTGCATTAAGTTGATCTTTTTTTACGCCCTAGCTATGATTATAACACTACATTCTGCACACTCTCTCATTTCCTTCTCTATGAATAGTATGTTTTGTCTGTATTGCGCGCAAGAATCAATACTTTTCACTGTATGCTAATACATGTGACAATAATAAATCAAATGAAAAAAATCCATCTCATTGCAGGACTAAGTGAAGACTTCTGTAGTACACCTACCTCACTTCTGCAGAAAGACAGTGAAAGACTTATTGCTGTCCTTCTTAACAAAAGAAAAGGCTGTGCAGATGTGTGAGGCAGTTTCTAATGCACCACGCTGAGAGACAGATACAGCAAGCTGTGATCAAGATGGGGAGCTGATGAGTTGCATGAAAGTAATTTCAAAGTGCAGCGTGAAGCAGTCAGCAGAGGAGCGAAGAAGTTGTTGCCAAGGAGAAACAAAATGCTTTCAGTCCCCTGTCACCAGAACAGCAGCAATAGCTAAGTGACACTGGAATGAGAAGAAGAGTTTGTACAGTGAACTCTTGTGATTAGTGAGGAAACAGAAGATGGAGGGGCAGAGCCATGCTGGTGTTTACAAAGGACTATTCCTCTGTGAGCCACATTCTGCAGACACTGGGCCACAAGATGGAGGGGCTTAGAAACAAGGGAAAGCTACAAGGATAATGAGGGCTCGGCAACAGTTGGGAAAAAGGGAAGTGTGGGGAAAGTACAACAGCCAGGTCTATTCTACAAAGTTACCTTTGAAACATTTGCAGCATATCTTGCAATGATCTTGCAGATTTTACATTTTTTTTGCCAGCTCCCTCCTGGCCTTTTGTAGTCTCAGCTTTGGGTATCCCCTTGACATCCGGGGAAGGAAAGGGCCCTCATCTGTCTCACAAGCAGCCCTGTCACTGTGTTTGAAAGTTGAGGTGTTCTGCAGTGCCCTCCCTCAAGCAACACTGACTGACAGAGTTGGGCAGGATTTTCTGGCCGCGCTCGCCCCAAAGCCAGAAATTCTTTCCCGAGGTGAACGGAGCTTAGCATGGTCCACCCTACCCGCTATGGTTCCTGTGGCAGCTGGGACGGGACAATTCCATCCTTTGTCTTGGGAGGTCAATTTAGTCTTCAAAATGGCCACCAGACCCATTGGAAAAACTCGTCCTCCTATTGGGAATGGAATGGAATGCGATGTCAGCTATCAAATCAACTGACCTCAAACTGATGGCAATGCCCCTCCCATCATCAACCCAAAATACTGCCACAGTAAAATGATAGCCCAGTAAACATATCTGGCATCTTAGCTGAGCTTGCAGAAGTAGAATCATTTGGGTCACTGATATAAAGGCTCAAGTAGTAAAATAGTTTCAAAGATATCATTCGCAAGAATAAGAGCAAATTCTAAAAATTCGAGAGAGGTGCAACTTCTGAAGCCAGCCTTTACAAGGACAAAGGTTGTCAGAATGCCCTGAGTAATTCAGATCAATTAGCAGAGCCAGGATGTTTTCTATGGAACTTGGGTTATGCACTTCCCTGAAAACGCATCAACTGAACTTGGGCTGCTGAGTGGAATTTGTATTTTGTTTATAATTTAGCCTCAGAACTACTATCAAAGGCTCCGCGCAAGGGTTTCATTCCTTGGAATATAGAAGGTTAAAGGGCGGTTTGTTTGAAGTTTTCAGATATTAAAAGGAACTGATAAAATAGATAGAGTCAAACTATTTCCACTGGTTGGGGAGTCTGGGATTAAACGGACACAATCTAAAGGTCAAAGCCAATTATTGCAGTTAGAAATTAGAAAATGCTTTTTCATACAGAGGGTAGCAGCATTTGGAACTGTCTTTCACAAACAACCCCTGATGTTCAGTATAATGTGAATTCTAAATCTAGGATTGACAGTTTTTTTTAAACCAAAAATATTAAAGGGTATGAGGCAATGGCAGACTTCAGACATTATCGCACTGTAAGTGGAACAGGCTCAAAAGATAAAATCACCTATTTTCCTAGAAATTGACATATACTATCCCATGAATTTTTTTTTTATGCTTCAGTTTCATGAAAAATGAATCATTAAGAAAAATACAGCTAACATGATGCCAAGAGAGAAGTCCATCAGGTAACATGTTATCATTCAAATATTATTCAAGTCTCAATGTGCTGAGTCACAAGATGACCAAATGTGAGTTGATGTTATAGCTTGACTCTTAACTTTTGAGAAAAGGCAAGTGCTTCCCACAAGATAACTGAAGAGGAGCTCATCCAACAGCAGGTTTCTGAAAGCAGGCTAACTGCTCACATCTCTGTTGAGAAGTAATAACACATAATTCGGCCCTATCCTCACCTCCATATTCAACATGCCCGCATACATAGAGGAACACTGGCTGCTTTTGGTGCAAACTCAGTAAAGTTTTACAACACCAATTTTAAATCCAACCAATTTATTTGATAGTAAATCCGCGAGCTTTCGACGCTATGCGCCTTCGTCAGGCAAATGCAGTGTTCTGATCTGCAGAAGCACTCATATCCACACAGACAGTTACAGATTGCTGATTAGATCTAATCCTGCCATCACAGGATCACAAGGTGTGTCACTAACAGCACCATGTGCATTGAGCTATTTTAGCCATCAGCACCCCTAAGCAAAAAAAAGTTAGTCATTGCGACAATCAAATTACTGCCACTGTCTGTGTTAAATCAACATAGGATAGATTTTACATTGAACTTTTTCTTACACAAAAAAAATTACCTATTTAATTGTTTCAGTATCATGGAAACTACAGCCATTTCATAGGATCCCTACAGTACAGAAGAGGCCATTCAGCCCATCAAGTCTGCACCGACTCTCTAAGTATCCTATCCAGATCCTCTCCCCTGCTCTTTCCTTGTAACTCCACAGATTTTATCATGGTTAATCCATCTAATCCACAAATTTTTGAACACTAAGGGATAATTTAGCATGGCCAACCTTCCTAACTTACATATCTTTGTAATTTTTATAAATGATCTGGATGAGGGTATTGAGGGATGGATCAGTAAATTTGCAGATGATACTAAAGTTGGTGGTGTGGTAGATAGTGAAGAGGGGTGTTTTAGTTTACAGAGTGACTTGGACAAGTTGCAGAGCTGGGCCGAGAGGTGGCAAATGGAGTTTAATGTGGAAAAGTGTGAGGTAATGCACTTTGGCAGGAACAATAAATGTGTAGAGTATAGGGCTAATGGTAGGGCTCTTAATAGTGTTGAGGAACAGAAGGATCTTGGTGTATGTGTCAATAGATCCCTGAAAGTAGGCAGTCAAGTGGATAAAGTTGTTAAGAAGGCATATGGAGTCTTAGCTTTTATTGGTAGGGGGATTGAATTTAGGAGCCGCAGCATCATGTTGCAGCTGTACAAAACTCTAGTGCGGCCGCACTTGGAGTATTGTGTGCAGTTCTGGTCGCCACATTATAAGAAAGATGTGGAGGCATTGGAGAGGGTACAGAGGAGGTTTACCAGGATGTTGCCTGGTATGGAGGGCAGGTCCTATGAAGAGAGGTTGAAGGATTTGAGGTTGTTTTCGTTAGAAAGGAGGCGGCTAAGGGGGGATCTTATTGAAACATATAAGATGATTAGAGGTTTGGATAGGGTGGACAGTGATAGCCTTTTTCCTAGGATGGAAAAAGCTAGCACGAGGGGACACAACTTTAAATTAAGGGGTATGAGTTATAGGACGGATATCAGAGGTAGGTTCTTTACTCAAAGAGTGATTAGGGAGTGGAATGCCCTGCCTGCAGCTGTTGTAGATGCGCCAAGTTTGGTGGCGTTTAAGAGGTTAGTTGATAAGTATATGGATGAGAAGGGAATGGTTTAGTTAGGAGGGGCATTGCTTTTTATTTTGGTCGGCACAACATCGAAGGCCGAAGGGCCTGTTCTGTGCTGTATTGTTCTATGTTCTATGTTCTATCTTTTAGATTGCGGGAGGAAACCGCAACACCCAGAGGGGAACACATGGGGAGAAAGTCTAAATTCTACATCCAAGGCCAAAATCGAACCCAGGTCCCTGCAGATGTGAGACAGCAGTTCTAACCACTGTGCCATCATGCCATCCATTTTCTGAGCAGCCTGAATTTAAAAGTTCATCTGTTGAAGAAACAGAGACTCAGTGAAGACCACAAGAACCATAGCTATACTTAAAAGGAGACCAGAAATGCTTTTCCTTCCTTTGGTCTAACGGCGAAACATTTTACAGGATCAGGTTACATTCCATCCACAGTAAACCTTAATTATAAGCAATATCACTTTGAGCCAACAGAACAACCAAACCAGAAAAAGTATTCTAGCACTCCCTGTTGTTTACTCTCGTTACACTCTCCATTGAATTGTACTAGTATTGCAACAGAATATTCGACCATTTCGAATTATAATCAGCTGAATTTTCTTGTTACATTTTCCCAAAGAGAGGCTCATTAGCAAAAAGCAAGGCAGTTAACAAAATAAAAAATGCAAATGTTAATTAAAATGTAATTCAGAATAGAGGAAACTAAGGGTAAATATCTTTAAAAGGTATTTTGCATTATACCCAGACCAGGTTTCCCATGCAGCAATCCATGACTAATTACTGAGTAATTTGATGTTTTAAATATAATGCAAAGAGTATATTGGGACTACTAACAATACAATAAAGGAATATACATGGTCATAAAAACATGTTAGGAAAGCATCAATGTTTTCCAATATGATCTGGATCTTTAAGTATGTGAAATATTTTAGGTATCCCACAATAAGGATGATGTAAATGGCAAAGGTACAATAGGATTAAATCTATTGGAATGTTGCCATGAACAATAGATGATATTTATGAAGAGAAACGTGAAGCTAATGTTATTACAGACCTGAGGAAGGTTAAAAAATGGCCTGAAAGAGATTTAGAGATGATGGGAGGAATTTTCCCATCCTGCCCGCCACGGAAATCATAGCAGACAGTGGGTAGATCATGCAAAGATCCAAATCCACTATCAGTGGGATTTTCCAATTTTGGGACTAGTGCAGCTGGAAAATCCCACCCGAAATGTCAGTTTGGTACAATAGTGTTTAAGAGGACTCCTAATGAACCAGGGAGTCAGGAAGCTGTGAGTTCAAGCTCCACTACAGACTTGACTATATACTCCAGGCTGCCACTTCAGTGCAGGGCAGGGGGAATTACGCACAGTTGGAAGCACACTATTGTGGCAAGAAACCTGGCACAAGGCCCACTTAATCAAACAAAAGGCCCCAAGTCAGTCTCCCGCTGGTTGCAAACCATCCTGATTAAGTTAAAGAGAAGAATTGATCCCACACCAGTTGGAGGGATGTCAGTTAGACTTATTAATGAACCAATTAACATCCATTGTCTCAGAACCCACCACAATTCAGTCGTGGCTCAAGAATTAATTGAGCAACACACGGCTTTCCTGCGCTCTCGAAGATCACCTGCCAAACATTGTCAGGTTTGCCAGCAGCCTCATGGAGGAGTCATGGAGTGGAGTGGGTGGGGGAATTCTTATGCAGTCCCATCATCGGAACAGTGCTTGACTGCCATCCTCCTAGCATTGTTTCTGATCCCCTTTGTTCCCTCTCCGACGTGATCAGCATTTCACGTTCACACACATTTGGTCTGAGATTCCTTGATGATCTTTGGGCTTCTGGCGGGAGGGTGGAAAAACGCAGCCCTAATCTTTTACTTAGTTGTGAGATATCGTGTGCAAATAACTGTCATATTCCTTACAATAGCAAATGCACATCAAAAGTACTTAACTGGCTGTGAAGCACTGTGCAACATCTCAAGATCATAAAAGCACTGCATAAATGCAAGTATATTCTTTAAAAAGATCCTGCTCTGCTTCCTTCTGAAACGTAGGCACCACCAGACAAAGCAAGTAGGATTTGTCCATCCCTGGTTTCTCTCAAGAAGATGATGGATCTCCTTTTTGAATTTTGAATTTCTTGAGTATTGTTGCAGCTACATCCATCCAGACAATTGGAAAGTATTTCATCACATTCCCAACTTGTGTCTTGTAAGTGATGGAGAGTCTCTTGGAAATCAGGTGATGAACTACTTGCTGCATAAGTCTGTTCTCCCCAGAATCCAGGCCAAAAAGGAGTACCTTGTGATGATGGTACTCTGAATATGATTTTGGCTCAGTGGCAATAAAGACCAGTAGTATATATCGAAAAATAAAATGGTGTGTGGTCTGGGGACTTGGAGGGGTTAGTGTTCTCCTGCACCTGCTGCCTTTGTTCTTCTACATGGTGGAGGATAACAACTTTGAGAAGAGTTACCAAAGAAGATTGACAACTTGCTAAAGAGTATCCTGTAGAAAGTACATACTGCAATGAAATGGTAATGAAAGGAATGGATGTTTACGTTGATATATGAGATGTTGATTATTTTATCAGGATGGTGTTGAGTTTCTTGAGTATTGTTGCAGCTACATCCTTCCAGACAATTGGAGAGTATTTCATCACATTCCCAACTTGTGTCTTGTAAGTGATGGAGAGTCTCTTGAAAAGCAGGTGATGAACTACTTGCTGCATAAGTCTGTTCTCCCCAGAATCCAGGCCAATAATCTAATGTGCACCAAAGCCAGTTTGTTGACAATGGGACAACCTGATATCATGCAAGATGCTATATAAATGCAAGTCTTTCTTTCTTAAATCTGGACTCTTCAGACTTCTAGTAACGTGACCAACTATGTGACAAACAATTGCTTCAAGGAGAAATTTCCTCCAGAAAAATATAATCGGATTAATAATATCGCACATATTGAAGGGGACTTTCCTAAAAGAATGGCATCAGGATCAGATACAATGTGTTCTGATGTTTCTTCTTCTGAAATTTATCATACATGTAAGAATTGGTTAACACACAGTCCAGAATACATTATTGAGTTTAAGAAATTAAAATGGTATCACTGATCATGAAATGGATCATTCTTTACAATAAGATAGATTCCCCTTGTGTTTTCAGATTGCTTTTATTTTTTGTTTTATTTTGAAGATTATAACTTTACAAGATACAGGAGCAGAATTAGGCCATTCAGCCCATCGAGTCCACTCCACCATTCAAAGCTGATATGCTCCTCATACCCACTTTCCTGCCTTCTCTCCATAACCCTTCAACCCATTACCAATTAAACATCTGTCAAACACTCCCATAAAATTTACTCACTGCATCCACCACACTTTAGGATAGCAAATTCCACAGATTCACAATCCTTTGGGAGAAGTAGTTTCTCCTCAACTCTGTTTTAAATTTGCTACCCTTTATCCTGAGACTATGACCTCTCGTCCTAAAATGGCCCACCAACAGCTCCATGTATACTTTATTCATACCTTTTATCATCTTGTATACCTCAATTTGATCTCTGCTCATTCTTCTGAATTCTAAAGAGTGTAGGCCTAAACTGTTCAATCTCTCTTCATGCAACAAATCCCTCATCTCTGGAATCAATGGCATGAAGGACATTATGCTGGGACATATTTGTAAATCTCCACACCTTTATTGGCAATACTAATACAACTTCTGCTATTTGAATATATAGAATATAGCAGCAAGAATCAGCCTCAATAGGTGCACCTTATGATTAACGTATCACCTTACAGGTCAGAGTACACTACAATCAATTGATTCTATACATCAAAATAGCAGAAGACGTATCAGTAATGCAGGTATAGGTGTCAAGGTTTACAAATATCATCATTTTTTTCTTCACTTTACTTTAACATTCAATAATTTGTATTTTAATACATTTCTAAGCCGCATACTTAGATGTGAAATCTCACAGCCAATAATGCATATGAACTAAATATTATGAACTAATCTCATTCATTTGGGGCAACATGGTGGCACAGTGGTTAGCACTGTTGCCCCACAGAGCCAGGGACCTGGGTTCAATATTGACCTTGGGTCACTGTCTGTGTGGAGTTTGCACATTCTCCCTGTGTCTGCATGGATTTCCTCTGGGTGCTCCGATTTCTTTCCACGGTCCAAAGATATGTGGGTCAGCTGATTTGATTTGGTATAATGCTAAATTGACACTAACATCAGAGGATTAGCAAGGTAACTATGTGGGGTTACACGAATAGGGCCTGGGTGGGATTGTGGTCAGTGCAGATTCAATGGGCTGAATGGCCTCCTTCTGCACTGTGGGGAATTCTATGATTCTGTTCTATGTTTTCAGCACTGTTCCCTTCAACATGGCACCAGTGAAATGGCCTCGGGGTAACTTCCATGTCACCAAGGGAACATTTCACCTTTCTTTCCCCAAGAGTCATTCTCAGTACTGTAACAATGAATCAAGATGAGCTCACAAAACCTCTTGCTCGAATTTCACTTTCTTTTTCATTGGTTCCCCCTGAAGCTGTGATGAAACAAGGACTTGCAGACACTGGAAATTAATTCTTAACAGTGTTTTATAGGAATTGTGTTTCCTAAAACAAACATTTTTGTTTAGTTGACATATTAATTGTCATTCCACATCAAATCGGTTACTCATCCCTCAATTCCAAGCATCCCCGAGTTATGCTCTTGCTCTTTGTATCATGTGGTTGGTATATGATGTAATCTCCTGGTTCGAAGTGCTTCTGAAGTCCCTGATTGGCCATTAACTCTGTGAAGAATTCAAATTATTTTTTTCCAGGCAATTTCAACAGGGGTTAACCACAAGAAAACGAAAGGATTTAACTACATAATTTACAGCACGAATCCTTTGGCGTGCCCTTCCAGGATCAGCAGATTGTGTGTTGAGGCCAAGTTTGGTATAATTGAGTAAAAGCAACAGAATGAGATCACTTTCAGAATTGCTGACTAACTTTCAAAATTTTCTAACAGAAGCTTAACTTTATTAAGAGACATTCTGGAAACAGTGGTAAAAGGTAGGTGATTCACACTTTAACAATCCATTCCACTGAGATATAGGGCAGGACATTTCCATTGTCTGCCCCTCACCCACTCCATGGCAGGCTGGCAATACAATTCTGGTCATAGAGATCACCATCAAGAACATAAATGATGTAGAATTATTTATAGAATATCTACAGTGCAGAAGGAGGCCATTCGGCCCATCGAGTCTGCACTGACCACAATCCCACCCAGCCTCTATCCAGCATTTACCCTGCTAATCCCCCTGACACTAAAGGGCAATTTACCATTATTAATCAAGCAAACCCACACATCTTTGGATTATGGGAGGAAACCAGAGCATCCAGAGAAAACCCATACTGACACATGGAAAATGTGTAAACTCCACACAGACAATGACCCCAGCCAGAAATTGAACCTGGGTCCCTGGTGCTATGAGGCAGCAGTGTTAACCATTATGTCATTTCATATCATTTATTTCAATGGATTACGTTCAATTTGTTAATATAAAATTCTCTTGGGTAATTTTGCCCACACATTAGTTAGAACTTTCTGGCTGATTGAAAAATTAATAGCAAAACTATTTTCTCATTTTTTATACATTTTGTGTTTGTTTTATTTATTCACAGTGTGTCAGTGTCATTGGCTAGGCCAGCATTTATTGACATTCCTAATTGCCCTTAAGGTAGTGATAAGCTGCCTTTTTGAACTGCTGGTGTCCATGCAGTGTAAACACAGATGTGACACAGAATCCTAACCTCATTGAGAGGTTCTGCTTTTGGTTGGAGGCAGGAAATTGTTACAGTGAACACCAATCCACAGTATAGAGTGGATAGATGTGTTCGCAGGGATCCTTGTAACACTACCAATTGAGGAAATATCTCTGGTGGAAAATTTCATATCAATACCTCTGGAAAATTGCCATAGAGTTGTTGGTATTCCCAACCCAGGCTCCTTCTCTTCCTAAGGACTTCTATCCTCAATGTTGGATTTCAGAGTTGCATAACTTGCTGACTGGAAACTTTATAATTGATATAATTGATGTCGAGCCAAGGAAGATCGAAAAAGGTGCAGATCATAAATTGTTGAAAAAAAAGAGCATTTACTCTGAGCAAATGTACAGGTTTTGTGTTTATCACTTTAGTGCATAAATATGATAAGCACCTAATAGAAATATAAAATTAAACATTTGAATGATTTGTAACGCTTAAAAATTTTCACCTTTTCCTTCTGGATGCGAGAAAATTAATTCTCTTCTGGCTGAAGAAGGATACTAAACTGGATAAATTAGCCACAATGACTACAATCTATTGAAGCTGAATTAGTTGAAGGGCACAGGGTTAAGTGTATTATTGTCACAAGTAAGCTTTTGTTAACATAGCAATGAAGTTACTGTGAAAATCCCCTAGTCACCACACTCTGGCACCTGTTCGAGTACACTGAGAGAGAATGTTGCAAGGTCATGACGAGTGACAAACAGGGCCAATTACTCTAAACAAATCATGAGGGTCAAACATGGCCAATTACTATTCCAAACAGATCACTACTATCACAAGACAACAAATGAGCAACTCATAATTTTTAAAAAACAAATTAAGTAGCAAACAATAATACACAAACGATGACTGCAGTAAATGAATTACTAAGCAAGTTAGTAAATACACACTTCTGTCTCCGTACAGCACAATTAAGCACAGCTGTACCATAAAGGACATACAATGCACAAAACTGGGACAATATATATTATTTTGGTGCTGGGATAATTCTTTAGTTGGGTTAGTAAAACGGATAGCTGCTGAAAACATTCTCCTAAAAAGCCATAAAGAACAAGTGTTGGAGACCACAAATAAGTGGTAAGTTGAACTGCTAATCATTGGCAGGCTAATCATTGTAGAGGTTGTTGCTAATTAACATGGATTTTTTTTTACCTTATTCAGGCGAGTGACTTTCCTGAAAGTTTGATCCTATCCACATCTTTCTCCTCGAAGAGACGGTGCTGCATAATTATGATTGCAGGCGAACCGACTGCTGCCAAAATTCACCCCAGCTAAAAAGATTCTAGAACGGACAGAATTCCTTCCCTGGAGGTCGAGATGAACATCTTGCTCACATTCACCACCCACCGCTTTTCAGATCTTTCCAATTGTGCAAGTCCCGTTACTGTCATTATTAATGTTTTTCTTCGCGTCCTTCCTGGGTTATTGTGAATTAACTGCTTACCGCGTAGATCATTATAACATGTGCAATATGTTATTTTTATTTCACATCCCTTTTTTTGCACTTACACATTTTGCTTCTCTTGCCACCCACTCCATCACGGGACTTGCTGCTCTTTATCTGTCTCGTTATCGGATGCAGATGTTAAGAAAATACTAAGCTGAATTTATTATTACGCTTACATTTTTTCAAAATCCAACTTTACTAATTAATAAAATACTTAGTCCCATGATTTTAAATGCCGTGGCAGCGAATGAACTCGGGTGCAATGACTGGTGTATGGGATTGAAGTCTCTCCCTCATTCTCCCACAACGAGCAATCCTCACATCACAGCTCCCTGACCTTGAGGGTAGGGGAGGAAGGAAAGCAGTCATTATTTGATTGATCGTTCTCAGACAATTCATTCTGAGTATTGCATTCATTCTACCACTTTAATGACCCTACTTGACGATGGAAACCCCATCCCAGCCAGTAATGGAATGGTCCCCTTGACCATTGATTAAAAAAAAGTTATATCAAAAAAGACTACTTGTGGGGATAGTTTATTTATTAGTGTCACCAGTAGGCTTATATGAACACTGCAATGAAGTTGCTGTGAAAATCCCCTAGTCACCACGTTCCAGCCCCTGTATAGGTACACTGAGGGAGAATTTAGCATGACCAATGCACCTAACTACCACATCTTTTGGACTGTGGGAAGAAACCGGAGTATCCGAGGAAACTCACGCACACAGAGGGAGAACATGCATACTCCACACAGACAGTGACCCAAGCCAGGAATCAAACCCTTGTCCCTGGTGCTGTGAGGCAGCAGTACTGATCACTGTGCCATCATGCCGCCCACTAAAAGGGAATTGCATTGCTGTCTGAAAAGATAGTATGCGCAAGATTACTTTTTTAAAAAGTTTATTCATTTTCACAAGTAAGGCTTACATTAGCAGTGCAATGAAGTTACTGTGAAATACCTCTAGTCTCCACATTCCGACACCTATTTGGATCAATGCACCTAACCAGTACGTCTTTCAGACTGTGGGAGGAAATCAGAGTACCCAGAAGAAACCCACGCAAACATGGACAGAACTTGCAAATTCCACACAGACAGTGACCAAGCTGGGAATTGAATCCACTTCCCTACTGGGATAAGGCAGGGGTGTGGGATTAGGTAGAATGCACTTGCAGAAAACCACTGCAAAATCAATGGGTTGAATGGCCTCCTTCTACAGTTGAAAGATTCTGTCACTCTGTGAATAATACTACACAAGAGTTTACCAAATGAAATGATGCTATGATTGCACAAAACATCCGTCAAGAGATCTCACCTGTTCAAATTCACAAAAGAAGTGGCATAACTCAAACCTAATGAACGTTGAACAGTGAAACATTTGTTGGACATCATTTTATAGAATCGCTACAGTGCAGAAAGAAGCCATTTGGCCCATCGAGTCTGCACTGACCACAATTCCACCCAGGCCCTATCCCTATAACCTCATATATTTACCCTGCTAGCCCCCTTGACAGTAAGAGGCAGTTTAGTATGATCATTCTACTTAACTTGCACATCTTTAGGCGTGGAAGGAAACTGGAACACCCGGGGGAAACCCATGCAGGCATGGGAAGAATGTGCAGTGTTCACACAGATAGTCTCCCAAGGCCAGAATTGAACCTGGGGCCCTAGAGCTGTGAGGAAGCAGTTACACAGCAGTTATGTTTAAGTTGTGATATAAAAGAGGAAAAACGAAATAAGTTAAATTCCTATCTTATACTTGTATATAGAATTACAGACAAGCCAGCATTTGGAATTGAGTTCTCAAGGTATGTGAATAATCAAAATGTCATTTGATTATTTCTGAGTTGTTCTGTATCGCACTGTCTGATCACCAAAAGTATTTTCAACGGTGAAGTAAATACTGTTGCTAGTGGGATTCCTTGAATGTCAAAGTGGGGTAAGTTTTCACATCTCTTGCATCAAGTTCTGTTCACTCATTACCTGTTCACATATTACCCTTATGTTCACTCAACTATCTTGGCCCTCAATTAAACGTTTCCAACTCTCTACCTCTTTCTACTCCTTTAAGACACTCTTTATACTCTCCTAACCAAGTTTTTGTCGGTCTGCCCAAGTTAGATTTATAACACTCCTGTGAAGCATCTTGGATCACTGTTTTGTTTATATATCCACTCAAAATCCAATTCAGACTCTCCACAAGTTGAGACATTCCCAATCCAAGCCGACAGGGCTCTCACTTCCTGTCTTGGGCTTGATCTACATGATCCAAGCTGATTGGAGCAGGCATTGCACCTCCTCCAAAGCTTGGTCTTATTTGCATCCAGCAAAAAAACTGAGATGCTGCTTTTAAAACTTGCTTCACTTTGGATCATTGTACCATTATTAAAGTTCTATGTAGGTACAAGTTGATGTTGTTCAATGAAAGAATTTGGAAATAAACATGTTGAGGAATCTCCACAGAGATAGTGCTCAAATATTTTTGATTGGTTCGTGGAAAGTAAAGAAAATACATTCTGTCCATTGCAGGTTGAAAAGTGAATGAATTAATTTGTATCATCCACCACATTTAAATAAATTTATATATATGGAGAGCAGCTTTTTACCTTTCTCTTAAATGGAAGAACAATATTTATAAAGCTTGAGAAAAATTTCATTTATTTTACATCTTTCCATCTTTCCTAAATGTTGGCAAGAACCCCTACTAAGAGCGAAGTGTAATTTCAGAATTTCATTAAGAATCTTTTCAAACTTCACGCATGATACAGTCCTTATAAAACCTGTTACTTTTTATCTGAACAATGGCTGAGTTTGAGTCTGAGTGAAAACACAATTAAAAAGATGCAGACAGCGTAAAAATGCAGAAAGTATTACAAAGCATTAAAACCTAATCCGAATTGCTCATGCTTGATTTATCCCACTAATCAAGCTTTTATTTTGAAATATCTATGTTTAATTGTCTTAACCTCAACATAGAAAATCGAAGCAGGAATAGGCCATTTGGCCCTTCGAGCCTGCTTCCCCATTCAGTGTAGTCATGGCTGATCATCAAATTCAATATCCTGATTCCCCCCTTTCCCTTCATATATATCCCTTGATCGTTTTAGCCCCAAGATCTATATCTAATTTCTTCTTGAAATCATACAATGTTCTGAGTACAACTACTTTCTGTATTAGTGAATTCCACAGGTTCATCACTCTGTGGGTGGTGAAATTCCTCCTCACCTCAATCCTAAAAGATTTACACTTTATCCTCAAATTATGGTGGATTCCTCCACCATAAGAACATTCCCTCTGAATCTATCCTGTTAGAAATCTGTTAGAATCATATAAGTTTATATGAGGTCTCCTCTCACTCTTGTAAATTTCAATGAATACAATCCTAACCAACTTAGTCTGTCTTTCAACAGACATGCCAGGAATCAGCCTGGTAATCCTATTGCTCATTGTTTTTATACTATTCGTTAATGCCTTGCTTCTGTTTATTAGATAGCAACCTTATTAATATTCTGCCCTCAAATTCAGAAATGGTAGTTGCTATATATTTAAGTAATTACATGATTGCTTTAAGGTGATGTCATTGAGGTTTTTCACAGATGTAAGTTTCATTTTCTCCTCTGTTCAGTCAACAATGTTACATTAAACTTGTTGTTGTTATTTTGAATCTACTTGTGCATTCGTAGAGTCAACCTTTTGTTTTTGCTTAAAACCCACAACTCCTAACATAGTTGGGACATTATGCTAGTGTCAAGTTTCATTCCAGACATTTGAAGCATAACCTAAGTGTGGTTCAGTATTGAGGAAGCACTGCAGTGTTTGCTGTGTCATTCTTTCAAGTAAGGCATTAAGCCATAGTCCTTGCTGCCTACTCAGGTAGGTGTGAAAGATCGCATGGCACAACTGTATTCAAAGCAGATGAGAGGATTACACCTAGTGCAAAAGGACTCCTGGGTGCTCTGAAGAAAATATGACAACCTCAGGACACAGTTGTTGGGGACAGGGCAAGAAATCAATATATCCAAATCACACATGTATAAAGTTTAGAGGGAGGTGAGTAATTAAAAGATAGAAAATGGAAAATTGACAATGCATCGAAATCTTTCTGAAGCTTTTTAGGCCATTGTTGTATATTGAAAAAGGAACTTACTGGCAAATATTATAGTATCTATAATTTTAAAGTTTATTTATTAGTCACAAATAAGGCTTACATTAACACTGCAATGAAGTTACTGTGAAATTTCCCCTAGTCGCAACATTCCAAGCACCTGTTCGGGTCAATGCACCTAACCAGCCCATCTTTTAGACTGTGGGATGAAATCGGAGCGCCCTGAGGAAACCCATGCAGCCATGGGAAAAATGTATAAACTCCACGAAGACAGTACAAGCCAGAATCAAACCCAGGTCCCTGGCACTGTGAGGCAGCAGTGCTAACCACTGTGCCACCATGCTGCCCAATAAAGCTGTGGCCTTGAAGTTCCTACAAGACTAAGAGCCCACTAAATTAAAAATAAAATTAGATTATGTGGTAATTTAAAAAGTAATTTTCTTAATTTAATTGTAAAATCACTTTGCACCATTTTGTTCCCACGGTGATAAACTGAGCAAACCTGTGAACTGGAATAACTAGTCAGAGCATATAAAGATGTTACTCGTCAGTGGGTCAGAAACATCAGCCACTAACTAAAGGCCATGGGCATCTGCAACTCATGAGTCCTGCACTGAACCAGTAACAGACAGCACACATCAGCTAAATAAATCTGAAGGCACTCTCCTGCCCTCTATGTAAGCTCCTGTTGCTGGAATAAAGGCACGAGAGTAAAAGATTGAACAAAGAACAAAGAAAACTACAGCACAGGAACAGATCTGTGTTGCCTGACTTAACTAAAACCGCCTACCCTACTTGGGAGCATATCCCCCCATTCCCAGCCTATTCATGTATTTGTCAAGATGCGCCTTAAAAGCGACTACTCTATCCACTTCCACTACCTCCTCCGGCAGCAAGTTCCAGGCACCCACTTTTCTCTGTGTAAAAACCTTGTACATCTCCTTTAAACCTTGCTCCTTGCACTTGAAATCTGTGCTTCTAGTAACTGATTCTTCTATGCTGGGAAAAAGCTTCTGACTATCCACTCTGTCCATGTCTCTCATAATCTTGTAGTCTTCTATTAGGTCACCCCTCAACCTCCACTGATCCAGTGAGAATAAACTCCAACCTCTAACTTCTCTTCATAGCCAATGTCTTCCATACCAGGCAACATCTTGGTAAATCTTTTCCGTACCCCCTCCAAAGCCTCCACACCCTTCTGGTAGTGTGGCAACCAGAATTGAACACTATATTCCAAGTGCAGCCTAACTGAGGTTCTATAAAGTTGCAACATGACTTGCCAATTTTTAAACTCACTGTCTCAGCCGATGAAAACAAGTATGCCGTATGGCTTCTTGACTACCTTCTCCAACTATGTTGCCAATCTCAGTGACCTGTGTATCTGTAAATACCTATCAATACTCTTAAGGGTTCTGCTATTTATTGGATGTTGGTGAAGATTGTTAGTTCTGCTTTGAACAGGTTCAGGAGACAAGTACCACACAGTCTTTGCTGATCTCGCTGAAACCATTTAGGTTGACTTTCCTACAAATCAAGATTACGCAGAGCATTATTGGTTCTTTTTCGCTAGGCAGCCCATAGTATCCAGAAGACTCCAAATACATCTATTAAAACCTGAGGCCTGAAACTTTCCAAGTGGAAGAAGCATTGCAGGACCATGATAGGAGATGTACATGTCAGCTCGGATTTTGCTTTTCTGGAATGATCTGTGAGATATTGGGAGTCATTAGATGGTGAGGACAAGTGACAGTGGTGTGCCCCCCATCTTCCCACTGCCATGGAGCAGTGGGTTGGTTTTCCAACATTTCAGAAGACCACTTGGTGAATATTGGGGGCCCTCCGGTAGTGTAGAGAATAGGCTTCCCCCTAACAGGACCCTCTGAGATCCATAGCTGAATTCCTGCACACACCCTCCTCTCCCCCCCCCAACCAACTCCCGCACCATCCAGAGACAATAGTTGCCCTGCAGCTACCTAACTCTTTATTGGAATGATCTGTGCCTGCTCCCACTGTGTTCTCTCTACAAATGCAATCCTAATGGTGGCCACCTTTCTCCATTGAAGAGTTGCCTCTCCTCACCACTCTGACTAAAATTTGGCCATTATCTCTCAGGACAGCATGGCAGGGTTCCCCTTCTGCCAATTCCCTCTGATCCAAATGACAAAAAGGAGATGGGGCTGATTTGTCCACAAAGATTGCAGCAGAAGATATCTGTCAGGAGGTGAGATCTAGGTCAACCCTGAAAGGCACATAGAAAACTCTGTCTCACGTAATGCTCCAATTCAGGAAGATTTTCCAAGAAACCATATTCCTACTTCACATACTGATACCAAGGTAAAACACAATGGTAACATAAATTAGGCACATACATACACAGAACTGCTGGACAGTGAAATTATGGTGACATTAAACCTGTTGTGCTTGTGGATTTTGATTTTGCAAGGATTTTGTAATCATATTCACTAAATAGCACAAATAACAGCTGTTTAAGTACTGCTTTGCAAGTAACAGAAAATGTCTTACACAATATTGGTATTAATGTCTCTTGCAGTCAGGAAGAGCTTATATTCTGCATTCTCCTCAGACTGATGCTCTTGTTACTCATATCCTTACAAATCTTGAAAGCTTCCACCTCCAGGAACCCCATGATAACATCTTTCAAAAAGGCAACATATGCAGTAAACAACATGATTGTGTACTACAATGCTAGCAGTCCTTAAATCTATTTAGGCATCTGAAATTTCAACATGCCAATGGTGCATTAAGATGAAAGTGGTGGCTACATGGAACCCATTTGTAACAATCCTCACCTTGTACCCTGGGATCCACACTAGTGCAGAGGGCAAACATCATCACTCAGATGCTACACAAAAACGTTCCTTTCAGATTGTTTGAATGTGGTTAATTTAGAATGAACACATTATGGCAGATATCAGAGAATAAAATACATATGATGAATGATGCTGGTCACAACTCAGCTCTGTACTGAGATAGGGAGGTAACTCCACTGTTGATCTATTTTGTAATCAACTTCCTGCACCATCAGGAAAACTGCTACTCTGTGAACTAGTGTGGCAACAATAATCTCTCTCTCAATGTCAACAAAACAAATGAGATTGTCATCAACTTCATGTTCTCCACTATTGAAAGCATAGTGGAGAACATGTCTTATCTACATCAACAGGGATGAAATAGAAATGGTCCAGTGTATCGAGTTTTTACATGAACAGATCACCAATAACCTGTCCTGATCATCCCATGCTGACAGTATAGTTAAGAAAGCCCACCAACACCTCTACTTTCTCAGAAGACTAAGGAAATTTGGCATGTCAGGTACGACTCTCACTAACTTTTACAGATGCACCATAGAAATTCTTTCTGGTTGTATCACAGCTTGGTATGGCTCCTGCTCTGCCCAAGACCCCAAGTAACTACTAAGTGAGATGACTGTAGTCCAATCATGTAAACCAGCCTCCCACCTATTGACTCTGTCTACAATTCTCAATGCCTCGACAAACCAGCCAGCATAATTAAGGACTGACGCACCCCAGACATACTCTCTTCCATCTTCTTCCGTTGGGAAAAAGATACAAAAGTCTGAGGTCACGTACAAACCAATTCAAGAACAGCTTCTTCCCTGCTGCCATCAGACTTTTGAATGGACCTACCCTGCATTAAATTGATCTTTTTCTGCACCCTAGCTTTGACTGTCACTCTATATTCTGCACTTTCTCGTTTCCTTTTCCATGAACAGTATGCTTTGACTATATAATTTGCTAGTATCAATACTTTTCACCATATACCAATACATGTGACAATAATAAATCAGATCAAATTAAATCAAATCAAATTGCAGTGTTGTCATATTGATGACATCTGTCATTGTGGAATGGATGGAATTACTAATTAACATTGCATTGTGATTGACCAATATTAATGATGCTGGAAATTTATGTGACTTGCTAATGACTGGTGAAGACAATCAAAGGGATTTGAAAATAATAAGAGTCAGTACTCACCCTCTAGTCATTGTCCAATGATATTCAACAAAGCAAGCAAGATGCTAAAGGACAATTGTAAACTTTACAAATACTTGCCTCCTGCAGGAGCTATGAGTATCTCTTTGTAACTAAGAAATTGGGAGTGGATTTCCAATAATTTTAATGGATATATGTCTGTGGGAAACAATTCTGTAATTTCCCATTGCTTCACTTTACTCCCAATGCAAAAGCTTCTACACTATGAAACATTTATATAACTTATTTTATGTTGTTAAATCAATCAAGTATAAAGCTCAGACTGAAACTATTCAGGCCAAATCTTGAATTCTGTGCTCACTTCTGGCTACTAGGGCATGAGAAAAAAAATTGCAAATCCTGCACTTACTGCAGGCAATTATTTAGGAAGTTAATCCTTGTGGACTGGGATTTAAAGGGAGGTTAGGAAAAGTTGAGCCCTAACATGAACTGATAAATCCTTTGATAAACTTGCTTGTCTAAAACTTTCCCTTCCATTATTTTAATGGAAGGATTTTACAGCCTCGCTTGTCCCAAAACTGTAAAATCCTGCCCGAGGAACATTCCATGGTCTGCCCCTCACCCACTCCAATTTTTGTGGCGGGCAGGGCAGTAAAATTCCAGATATTACTCACTTAACACTAGTTCCATCCCAATTTTAACTCTGTGTAAGTGATTGAGTTGCAGATGAGTTAAAATCCTGTCCTTCTACTTAAAACAATGTATGCATTGTCTCCACTAAAGGAGCTGAGAGAAGTATTTCGAACAAGTCCTACCTTTATAATCTTAAGGCAAGGAACTCTTCAACATTGAAAAGAGGCTAATGAAATTTTAAAAAAGTTAAATCCAGCGATTGTTGGGTTCTGTGATAGATGGTCTGTAGGTTCAATGCTTGGATTGGCTGAATGGACTAAATTTTGGATGTTTCTGTTGTTATAAAGTTGCCAACATTCATTAAGTACATTTAATTTTACAATTGTCGATATGGTTTCCCTTTGGTTATCCTTAAAAATAGTTTTTTTAAGGTTTATTTATTAGTGTCAGAAGTAGGCTTACTGCAATTACACTGCAATGAAATTACTATGAAAATCCCCTAGTCACCACACTTCGGCACCTATTTGGATACATTAAGGGAGAATTTAGCTTGGCCAATGCACCTAACCAGCACATCTTTCAGACCTTAGGAAGAAACTGGAGCACCCAGAGGAAACCCATGCAGACAATGGGGAAAATGTGCAAATTCCACACAGACAGTGATCCAAGCTGAGAATCAAACCCGGGCCCCTGGCACTGTGAGGTAGCAATGCTAACCACTGTGCCACAGTGGCACAAACACTAAAACTTTTCTTGAGTCTTCAACATATCATTGATGAAGACGAACATCTCACCAGGGCCATCCCCACACCCCCACTTCTTGCCTTCAGACAACCGCGCAACCTCAAACAGACCATTGTCCGCAGCAAACTCCCCAGCCTTCAGTGACCACAATACCACACAACCCTGCCACAGCAACCTCTGCAAGACATGCCAGATCATCGACAAGGATGACATCATCACATGTGAGAATACCATCCACTAGGTACATACTCTTGCAACTCGGCCAACGTTGTCTACCTAATACGTTGCAAGAAAGGATGTCCCAAAGCATGGTACATTGGGGAGACTATGCAGACACTATGACAGCGGATGAATGAACATTGCTCAACAATCACCAGGCATGACTGCTCCCTTCCTCTTGGCAAACACTTCAGCAGTCACGGGCATTCGGCTTCGACCTTCGGGTAAGCATTCTCCAAGGGGGTCTTCATGACACACGACAGCACAGAGTCGCTGAGCAGAAACTGATAGCCAAATTCCACACACATGAGGTCGGTCTCAACAGGAATCTTGGGTTCATGTCACACTATCTGTAACTTCCATGACTTGCCCGGGTTATCAAAAAGTCTCACTTACTGTGCTGTCTGGAGACAATACACATCTCTTTAACCTGTGCTCAGTGGTCCGTCCACACACATTGTTGACCACTTTAAGACTTGAATAGCAGGTTAGGTGTAAAGGTTCGCATTCTAATCAGTAATCTGCAAACAGTCTGTGCTGTTATATGTGCTATTTGAGACCAGAACACCTCATGACGAAGAGCACAGCCTTGAAAGCTTGTGTGGGTTTACTATCAAATAAATTGGTTGGACTTAAACCTGGTGTTATCAGACTTCTTACTGTGTTCACTCCAGTCCAATGCTGGCATCTCTACATCACAATGCCAGTACCAGATGGCTCAGTATCAGTGTTGGTCGTGCTGTGTGAGTATCCAGGAGGGTATGTAATTTAATGGGGTGCTTCATTTATCAGTTCTGCTATGACCCACCATGCCCATCATTGTGAAACATTAACATAGTAGCCCATCAGAGGATTAATGAGAATAACCCAACTGAAGTTAGCAAATTCAAGGGACAAATCACAAGACCATAAGACATAGGAGCAGAATTAGACCACTCGGCCCATTGAGTCTGCCCCTCCATTCAATCATGGCTGATATTTTTCTCATCCCCATTCTCCTGCCTTTTCCTCATAAGCCCTGATCCCCTTACACATTTCTGGGATTCAAACTTGCAAGCTATTTGATGGGGAAACAGGTATTGAACTGCTTAAATTACAAGGTCACCTTGGCTCTGAAGTTTAGAGTCAGACAGTGCCGGTTATTCCATTTGTGGATTACTTCACCCCTGTGGGTGAAATTCTTCTAATTGATTTTGCATCTATAGAAAATTGTAGAAGTCATTAATTGCTTTGTGAGTTGCTGAAGCTTAAATTTGCTGAGACCGATGTGTTCGTCTTCCATTATGAATATTACTTTTAAATGATTTATATTTATTTGCTTTCTACATTTAGTGCTGGTTCAATATTTCATTCATTTTCAGCCCATGATGATCACTCATATTTTTATGTTTGCATACACTAAAACCACAAAATGCATGTCTTACCAGTTTCCCTGTGTACAGGAAAAAAAACAATTAGAATACATTAAGCTGTTTAGTCAGTAGTAATTAAGATTCCCAAAGTTTAAGGGGTCATATTAAATTATCAGATGAGCTTTTATAATCTGTATTTGAACTCGGAATTTCTCATGAATGATTAGTGGTTGGATGAACGCCAATTTAGATTGGGTTACCTTGGAAACAACAACACTATGCTTATAAAGAATTTCCCAAGAACATATTATAACTGAAGAACAATTCTCAATAACACGGTGAAGATATTTCCAATCACCTTTCATTTTTGGTCTTCTAACTTACATTGCAATTAATTATAATTTTTGCTTTGCAGATTTGTTTGGTAAATAAATCACTTCATGATCTATTACCATATTGAAGCAGACTTCTTTGTTAATCCCTTAGAAACCCATTGGGAAAAAGCTGACAAATAACAATGAGAAATATTTCTGTACTGCATTCTCCAAAGTATTCAGTCCAAACTAAAACATAATTAGAGTTGCCTACACTTAAGCATATACCTGGCAGTTACACTGGGACACTTGGGGACTGGTACCTAGGCTGTCAGGGAAAATGATACCCCAGATGGTTAAAATGTGCATTTGCCATCAGCTTTTCAAGATGACATTCAACTGTGGTGTAACCTTCATCAAATTACACTGCTTGCATAGCAAAGAAACAGGCCATTTGGCCCAGCTGGTCTTTTCCGGTATTCCTGTTCCACAAAAGCCTCCTCCACCCCACTTGATTTAATCCTTACAGCACATCTTTCTATTCCATTATCCCTCATGTGCTAATTTGGCTTCTCCTTTACTGCATCTATACTATTTGTTTCAACAGTGGCATGGTGGTTATGGCAGTGCCAGGAACCTTGGTTCAATTCCTGGCTTGAGTCACTGTCTGTGTGCAATTGCACATTCTCCCCCTGTCTGCGTGGGTTTCCTTCAAGTACTCTGTTTCCTCCCACAGTTCAAAACTCATGCTGGTTAGATGCAATGGCTATGCTAAATTCTTTCTCAATGTATCTGAGCAGGCGCTGGAGTGTGGCAACTAGGAAATTGTCACAGTAATGCTGTTTATTCATTCATGGGACATGGGTGTCACTGGCTGAACAGAACTTATTGCTCATTGCTAGACACATTGTTAATTTCTGGTATGATTATCCTCATTATATCATTTCAATCTCTTCTTCAAATTTCCAACCTAACTTGCTTGCCTCCCTGGTAAATACTGAATGGGGTAAACTATTCAATGTCCTTACTATTTTGTCATTTCCTTTGGTTCTGTTGTGTGTCCATTAGTAATTCTATCTTTATCCTAATTTTTCTTTTGTTACTTACATTTGTAGAAGTTTAATTTTTTTTATAACTCCTCAAAAACATATTGTTGCTGTTTTGTTACTTGCTTCCCAACCTTTGTATTCCCTTTTGCCATCGTCTTCTTTTTTGGCTGTGTACATTTCTTTGGCTTCAATTTTGCCCTGATCTCTTTATTGCGTCTGTGCTTTTCCATTCTTGGTTAGTTTGTTCTAGTTCTTCGTGGTATATGTTTCATCTGAACTCAATTGATCTCCATCTTATATCATTTGGCAATGTTGTTGTGTCATTGTGTTCTCAGTTTACCTTCCTGAGTTTCGTTCTGAATCTCCTCAAAATTTTGTTTCCTTCCCCACCTCATCCTCAATCTATTACTTTCGCTTTTGTCTTACTTTCTCAATTATTGTTGTAAATCTTGTTATGTTAGAATCACCCTGATCTTACGATTGCTGGCACGGCTGGCACCAATTAACTTTCATCTTAATTACTCTAAAAAATGGAGGAAGCCATTGTTGGGGCTGATAGTTTGCATGCTCCTTTCCCTGACAGTGCACCACTCTGCCTAACGATGAGAACATTCCACCCAAAGGGTTATTTTGAGTGAATGCTAATAGATAAAACCCACTTCTTAGTCCAAAGTCAGCAATTTTCAGGCTATTTGATGATTATCATGATTTGAATGTGCTGAAAACATTAGCCCGCAACCTGCAGGCTTAACACTCAAAGGCTGATCAGATACAATTGTTGTGACGTAAATGTGGTCTCTTCATACAGGATCCCACTGAAGGTGCAGCATGCTCTGGCTACCACACACAGTAAAGTTTTACAACACCAATTTTAAATCCAACCAATTTATTTGATAGTACACACACAGTGGCAGGTTTCAGATTGGCACAGTTACTCAAAGAGATGGGGCATCAGTTCTCAGATGTAGTACTAGAGAGCCTCCTGGGAGAATGTCCTGCATCTGGAAGGGGAAAAGATGTCACCTTGCTCTCCTGCCTCTCCCTCTCTCTCTCCTGTAGCAGTATGTGCTGCTCTGCTCTTCATTTCTCTTTCCTCATTTAGGTTAGGGGCACACCCTAGCAAGATGCCTTTACCAAGCACTCACTCTTTCTTGGTGGTTCCTATAAGGTGGACTAGCACACCTCAGAGAATCTCTGTGATAAATATAGCTTGAGTTGGTGAAATCTTGAAAGTGTCCAGGAAAATCCTCTTCTCATCTCCAGCAACAGATATGATCATGAAATACCAAGAATCCCTTTAATTACAATTGAAATTCACATACAGCGCATTCGCTACACCTTTCAACAATGTTTACAGATGCACCATTGGAAACAATCTTTCCAGATGTATCACAGCTTGGTATGGCTCCTGCTATGTCCAAGATCGCAACAAAATACAAAAGATTGTGACTGTAACCCAATCCATCAAGCAAACAAGCCTCTAATCCATTGACTCTGTCTACACTTCCCACTGCTTCAGCAAAGCAGCCAGCAATAATTAAGGATCCCACTCATCTAGACATTTTCTCTTCCACCTTCTTCCATCGAGAAAAATATACAAAAATCTGAGATCATGCACCAACTGACTCAAGAACAGCTTCTTCCTTGCTGCCTTCAGACTTCTGAACAGATCTACCATGTATTAAGCTGATCTTTTCCTACACCCCTAGCTGTGACTGTAACGTTATATTCTGCAGCCTCTCCGTTCCTTCTTTCCTCTCTAATCTGTGAACAGTATGTTTTGTCTGTATAGTGCGCAAGAAACAATACTTTGTTTCTGGTGCTGTTTACAGAGGTTTGGTGAGTTGCTGCTGTGCATCTTGTACATACATGTGGTACATACATTGCTGCCACTTTGTATTGGTGATGGAGGAAATGAATATTTAAATATAATGAATAATTGGAAATTTAAAGCACTAGCTAAACAAAATGTCATGCAGTCTCTTTCATGAGCGCTGGCCGGCAATTTAAGTAACGATCAGTTGCTTAACAAGTCTGGCCATTCTCAGGGTTAGCTTCAAATCCTTTATTAAGAAGGTGTCTTGCGATAAACACATTCTAAGCTACCATATCAGCTTATGACCCCATCTTCTCTGGAGCATAGGAAGCTGAGGGATGACCTTATAAAGGTCTATAAAGTAATGAGGGGCACAGATCAGCTAGATAGTCAAAGGTAGGGGAGTCTAAACGTAGAGGATATAGGTTTAAGGTGAGAGGTGAGAGATACAAAAGTGTCCAGAGGGGCAATTTTTTCCACACAGAAGGTGATGAGTGTCTGGAACAAGCTGCCAGAGGTAGTAGTAAAGGCGGGTACAATTTTATCTTTTAAAAAGCATTTAGATAGTTACATAGGCACAATGGATATAGAGGGATATGGGTTAAACGTGGCTAATTGGGATTAGGTTAGGGGTTTTTAAAACAAAAGATTGGCATGGACAAGTTGGACCGAAGGTCCTGTTTCCATGCTATAAATCTCTATCTTGGCCACCACTTTCATGTCTGAAGAACTCAGGGAAAATTGTGCTATAATGTTCATTTTTCATGTTTAAAGTTTCTGTTTTACTTTATGGTAAAGAGAAATTGAGGTCTGGCAGTATAATGGGAAGCATCCCTGCCTCTGAGACAGAAAGCTCCGGATTCAAGTCCTACACTAATACTTGATGTCCAAAGAATGTGCGTTTTTAATACGGCCAAACGGGTTGAATATAAACCTGCAACTCTTTCCAACACAGGCCAATGGCAAAGTTCCGGGAAATCATAAGATGGAATGAAAATGGGAACCTCTACCATTACTAATCATAGCTCCAGACTGCAATATGCATCCAAAATGTGTGTTGCCACAGCAACTCGGACACCTTGAGTGATCCGTAACACACCATCACAGAGAATTTGATAACACAGTAAAGTAACATGCATATATTTTGAACTACAGTATATCTGTTACATACTGGTGCAATGCTAGGTTATTGAATTAAATATTTTATTTGTATTCACTTTTTTGTTTAGCATTTATTTGCATTTTATATTTTCACCCTCCTTGTCATAATACATACAATTTCTGGAATGCTCCATCGTTCTTTGCAGTTTTTCACGCTGCAGGTCTTGCTTTTATTAATATATTCATGTAAATGTATTGGCTTGTGCCAGCTGAAACAAACATTTCCTGTACAAAAGTGACAGTGTTCCCCAAATTCCTTTTGTACAGATTGTACTACAAATACTTATAATACATCAGAACAATGGCAAAATACTGCGGATGCTGGAAATCTGAAGTAAATGTAGGAAGATTCAGCAGCTCAGGCAGTATCTGTGAAGAGAGAAACAAAGTTAGGATTTCAGATTGATGGCTTTTCATAGGAAACTGGAAGATGCTGGCGATGAACAGCTTATAAGCAAGTAGAGGGAAAGGAGACTCTGACATTAGGACAAAGCAGAACAGTGACTAAGTAACAACAAGGATGAGATAGTGCAGCAAAAGGAAGATGATAATGGGGCAAACACATAGGTCAGTCCAGAAGACTTGTGAATGGTTACAAAACATCCAAGAGAAAATAGAAGCAACAGCGACAATTAAGATCTAAAGCTGTTATCTCAATATTAAAAGGTCAGAAGGCTGCAATCTGCCTAGTGTAAAAATTGAGAGGCAGTTCCTCAATCTTATGTTGAGCTTCACTGGAACATAGAAAAAGACTGAGGTGAGACAAAGAATGCAGATTCAGTGAAAATGTTCAGCAAAATGATCATCCATAGCTATGTTGCATTTATTAGACTGAACAGCAATATTGGAAAAGACATTTTTATTATTGTTTTGTTTGGTTAGCAAACCATGATATGGAATGGGCATGATTCTGGTAAAGAGTACCCCAACAAAAAAAAGTACATGTAGCTTGGCAAGTGTTAACGCTAAGGGAAACACTGCTATGTACTTGAACACTGCAGCTGTTTAACCAATTAAAACATTCAGCTTTCCTGCATATCACACTTGCAACTAAAATCTCTTGGCACGGTGGCACAGTGGTTAGCATTGCTGTCTCGCAGCGCCAGGAACATGGGTTCAATTCCAGCCTTGGGTGACTGTGTGGAGTTTTTGCAGGTTCTTCCCGTGTCTGCATGGGTTTCCTCTGGGTGCTCCAATTTCCTCCCACAGTCCAAAGATTAGGGTTAGGTTGATTGGCCATGCTAAATGTACCCTAGTGTCAGGGGGATTAACAGCATAAATGAGGGTTATGGGAATAAGGCCTGGGTGGAATTTTGAGTGGTACAGACTTGATGGCCCGAGTGGCCTCCTTCTTTATTTTATGGATTCTATAACTACAGTGAGAATTTTTTCACTGTCAGAATCATTTATTGAAACATTTATTGTGAATGCTGGAATTTGAAAGATGAACAGAAAACACTCAGAGGGTCTAGCAAAATCTGGAGAGGGAGAAGCAGAGTTCATGTTTCAAGTCAGTGACTTCTCATTGGAATGATTCACTGTTTTTCTCTCTTCTCAGACACGTACCACAACTGCGGGGTATTTCTAACATTTTCTGTTTTTATTCCTGATCAGTGGAAAAATTGCCCTGGATTTAGTGCCAGTGACAGATGTTCCCTACCTCCCCTGCAATAGTTAGAGAACATGTGGAGAGCTGCTTCACTTCCATGGGGAAGGCATGTTGCAATTTAAGTGCCCTCCAATAAACTAGACAAGTCTTCAAGACACACAGAAGAACTGTTCAGGTGCCGTTAAATGTCTGAGAAACCTTCAACTAATAAATTCTGGTGGGCCCAAGGATAACTGCTCAAGTGGCTCATTTTAAAAAATTAATTCAAAGGTATTGGTGTTAATGGCTAGGCTAGCATTTATGCTCATTCCTAATTTCCTTTGAGAAAGTGGTGGCAAGCTGCTTTCTTGAACTACTGCAGTCCACATGGTGTAGAAACACCCACTGTACTCTTAAGGAGTTCCAGGATTTTAACGCAGAAACAATGAAGGAACACTGATATATTTCCAAGTCAGGATGATGCATGGCTTGGAGGGGAACTTGCAGATGATGATGTTTCCATGTATCTAGTGCCCTTGTCCTTCCAGGTTATGGTGGTCATGTGTTTGGAAGGTGTGTCTAAGCAGCCTCAGCAGGTTCCTGCAGTGCATACTGCTGTCGATTGTGGAAGGAGTGAATATTTACGGGTGGGGCGTAATCAAGTGGGCTTTTTTGAACTGGACGCTGTCAAGCTTCTCGGATGCTGTTGGAGCTGAACTCATCCAGGCAAGGAGAAGTAGTCCAACAGACTTCTGATTTGTGCCTTGTAGATTGTGGACAGATTTTGGGAGTCAGGAGACAATTCACTACAGGATTCCTAGCCTCTGATATGTTCTTGAAGCCATAGTGTTTATATGGGTGATTCCACTGAATTTCTGGTCAATGGTATCCATCAATAGGGGCAGGATTCCACATCAGGCCCTTTTTACCCTCAACTTAATTGGAAAAAAAATTTCTGACACATGAATCTTGATGTGTGTATTCCTGCACAGTTTTCCAGCTCACACAAGCTAATGACATCTTGGTCCCATGGGCAGATTTCCACAGTTCAGACTGGGACTATTTCCACACTGCCCTCTACCAACCTCTCCATTATGCTTATTCCATTAAATACCATTCTTTTTTGCAGATTACAGTCCTATTTCTAAGGAATTGCTCTGCTAATAATGCCTGTTGTAGATAGTTTCTGAAGGAACAACTTTCTTTTCACGACAGGAAGTTGATAGTTATATGTCAGCAGACAACAGGACACTGACTGGAGCCTAACTGGAATTCTCCTTATTTTTGGAGCGATAATTACACTTCAACAATGGAAAGAAACAGAAATGATTGTTTTCTTTGTAGGATTAATTTTCTCTTTTCTATTCTAGTATTTTCCATAATCACCCTCGATATGAGAGAATTGGAAAATTCTGCCAGGATAATGAGTGATCAGCAGTACAGCATCTTGCCTTGAATTACGTGCTGGTGGTATGAACATAAAACAATTCCAGGAACAAAAGACTAATCTAATGTACCCATCAGATTCCCATATTTTTCTTGTGTAGGATGTAAGGTTTGTTTCCATTTGATACAAATTAGCATTTCAGGCCAGAATGTTGGTGGATAATAAGTTTATACATCATGTCAAAGATTATATTACATAGTCCTTCCAAAATCTCCTCATCTGCAAATAGCTCATTTGAAAATGGTCAATGAATAGTCTGCTGAACAGAGAAAAATATAAGCCTCAGATTATGTATACCAAGATTTGAAAGATAAGAACAGCAATCAAGACAAGCTAACCACTGCTTGGTCCCAGGGGCAGACTTCCATAGTTCAGACTGGGGCTGTTCCCATTGCTTTCCCATAACTGAATTCAAGCTGAAATCCTCAAAATATTCCAAGCGATGACTAAGACAGAAAAGCACATCAATAATATTATAGAAATTGTATAAGAAAATGCTAAGTAATTTAACATGTTAAAAATAAAAGTAACACTGTACGCGAGAAGAAAACTAAAATTACATAATATACTAATGAGAAATAACTTCCTGCCCGCCACGGGAATTGTGGTGTACAAGGGATGGACCATGGAAAAGTCCATTGACCTAGGGACAGATTTTCCGGTTTCAAGGCAAATGTGACTGGAAAATCCCGCTCAATATGTTAGTGGAGGAGTGGTTCTTTTGTGTTTTTAGAAGTTGTACCAATTTTTTGTAGTGCAAAAAGTTAGATTTTTTTATGCTTATTACAGAGAATCACATGGCCATTTGGTCCAATCAGTTCAATGTTTATGTTCTACTCATTCCTCTCCAATTCTTCTTTATCTAAATCCATCTTCACAAATCCCACTCCCTTCTCCTTCATACACTCATCTAGCTTCCCCTTAAATTCATTTTAATCACTCCAAGTGGTAATGAGTTCCACAATCTTTGGATAAATAAATTTCTTCTGAATTTACCCAAATTCAAGACTGGATGTTTGTTGGTAACAATCTCATTTGCTTTGAGATATTCTCTTCCCCACAAGAGTAAATATTTTGTTCCTTTCCTTTATCCCATCCCTTGTACTGGCACTTTTAGCACTGAAGCAAAATTCCTTGCTTCAAAGGACTATGAATTTTTCAATGAAGAAGCTGGGATCAAAAAAACAAAAAAATAGAAAAATTACCTCATCAACGTTAACTTAGGAACAACCTGAGACTTGGTAAAGAGTTGCTTGTTTCAAGAATTATTTGAGTAAATTTGTCACTACAATATAATCATTTAGCTATTCCCAAGTGGAAAAAGTAAAACTGATTCTTTAAACAATTATCTCAATCTGGTAGAGCATCAAAAACCTACATAGCCTTTAACTTACAGCTCTTTCTGCATGCAATCACAATGGGCAGGGCCAATGACTGATGTATCAAAATAGTATCTCTGCAAGCTGTAACTAGCTTTCATCTACTCATAACAAATATTTGTGAATATTTGCAGGCTTTATTATTTCAATAGTAATGTAATATATTACAAAAACTTATGTCATGGCCCTGTAATAGTAATTTTAATCCAACAAAATGGAGAGAAAATTCTGAAGATGTTTTAACAAGTATCAAATTCTACAAGTGATTCCTTTGGTTTCAACATTTTAGATCGTGCCTTTTCCTAGTTGCTTGAATAAGCAAATGTTGAATTGCAATATTTCATTTAATTTCATATATCGACCTAACCTGTGTTTCTCCTCAATTATCATTAGCCAATTAATGTCTTTAAGTTATTTTCCTCCCACTTTTGAAAATCTCCTCACATCATTCATTTAAGGACTAGTCTCTAAGTATTACATTATAATATGTACAGTAAGTTGTCTCACAACGCCAAGTTAAAGTCCAACAGGTTTATTTGATAGCATGAGCTATCAAAGCACCCACTCCTTCATCAGGTGAATGCTGCATAAGTGCGATTGCACTAGGGAGGCAAAGGAGATTCACCCAGGATGTTGCCTGTGTTGGAGTATATCAGCTATGAAGAAGGCTGGTTAAGCTGCGGTTGTTTTCTTTAGAGCAGAGAAGGCTGAGAGAGGATCTCATCGAGATGTATAAAATTATGAGGGCCACAGATAGAGTAGATAGAAAGCAACTTTTCCTGTTAGTAGAGGGGTCAATAGACAGGGGACATAGATTTAAGGTAAGGGGCAGGAGATTTAGAAGGGATTTGAGAAAATCTTTTTCACCTAGAGGATGGTGGGAATCTGGAACTCACTGCCTGAAAGGGTGATAGAGGCAGGAACATTTAAGAGGTATTTAGAGAACCACTTGAAACAAAATAGCGTACAATGCTACGGTTCAAGTGCTGGAAAATAGGATTAGAATAGAAAGGTGCTCGATGACCAGTGTAGATACAATAAGCTGAAGAATCTGTTTGTGTGCTGTAAAGCTCTATGGCCAGGATATTCCAGCTGTTCAGGCCAGCGGGATCTTCTGGTTCCACTGATGATGAAGACCAGCCATGGCTTCCCAAGAAACATGCCGCGGGGAGGCCAGAAAATCCCCTCTGTATGACTCCGATAAGCTTTAAATGGGTGTGTGAAACAACACAGCATTTCTGTCAGCAGAATTCTCCAGTTCGATTGACTTTTGGCTGCTCTCCAGAGAGCAGTCCACTCTATAGAGACCAGCCTGCGAAGATACCTAACATTGGCAGGACTGGAAATCCCAGCCTCTTATTTTCTGCTGTCTTATGGATTAGCATTCAATGTCCACAAATAGCATGAGATCAGAAAACTTACTGCTGGGCAAATCATAAGTGCAAACATCCTAGCCCTCTGGGACACCACACAGTTTGGGATCAGCACCATCAATATTTGATTGGATACAATTCACAAGATGGAGTTTACACAATGTTGTCTCAAGATGCCTTGCATTGAAAATACCATAGAATATAAAATAAGCTAAAAATATATGTCTAGATGTCTAAGTATAAAATTTAAAGCCTATTTTCCAAGTGACAATTGGATAAGTTGAATAAGGAAATATAAATGAAAAGTATTATCGATTACGAAGAATGAAATCATGGCACTTTAATCGGAGCTAATAAAATGTGCTTCAAAATTCTGTGCATCCTTTTATAAAACATAGGAGGAACTACTACACCAATTGTCTACTGCTTTGGGGTATACATAATTTATTTTGTAGCAGGAAGGCACCTGATCACATTAAAGGGAAAAATTTCATTGTAGTTTCTCTACTGGATTTGATCAATGTAAAGGTCAAACATTTGGTCTGTGGCATCTCATAACTCAATGTGTGCTCCGAGCATAAAGATTTACAGCCTAATCAAATATTTAGATACTGCAGACAGAAAGACAAATAACCAATAAATCTTTGTACTTACAAGTCAGGTTGTTGCCCCTTCTTTAATTGTTCTTTAGGTATGGGATACAGAGCCTCATAAGCTCTGTTATCGCCAGAGCCATGAATTGCATAAGCATTAAATTTGTCAACGCCAGGGGGGAAATAGCTCCAAGGCAGAAGTGCTTTGCCTTCCCAGTTTTGTTCGCGAATTGCACAGTCATATTTTAAATCAAGTTCTTTCTAATGTGAAGGAAAAACAATTAATAGTTTCACGGTTTTGAGTTCTAGTCTAATCTAGAAATGCAGTTGCAAATGCACTGTTAAAACCTGAATCTTAAAAACTCTATTGGCAAATAAAGTGGAAGTAATAATTAAAAGGTAGGCAAATATTCAAAATGAGAAACAACACAATGACCTATGACCCACATAGATAAAGCCCAATCAGGGTAAACTCTTCTTTAAATGCAACTGAAGGTGCATTAACAGAGGTGGAAACTGTAGCTGGGAAACAGAATAGAAATGAGAATATTGTCTTTTTGCCCGGACATCTGTGTTTAACTTGCATCCAGCCTTAACGGATAGAACTTAGTTTCCTCCTGTTGTCTGTGAAGGTCTCAGAAATACAAAATTCCAGGTCTTAGCTAACAACCTCTACTATTCAGCACTAAGTGACAGTCTCAATCAGGAAGCCCAAAGATCAGTTAGTGTGTAAAATGTCATACTAGTACTATCAGGGAAGAGACTGTTTTTCTGAGGTTGGAATGGGATAGAAAATCCCTTGAACATTTGATGACTCTTTGGTTTTAAAATGCCATATCTCATAACAATCAAACCACCCAAACTTCCTTGAGGCAGACTTCAAAACAGGTCACATGATCTTCTTCATTTACCCTAATCTTAAAGCTGCAGTCCCAAAATAAAATGATCTTAAAAAGCTCATAATTGTATCAATATGGACATGTTAATGGGGATGCCTTGCAAACACTGACACATTGCCAGGAATACCTACACATCTTGACAAAGGCTAGGAGACTTTATTCTAACTTGTAAAAAAAAACAGTGAATTACAGAAGATAGTGGTTGGAGATAGCAAAATCCTAAACACGCTTTATAATGAATAGCTTTACATTTTCCTATGCTTGCTGCTTATTGGCAATCTGCCACAGTAGTGAAAATGTATAGTTTGGCAGCACCAAAAAAGCTCATCTTGATTACCACAAAACTCACCCTTTAAGAATCTAGGTTCTGAAAATCCCTACATGTTCTTTCAGTCCTCCACTGCAAGTATAGCAGATTAGGCAAATGCTTAGAAAATCTGCATCAACATTCATTTATACCATTTATTCACAAGTTCCTCTGAACTCATACCAAACTTACCATGGGATGTCAGCAAAGTCCCTGTGGGATTTTAGGATCATAGAATTTGTAAGGAGGACTTATTCATGCAAGCTTTATGAATAAATCGGTTTGCTAGTCAACAGCTATAATATGAAACATCAAATATTTTCTGTAATAACTTACCTTCCATGCTTTTCTTTTACCAGCAAGTAATAGTACTAAGTGTTGTCCATGTCTAACAACAGTAAAACAGAGAGGATGATGTTAATTCTAAAACCAAACTACAACACACAAAGAAACTGGACACTATGAAGCATGACTGATATGGAAAAACAGGACTGGAGTTCTCAAGCAACTATTTTGCCAAGAGAAAACACTTCCTTAGAGGGAGGAAGGACAATTTAAGACCTTTTTTCACAAATTATCAGCAACAGCTGGTAAGACCAGTGCATGAGATGAGGAATTTTAAAAAAAAGAAAAATAGTTTCAAATAGAGGGGCAGGAATAAGTCTAAGCAGCAAAATATCTTTGACTTATGGTACATGTATATATTTTAACCAACTAACTAAAGTTTCGATGCACACCAAAAGGATTTTGATGGAATATTAGGGATTGTAAAATATTATGTGAAAGAATGCATGTTTTATAACATAGAGATTTTAAACAATCTAGTGCATTAAAGAGTGATGAAGAAATTTTCCAGTACTTACGGGCAAAGTTCCACTTCAAAGTACAATTCTTTGCTGCTATTCAAGAAAAATGCTTCTACAACTGTTAAACATGAAATATGAAAAGCTTAAGGTCTTAGGAAACAATTTTCAAATTATCATGCTACTTTTCTAAACTATCAAAGCTGTTTTTTGACATGAGGTCAGCTTTAGAGAAAGGAGTTTTATTCAGTGTCCAGAGCCCCCAGTTTCCAGAGTCACCCATTTAAAAAAAATTCCAAAGCAGGGCATGCTATTTCAGCATGATTAGTTAGATTTTTTTCCTACATTCTTCAGCCTAAAGTGCTTTTGTCCTGAAAGTGTAAATAACAGGTTGTCTGGGACCTTAGTGAGTGACAAAATCAACAGGGTTTAGAAAGAGAAATGAAGATGGAGAAAGAAAGATTGGATTAAGGGGTAGCACAATGGCACAGTGGTTAACATTACTGCCTTATAGCGCCAGGGACCGAGGTGTCTGTGTGGAGTTTGCACATTTTTCTTGTGCTTATGTAAAAAGAGCAACCTCTGGGTGCTCCGGTTGCCTCCCATTTTCCAAAGATGTGGGGGTTAGGTAGATTAAGCATGCTAAAAATGACCCATTAGTGACTAGCTACGGTAAATAAGTGGGGTTAAGGAGATATGGCCTGCGTGGGATTTGGGTTGATGCAGACACAAGAGACCAAATGGCCTCCTTTTGCACTGAAGGATTCTACGTAAGAGAGAAAAAGCAGTAAGATAAAGAAACATTCTTTAAATTTAATGTTTTTAAAATCTCCAAAACTAATTAATTACATGTAAGAGTAAGACTCCACACTTTTAACTTTTCCAGTTTCGGGGCTGGAGTTGATTGCCATCCTTAACAGTTATCAAGCTGTTACTGAACTTAATGTTCTGAGGCAAGTTTAATGGCCAATGTATGTGCAAATGCAGCAACTTCATGAAACTCATGGAGGAAATTTAGTGCGAGATGACATTTTCACAAGTCTCACTCCTGAAACAGTATCTTGATAAATGTTGCCTGACCTGCCGAGTGTTTCTAATACTTCCTGTTTTTGCTTCTTTTATTTTTCAAGTACTGAATCGGGCAGTGAATGAGTATCTATTGACAATTGCAAGTGAACTAACAGGGGGCTGTTACAAATGGCATCAGTGCCTCTGCCTTGCTGAAGGGAGTATAGACCAATGTTTCCATTCTTAGGTAAATGTATATAGATGTGGGGAGAGTGTTGGATTCATTTGGTTGTGATTCCCATTAGGGTTCATTTGCTTCTATGTTCACATTGGAACAATACTCAGCCAGGTCAGACAGGTAAGGGAACCAGATGGCCAGCATCAGTGGAATTATAACTCACAGGTATCAGTATAGTTAGGTGAAGGGAAAATCAACTGTCTGAAGTGAAACGAATCTTGACTAACCAGTCTTGCACTTTCTTTCAAACTTTCAAAAAGATGGTCAGTAAGTGTATACATGTACATACATATCCCTTGATTGACAATTGTAATTTCTTCACTTTCTGTTTTATATATGAAGGGGTGCTTTATCATTTGGGTGGAAAGCCAACTAAAGGTGCAGTGGAAGTTGTGATCAATTTTAAGGACTAATCTTCATTTAAGTAGAAATGGCAAGCTGTTCACCCCAAATATACATCCTAATAAAGCACCATATTTGGACTGACACAATATAGTGCAAGGCTTTTTCTTGGAGGTAAGTCCACTCAATAACTAAATGTTAAATTGTTTTTTGCTTTGAGCTTATCTCTTTATGTTAAGCAATGGTGATAAAATTCTCCCCATTATAAATAAAAGCAGAATAGTTGATAAACACATTACAAATGAGAAAGCTGCGTTGCAATTCTTTCTGCTACTCATCCAGCATGATTACACTAAGTACACAAATAAATCTTTCTGCTGCTCGAAAAGTATGGCAGCAATTCACATGAAGGTAGAATTAAGTGTTGTTAACAAACACAATGAGCTGGAAATAGCCCACTTGACCTCAATAAGGTACATTAGGAGATCCTGCTTGGAATTTGAATCAAAACCTGCATGCAAATACAGAAAGTACATAGACAGGGAACAATAAATACAATTATTGCACTTTTAGCAAATATTGCTTGAAACAGAATAAAATAAAATGTGAACCAAAAAATTTGAGAAAAGAAGAACAAAGCCTGTTTCTTATTTAGGTTTTATAAAATCATTGGTAAATATTATATCTTATTTGTGAAGACCTATAATATTCAATAGCAGTAATATATTTTGTCTTGGGTTTGCAATACAAGTACATATTTAATCTAATTATCATAGAGCTAGCTATCATAAACCTAATAAATAGGTTATGAACTCTATCACATTCTTAAGGTTAGTCCAAAAATGCGTATTTTCTAAGCTTATAGTGCCATCTGAATCCGGAAATATTGTATCGATAAATAATCTTGACTAAAGCTATACGCACATTCTCACAAGTTTAATTAATTTCAGCAATGCTTTAATGTCAAGTGTAGTCTCTTTGATTACTAATGTTCTTTGCTGGCAGAAATCTGCTAATACCACAGTTAATATATTATCAATGTATCGCAAAAAGCTGTAGTCACCAAATTTTTCTAAGGAGTAAAAAAGATTTGTGTATATGCAAAATATTCTGCTCCACTGAAAGGCATTATTAAACAATGAGGTGTTTTTCACTAAGTTCTATTGGAAGATGAATTCTTTACTGTACTGAATATGTTAATATTAATGTCCTCAAAATGTAACATTGACAAACAAAGATTAGTAAATATTTAAATAAACACATATTGTAAGAGATTGTGGAAGTTAAATTTTGTAATAATGTAGTACAATGAATATTATTTGACAAGCTATTATGCAGAACATGAAACATTAAACCTGACGAGACAGAACTGGCAACGAAGTTATATTGAAGGGTTGAACCCCAGTATTATTGGTTATTGGACAGCAGGATGGCAGAGAAAGAGAGGATGGAATTTTTTTCATACATGTGATTGGAAATCTTCCACATTATCTGAACTTTGATATCAATACCTGCTCCTTGGTCTGTTCCCCAATATCAATTCTCACGTGTTTGCTTCCATGACTGTATGAACAGGTTCTATTCACAATTTCCGTGACTCAAAATTTCCCTCAATATCAGGATCTTAGTGTCATTTTTGTGCTTTCTTTTCCAGTTACTGCAAAATATATCACCTTTTGCGAAATTCCACCTTATTATACTACTCACATGCAACAAGGCTAAGTTAAAGTTGGACCAGGATGAGTATAAAAGAGCACAAAGAAATAAAACTAGATGTAACTAAAAACATACCAAATGACGTGAATACTATTGTATATTATTGTGATGATATGCCACAGAACTCTTGACTGATGTTTCCTCTCTGTGATTACCATATACATTGACTTCCACATAACAGGCACATTTGGAGAAATTCTGAACAGTAGTGGGATTACAGATAGTAATCAAAAAGGAATCCATCAATATTGTTCTGGTATACTTTCCAGTGTCTTCCATTTCCTGCAATAATGTTCAGTGACTGTCCCAGCTATGTCGCTGCTTCGAGCGACAGAACATGGAAAAGGGGTGAATACAGGGGAGTGTTCTCTGCTAGTTTGTTTGAAAATAAGGCCAAAGTTTTGTGAGGATATCAAAAAGAAAGGAATATTTAATATTAAAAGTAAAATCTGCAGCTTGAACACAAAAGGAGTGAATTAACACTTATTCCCACTGTTAGCTAGGCATGTACTTTTTGAAAGTCATATTTCATAAAATTAGCACTTACTGTACCTTCAAAATCCCACAACTGGTTGTAAGGTTTCCCTCTTTTACCAACTGGAGCTGAAGGATCATTGAAGAAAGGCCCCTCTACCTCCATCAGCAAACCTTCATCATCTGGTTTAAATGACAGCGATATCCCCCTGTGGGTCACTGGTGAACTATCCCACATTTTTGTAATTGTAAACATCATCTGGATAATATTTTAGTAGACTGAAAAAAAAGTTTTACTTCATTACTTGATTTAGTGCAGGTCAAACTATAAAAAATATATCTATTACAACTAAATTAAAAACTGGTAAGTAGTCTATGTAAGTTACCCAATAATGGCATAACTCAATGTATTGGATATTAATCTGCTGGTTGCTTCATCTGGTGACTTAACCAAGAACTGGGGAAACTTAACTCTTATCTACTCATGCTTGTCCAGACAAATGCTGGACATGTCTGAGATTAGGGTGAAACTAAGCATGTTGGATCCTACCTTTTATTGTTTATTTACAAATGTAGAGAGCAGCTATTGAAGAGTTATGGGGGCTGATGTAAATGTTAAAATGTAACTTTTAACATTTATTGAACAAGATTAACTATAATACAGTACAGCTTCACAGAGTCATAGAGTCCCTACTGTGCAGAAGGAGGCCATTTGGCCCATTGAGTCTGCACAGACCACAGTTCCATCCAGGCCCTATTACCGTAACCCCCATATTTATCCTGCTAATCCCCCTACCACTAGGGTCAATTTAGTATGGCCAATCTACCTAACCCACACATCCTTGGACTGTGGGAGCAAACCCACGCAGACATGGGGAGAATGTGCAAATTCCACAGAGACATCGACCCGAGGCCGGAATTGAATCCGGGTCCCTGGTGCTGTGAGGCAGCAGTGCTGACCACTGTGCCACTTTCATCCAAACCTATACCTTTTCCGATTATATAGAGTTACAAAATTTCTCTTCTCTCTAATGTTAACAGCACTTATACGGTCTATATAAACCAACAGATACCCTATGGTCAGACATACTACACTCTAAAGCCAAGGGCAGAATTCTCCCATCCAGGGGCTACATCCCGTGGTGGGGAAGAGGACGTGAAGTGTTTCCTACAGCAGAGGCTGGATGAAAGACACACTAAATCATTCAGCCCTGACCTTAATTACGCAACCAGGTGTCTTGTGCCACATTCTGTGGCAGGGCAGGCTGCATTGCCTGCTGTGCTACCCAGGTGCCCAACATCACTGATTCCACTATTGAAGAAAGAAGGTGGACTTTCTAAGAAAGAAGATGGATCTCCGAACATTCTGACGCTAGAACTTGGACCCTTCCAGGGCACCAAATCTACAAGGTTTACCTGTACATACTCCCCCCACCCATAAATGTGGTGTTGCAGAGTACAGAGTTGCCATTAGCCTTCATGCTGAACTCTGGACATAGGCACAGGAATTGTTCATGTGAGTCCTGACATTTGCATGCTAATGTTCCAAACATGCTTTGCACAGGTGTTCTTTGCTCTGGCGCCACTGAGAATCATTCCTCTCCTGGATCACCACATGCATTTAAGCTTCACCTCCCACACACTCCCAGAATACACTGTATCACAAGTACATTGTAAAGAATTTCAACTATCCCCTTGGATTTTCTGGCTTTATGCAAGTTTATTTTTGCTTTAAATCTGCAAATTTCTCTCTTTTTAATTTGGTGCCTTTTCCTCTGCTCTTTATTTTAACTTCACTGAACAGGATCTGTTCAAGATTTCCTGTCCTTGCTCTTTGACTTAACGTAAAGGGCTTCTTCGGACCTTTTCTTCTCTTTTCGGACGAGCTCCCTCTTTCTGTAGGCTGCTGACAACTTGGTGTCTTTCTTGAGATTCAAACTCACACAACATTCACTGTTACTTTAGAGCAACTCATATAAGTTATGAATGATTGTCCACAGCAATCTGCTAGTATGTCCAGCTGGACAGGCTTAAACCGTTCCCTTTGCCTTCAGACATAACCACTATCTGATCACAAACTGAGTTCTGGTACCCCCAGTCAGTGTGGACAGGCTAGTTTTTTTTCTGCTTTGTTTTAATTTCCTTACATTACATGTCCTTGATAACCCATCTCTTCACAATAAGAATCATAAAACCTCATTAAAACGCAGGTATACAAATTAACCAGGCAAATGTTTTGAAATACTTTCTTAACATACTTTTCTTAACAAACAAATAAAGAATAATGAATCCAACTTTTAAAAAAGTTTTAAAGCTTATTTATTATTGTCACAAGTTGGTTTATGTTAACACTGTGATAAACTCACTGTGAAAATACCCTAATTGCTATACTCCAGCGTCTATTCAGGTAACCAAGGGAGAACTTAGCATGGCCAATGCACCGAACCAGCACATCTTTCGGACTGTGGGAGAAAGCCGAAATACCCAGAGACAAGAGTGCTAACTAATCACTGTGCTACCTGCCTTCCATGCTTAAAGCTATAGCTTATCCCTAACATGCACATCACAAATATAACTAACTTAAATTGTCTCTAGTTACTCTATTTTCCTTAAGAACAACAATGTATAAAATAATGCGAAAACCCCAATTGCCATTATTAGTTTTTTTATTTATAAGAGACATAGTGCTAGGGAGGTGCATCAAGAGGGATGCTGCTTAGAACGGAGGACAATTTTTAAAAAACACTGCTTGATTGGTGAATGGGAGTCTCCCAAAAAAAAGGTCTGGACGTAACAGGAAACACAAAATTTTGTTTGGTCGTAGCTGAGCACAAAACAAACAGAACATGCAAGGACATTGGCAAGTCAATAAAATGTAGGTCTGTTACTGTTAACAGAAGCTGTTAGGCTCTCTGGTAAATCCATATCTTTAATATTAAGTTTGGTTCTGGCTACTAAGCCACAGAGTAAAGATCTGGATGCTATGCAGAGAAGGACAATAATCTGATCAATCATGTCAGAGAGCTGGGTTAGAAGGCAAGATTTTAAAGATCTAAAGGTGTAAAAACAAACCACCGTTGGTCTCTTTTTACAGGTATTAAACGGACCAATTTCAGGGATGAGGTCCTGCAGCAGTAGAATGCCTGAAAAGCATCCAACATGAAACTGGATCAAGTCTTATTTTGTGCATTTGGAGTGGTTACCTTATAAAGATATTAAGCCCCTTTCATATGTAAATGAGGTCCATTGCCTACTTAAAAGCTTTTTCCAAAATTGGATTGCTCATACTTTCTAAATGTGGATTTGGCTACCAGCAAAAAAAAGGGGTCAGAAGGAGGAGCAGTGTTCAGTACTCCTGACAGCTGCAACTATCCTCCATCCCACAATGGCTGAAGAAAAACGCTGATGACCTAAACTTGCCTTCTTTCATCAGGCTAACCCTGAATATTTAGATGACGCATCAATTTCTTGCAATTCATGGACTCTGCAGGAATTATTCTCTGCTTCCATTTTATAAGAATTTCCAGGCTAAAGTCACTAGAATCACAGGATCCCAACAGTGCAGAAGGAGGACATTCAGCCCATCGAGCTGCACCATTAACAATCGTACCCAGAACCTATCCCCGTAACCTTACATATTTACCCTGCGAATCCCCCCCACACAGGCAATTTATCACAACCAATCAACCTAATTCGCATATCTCTGAACTGTGGGAAACAGGAATATCTGAAGAAAACCCACACAGACACAGGGAGAATGTGCAAACTCAATACAGACAGTCACTCAATGCCAGAATTGAACCTGGGTCCTTGATGCTGTGATGCAGTAGTGCTATCCACTATGTTGTAACTAATATTGTGTACTTCCTAACAAGCAGAATAGAATGGGAATGGCCAATGCTGAGCATGATATCAACTTAAATCACAATAAGTCATGTGGGGGTAGGAGAAAGAAAACAATGTGCATTTGTACAGTACTTTATCACATCAGAATGTCTCAAAAATGCCCCACAACCACTGAATCACTATGAAATATGGTTCTGTTTAAGCAACTTTTCACTATAGGTTAATACATGTAACAACAATAAATCAAATCAAATATGGTTTTCAGATTTGCAGCAAAAATGCCATAAAACAGCAAATGAAAAAATGACTATTTAACTTGTTTGTTTCATATTGCAATCTCTGGCAATCAGTCTGCATTTAAAATGGGCTATTATGCCACCCAATAAGGGTTCACTAACAGCAGAATATATTAACAACAAATTAAACGTTAACATCTAACGTGCTCCATTTATTTTAGTAGAAACAGCAGAAACAGGACAGCATGGTAGCACAATAGTTAGCACTGCTACCTCACAGCGCCAGGTACCCACGTTTGGTTATTTGGGTCACACTGTTTGTGCATAGTCTGCATGTTCTCCCCGTGTCTGCGTGGGTTTCCTCCAGGTGCTCCCTGAAAGATGTGCTGGTTGGGTGCTGCTAAATTGTCCCTCAGTGTACCCAAACAGGCGCTGAAATGCGGTGACTGGGACTTTTTCACAGTAACTTAATTGCAGTGCTAACGTAAACCTATTTTGACACTAATAAACACATCACTGCCTATGTCACCCTCAAACTTCAGGCTCATATATATCTATGGTGGTCAGTTTAATTTTTTTAAACTCCAGAAGCCTGATGCTACATTATGCTCTAACAAGATTCCAGAATCTGCAGTATTTTGCTTTTATGCTCTAACAAGTGTTGATTGGAATAAGACCAGTCAGTTGAAAGTCCACCTAAGAAAGCTGCCAGCCAATAAGATTGACATGCAGCTCACCAGTCTCTAAGTGCAGGGCTACAGTGGCTGGGAGAGGCACTGCAGGGATCTGCCTGGAACTAAGTCTCAAGGGGCAGGAAAGTGACAGAGATTCCTTGATGGAGAGGATAGGGAATACTTGAGGGGATCACGAGGAGGTGGGAGTGAGGTCTGGATGTCACTGCGTCATAAGAGGGCCACCCATGATCCAATTTTTTGTTCAGCTTTGCTCGCCCACTGCTGAACCACCATTTCCTTGTCAGTCTAAAACTTGAGGTTGGCAAGGAGAAGCTCCTTAATTAGCTAATTAGGGGCCTTAAATGAAGCAAGAGAAGGCTTTCCATCCAACGCCCTGTCTCCTCAATGTAAAATTGCTAGCCGGTCATGTAGGTGAGAACCAGGAGGGAATCCCATCCATGCCATTTCATGCTCCCCCTGCCTCAGAACCCACCATGAGAGTGTAAAATTCTGGCCATGTTCTACAGTTTGTTCATTCTGCACCAGATTTGCAAACCATTGTTGATATTTTCAATTTTGTGCATAGGGAACGTGGCCTATTCTTTAATGTTGCCAAACCAGAACTCATATCAATCCATACCTGGTCAAGAAATATTCCACCCTCCATTCATGTTGAAGGAGAAACTCTGGAATTTTTTTGAATACTTCCAGATCCTTGGCAGCCATCTCTCTCAAATGGCCACCTGAGAGGCCTATTTGAAGAGGAGATCAGCTATGCCAGCTGAGCTGTCTCCAAATTACGGCAGTATTTGACACAGATGACCTACGCAAGTCAACCAAAGTTCTGATGCAAAACAGTTATAGTCATCATAGTTTGCAATGAGACCTGGACTATGTATCAGTGACACAGAAGAGCACTAGAGAAGTTCCTTCAACAATGCCTTTCCTGCATCCTCTGGATACAATGGAAGGATTATCACACAAACAGTACTATCTTTCTTGAAGCCAGTTCCACAAGCATTCAGGACAAATTGCAAAATTAATTTCAGTAGACTGAATATTATTTTCAGATTGCCAAAAGCTGCCTCTCCCACCAAATCCTGTTTTATCAACTCTCAATGTTCCAGGGAAGGACAAGGAAAAGCTTCAAAGTCACTCTGAAGTTCTTCTTGAGGAGTAGCAGCATTAGCCATAATTACTGGGAAGAGTTTGCTAGCAATCATTCAAGGTGATGGCAAAAGCTGCACCACATTCTGAGTCACAGCATCTCAATGATGATATAGAGCAGTGGCAGTGAAGAGCAGAAAAGGAAACAAATTCTGCACTCAGGATCCTAACATCTTGTGGGAAGTCCTGCCTAATGTGATCAAAGAATCAGCTTGTTCAGTCACATTAAGGCCAAGCAGTGGCACAGTGCCAGCACTGGTGCCTCACAGTGCCAGCACTGGCGCCTCACAGTGCCAGCACTGGCGCCTCACAGTGCCAGGGACCTGGATTCAATTCCTGCCTCGGGTCATTGTCTGTGTGGAGTTTCTACTTTCTCCCTGTGTCTATGTGGGTTTCATCCAGATCTCTGGTTTCCTCCCACAGTCCAAAGATGTGTGGGTTAAGTTGATTGGCCATGCTAAATTGATCCTAGTCTGAGGGATTAGTAGGAAGAATGTGCAGCGTTACAGGATAGAGCATGGGTAGGATTGTGGTTGATACGGACTCGATGGGCTGAATGGCCTCATTCTCTACTGTACGGATTCTATGAGTCTATGACGATCCATGGTAGAAACTTGTAATCCTGAGTAAAGTCATCTTCAAATTGAGGGACAGTTGACACATATTTAATGACAAAAACATTATACTGGTGTGTTGCAAATCTGAAATAAAATCAAAAAATACAGCAAATACTCGGTAAGTCATGCAGCATCTGAGGAGAGAGAAACAAAGATAATGCTTCTTCCTGTTATCCGAGTCAACAATTATCCCTTAACCAATCTTTCCACAGATTATCTGGTAACTATCACAATTTGTGGTACCTTGTGTGAAAATTGGTTGCCACATCTATATTACAGTAGTGGTTGTAGAGCAAGTCATTCATGTCAAGAGATCATGAAAATGTTACATAAATGCAAGTCTTTCTTAAGAATTAAACTGAGAAGATGTGAAATGTGTTTTGATCTTTCTTATTTTCTGCAGCAGTAGAAAGTTCTCATTATGTTCTGTGGCACATAAGATATGTTCAACCAGGTTGGCTTCATGATTCAGAGCTCCTCCAGCTCATGAGCAAGATCTAGTGCCATGCTATAAAATGGACTGGATGAAAAAAAGGAAACAATTTTAGAAAGAGATAGCTCCAGCTTTGATCAGCCAAAGACCAAGTACTGTGAAAAGGAGAGTTAACCACATGAAAGAGCTTTTCAAAGGCACTCTCATGAGAACATGAATCAGCAAATTGGCATTGAGTAAGACAAGACTACAACTTAGACATCTAGAACACCAGGAGAGTTGATATTTATTTGCATGTTATTCACCTATGAATTTGCATATATAGCTGAGGAAATTCAGGTTTCAGGTGGCAAATGCTGGAAAGCAGTATTTGGAGTTGGTGTACAAGGACATATGTCCAGGGTTTGGTGTTTACCATTTATTGTGATAGAAAGAAAAACATAATTGCTACAGAACTGGGGATGGCACATGGTAGCACAGTGGTCAACAGTGCTGCTTCACAGCTCCAGGGACCTGGGGTAGTGGTGGTAGTGGGATAAAGGGCAATTTCCCTGGAGAGCCGAGGGGGGGGTGGACAGGCAAGGGGTGGCTTCCCTAGAGACAAATGGCACATGGCTCATGGCACTGATCTCACAGTGGAGCAACTGATACCAAGTGAGCCTCACATGGCTTAATCCCAGGATTTCAAAACACACAACAGTCATCCACTGTCACTGCCGGCTGACAGCAATTCACCAGGAGCCAGGGCCATCCATGGTCCCAATTAACGCCTTCCCCCACTGCATCTGCACTCTTCTCCACCCCAGCTGGACTCGGAGCTTTTAAATCATCGCTCAACAGCTCGTTGTTGCCTCCTATTTAAGCCTCTTTTAGGGCAAACCAAATAAACCAACTCAAATTAACTCAGGGATAAAGTAAAAAGGGCAGCTCCCCAAAAGGAGGGGGGACAGCCCGAACAGAAGTACAAAGAAACTTAAACATCAAATCAAAATGTAATTATTGGAGTCTATAATGAACCCCCAGTCTCAGCGGAAGGCGAAAACTGCGTCCATGGACACCACATGCTCCCTCCTCCGGGACACCTGACCACGAACGTAGCCGCAGTAGAGGTGCAGACACGCAGGATGGATGACCCCCTCGATCGCCCACTGCCTGGACCTGTAAATGGCAAGTTTCACCAGGCCCAGGAACAGGTTTACGAGAAGGTCACCATCCGGCCTGGCCCTCTCCGCACTAGGTGCCCACAGATCAGGAGCATAGGGCTGAAATGCAAACAAAACATCAATAAAAGGTTCTTCAGGAAAACAAAAAGGAGTGCAATCTAAAACACAAAACGTAGACGTGGTCCAGGGACTCCACAAGGCCATAGAAGGGGTAATCTTGGGAACCCATGAGCCCATGTAATTTATGGTTGTGTGGAACCGCTTGCATGCATTGCCCTCCACCCCAGGTCCCCAAAGTAATTGGGGGAGATCCCCCCGTAGAAGGACCTCCACTGGGGACTTCCGCTGCTCGACAGCAACAAGGCCTGTCAAGGTATATTCGGGCGACAGGCAAGGACGCAGTAGTGAAAGATGTGCAACAGCAGCCTGTACAAAACGTCTCCGCTTGGTGGAAAAAGGCACAGAGGACGTTGCCTCCTGTATAGGTGGATTGGCCATGCCAAATTGCCCCTTAGTATCAAGTGGATTAGCAGAGGATACATGGATAGGGTTTGGGTGGGATTGTTGTTGGTGCAGATTCGATGGGACGAATGGCCTCCTTCTGCACTGCAAGAAATTGAAGCACCTGGAGGAAACCCACGCAGACACGGGGAGAATGTGCAAACTCTACTCAGACGGGCAGAGATTGAGCCCAGATCTCTGGCGCTGTGAGGCAGCAGCTCTAACCACTGTGCTGCCCACCTTTGATTCTTTTGCCCATCGAGAATGCACCAACTTTCTGACAGAGAGTAAATAACAACAAATAAACTTAAAAACTTAATTACACACATTCATCTAACCAACCTGCAACTGAGCAGAGAACTCTTTATTATATCAACCAACTTACAATTGATCAGGTTGTTCTGGAAAACTCTGTGAATCAAAATGCCACTGCGGAGGAGAATGAAGTCCGGGCGCGAGGGGGAGCGGTGACAGTCTGCCGGAGGAACGAGAGTCGGGATTATTCTTTCCCCCCGGAAGGTTTAAACAGGAGGCAACGTTGAGCCGTTGGGCGGTGATTTAAAATAAGCTGTGAGTGGGGCTGTGGTGGAGGAAAAATAAAAGGGGGTTAGTGGTGGGTGCCGACGGGCCCGGCTCCTGGCAGTGACACTGGATGATTGTTGCGGTGATCGCTGTGTGATTTGACGTCCCCGGTGAGGGGGTTAAGCTGCGCGGAGGCGAGGCTCGCTCGGTGTCGGTTGCTGGGGGCTGGTGCCCCGCGGGTCCCGGAGCCGCTGTCAGGTCAGTGACCAGGGGCCGCGCGCCGCCCGTCTCCAGGGAAACCGCCT